>JAVJIF010006024.1:0-218995 GCA_038442645.1 Agave tequilana | reverse complement strand
TTCACCCCCTTCTAGGTGATTTCACTTCCCCCTTAGGTCAGTCACCTATTGAGTCTGAGATGTCCCTACCGCCAACTTCCACTCAGTTTTAGTTAGTCTTGGGTTAGTAGGTGAGGAGATTATTTGTGGGCTAAGGGAGGGTAATGACTTCTCCACCTTATCTTGTTTATAGGACAAGCCCTTAGTTCAATTTAGTGTAGTGTACAAGTATATAGAAAAAGTAACATTCAAGCAATATTCCATACAAGAATGAACTTTATACTAAATCTATGCACACATACCTTGGCTCCAGTACTCTTCAATAGTAAATAGAAAATTTAACGAAATAGACACGTGCCTAAATGCAAAGTCTAAACCATTTTTAGCATTTACAATTAACTTTTTTTACTGTTGAGTTAGAATTGTATGTACAGTGAGTCAAATAAGGAAATAAATAGGTACAGATATTTACAATTTGCAATTCAGCAACCTACAAAAAATACAGGTTAGTAGTTCACTCAGATTGCCACGAAATATAGCAAATCTGAGGGCTTCTCAGCTCTACTTTCTTGAGCAGAGTCTAAGGCCACTTATATGTCCACTGCAGTAAAAATTTCTTGTTGTTAAACCTGTACACCAAGAACAGAGAAGAAAGTTAATCAATTAATTAAACAAAAAAGAGTTACTTACCTTCTCTCCCCAGCAATGGCGCCAAAATTTTAATTGATTGAGTTGGAACCTGCACAAAAAATACAGAATTTCAGAAATACAAAACAAAAGTGCAAGCACACTCAATACGACCACTATAGCAAAGTGGTTATGTGGGTCGTGATCCATAAGAAAGGATTAGCGATGTAAGCGTTTTGTAAGTTCTCTTCTAAATTACTTAAAATGATTAAAGTTCTTCTCTTGTTCTTTAAAAGAAAAGGAAAATAAGTTATGTTAATTTGTGAAAGTGATAGGTTGGAGTAGATGGAGAACATAGAAATGAATTTATATAAAGAAATTAAAAAGCGTGAATAAAAGAGTTGGAGATGGTAGTGATCTAAACTAAAAGATTAAATGAAAGAAAACTAAAAAGAAATACTTACCTTCTTGGGTGATGACTTAACTTAGGTCGTTGGCATGTATACCTTGCTTTTAAGGCGATCCACGCATAATCTATAATCGAGCTCAGTCCCCATTCGCATTATATCATCAGATGAACAAGAATAAATGATATAGAATATTGAGGAGAAGATCATCATCATGAAATATCAATGGCAAACATACAACATGGCTATATTGATGATACTAGACTCGCTTAGATGCTCATCAAAAATTAAAAGAGAAAGTGAAAAAAAACAAGTATAAAGAAGAAAAAGTAACTTTCGATTCGATTAAATAACAATGAAAGAAAAGATGAATACTTACACGGTGTCACTCTCAGTACAAGCACATTTATCATTCATCCATGAAGTTTCTCTCCTCTCAATTACTTAAAGAAAATAAAAATTTATATTAAAGAGAAAGAAAAACCTAGGTTAAACCTATACAAGAATCTATTTTACTCTCTGCTTCCTCGTCCCTCTGCCTCTGATGTGTAGGTACTTATAGGATATAAATGCATAAGAAAATGTCGAAAGATAGGGGAGCGGCTATTTCTGAATTTTAATCCTCCCCTTATCTCCAAACTTGATTTGATGTGGATATTCAATTTGATCTGCAGCTTATTGGCGTGTTGATTACTAAATATAGCTTATCAAATAATAGAATTAGAAATAGTGATCAACATACAAGTTGTAGCCCTTTAAGTCTTCTTTCTGTATCATCTTGAATCATCATATTTAAGTTTCAGTAGCGAATGTTATGATTCAAATACTAAAATATATCCATTCTGAATCCGAGTCTAAATTGCTTCATCTCATTCATTGATCTTCTCTCTATCCATTTATCCCTTTGGATTTGGATTTCAAGTTTAGATTTAATGATCTATCTCTTATCCTCAGTGAAACTGATAGGGTCTTCTTCTAATTCATTTTTTTTTTGAGTTTGAATGATATTATCTCATCTGATATACATGTTCTTCAGCTAAGAAGGCCTTTAGAATCTTGGATTTGAATCGATCCCCTATCTTTTAAACTTTTAGTTTAATTGGATAAATCTGTCTATCTCTCTTTTTTCTTTCTTAATTACCCTACATGCCATTAAACATAAAAATACATTAATACCAGAGTTTTATTTAAATAAAAAAACAGAAGTGTGACACATATGATATGAAAACATGCAACACATGGTGTGATCACATCTCGTCAGCAACATCATCATGGGACTCAGATGTCAGTGTCGGTGATATTTTGGAGTCTCTCAGTGAATATGGTATCAACCAGCCATTTAGTAGATGACGGAGAAGATACCTTTAAATATGAAGAATTGATCCAATTGGACTCTGATTAGTCTCTAATCTTGCATAATTTTTATCACATTCTCATATTTATTGATATAAAATCTGCTGCTAATAAAGCTTTACTTGTAATCCTAGGTCCATGGTATGTAAATGAAGAAGAAGACCCTAAACATCATTAATGGGTGATTAAAGGCCTACCAAGTAGCCATTGACTTTAGAGTGAAGATTTTGTCAGCCCAGGATATCAAATCCAGAAACCAGAAGATCCACCTAACAGGAGACAGACTGGACGATGCACTGCCCGAAGTCAGGCTCGCGTCGCCCTGGCATGGTCGCGGAAACGCGGCCTGGGCCGCGTTTTCGCGGCCATGTGGGCGCACGCGCGCCCGGGCTTTGGGCCAGGGGTTCCTCCTGGCCCCCTTTCCCCTGTCCCTATAAATACTCCCCAGGGGTCTTCAATTGGGAGATATCCAGAGTTTAGAGTTGTATTGTTGCTTTGTTTGTAGGAGTTGTAGTTGTTTTAGTTTCCTTCTTCTAGTTTTAGTTTTATCCATTAGAGTAAAAGAGAGAGAGTGGTGTGTACAAGTTGTATTTGAAGGGTGACAAGCTAATACGAGTAACTACTTCTCTTTCTTCTTTCTATTTACTTGTCTTTTCTATTTACTTTTTCTTCCTTGTTGTAGTGTAACTTCCTTTCTCTCCACTTCTTTTCTTTTATTTTCTTGTAGTGTAACTCCCTCTCTTTACCTCTTCTCTATTGTTGTTTCTTTTCTCAAGCATGTCTAACTAACTCTTTCATTGGATGGCTAACTAACTATTAAGCCACTAATCTCTAACAACTTGATTGATAACCCAAATGAGTCAATAGTGTCAAACAGGCTTGTGCAAACGAGACTATGACATCTTAAGACGAGGGTTCTAACTCTAACTTACCTACAAGTATTAACTATCTTATATTTCATGCTCAATGAGTTTTTGATGATCTATGGGTTTTGTACTTTACTTGTTGTTGTAAGTTAGAGACTTTCCTTTTAACTTTGCCGATACCATTAGTGCACTTGTGTCTTCCCTTATTCTCACCTGCTATTGGATCTTGATAAGGGAATGTCCAAGTTTTTGCCGTGTTAAGCTAAGTTATAAGAAGAACTTTCACTCGATTTTCACTTGAATAGTTCCTATGCATAAGGGTTATGCTTGCCTATCATCCATCGTGAGGTGACATCTTCAAGAAGTTAGGGATTAGTGGGAGCAATTAGTAGAAAGTTAGCTATGTGTTTTTACCATTAAGAAAATCCAACTTTACAAACCACCAAATCATTTTCCAACGATTCTTGAAAACAACTTGTTTTCATTTTCCAATTCTTTATTTAAACAAAGAACTTTCTCTTTTCTTGAACTTAGAAGCCACATCAAGCTTCCATCGCTCTCGCTCCTTGTGGATACGACCCGTATAGCCACTTCACTACTACAGAAGAATCGCAAAAGCAGTAACATTGACCCACACTCTTTTACTTATTCTTGTGCTTGGCTTTTTGCTAATCAAATTTTGGCACCATTGCCGGAGAGGGAACGGCTTTATTGTTCAATACTAAAGATTGTTCTTTGTTCTTGTGTGTAGGAGAAGTATCAAGGAGCTTACTATCACGGGAAGCGAAAGTGGTGGCCAAGGACGTTGCACAAGGATTCATTTGCCCTAGGAAAAATTCTTATAAAAGCGAGTTTTTCTGATTGAAGTACTAACAAACTTGTTTGCAGGGTTGCCAAAAGCCGCTAAAATTGCTTTCTAAATTTTTTTTAGTTCCATTGAATGCTTCACCCTATAGATGTGTAATAAACTCAACAGAAATTCACTTATTGCTTAATTGAAATTGGATTAGACTTTTGCATCTAGGGCATGTGTCTATTTTAATTCATTTCAATTTCTGTTGAAGAGTGCTGGAGAAAAGGTACCTGTGCATTCATATAGAATAGGACCAACATTTTGGAGTGATTTATCGCTTTGAGTGTTACCTTGTTGTGAATGAACTGTACACTTGCACAATTGACATAAGGGCAAAATCCCAAATAAACAAGATAAGGTAGGGATTTTATCATCTACCTTAGCCCAAAAATCACCTCCAAGTGCACTCACACTATTCCAAGCCTTAACTAAAAATTGATAGACGGGCCCTAGGAACATCTCGACTCACTAAGAGATTAACCGAGGTTGGAAATTTCAAGAACTATACTCCTGCAAATCGGTGTCTAAGGAAAGTGGATTGAAAGGTAAAGTCTCGAATGCTCTGGTTGGCGTAATTAAGGCCATGGCTCACGCCCGGATACCTCCCCCGAGCTTTGCACTTTCCTGGCCGATTAGCTTGTAGTCGAGTTCCTGCAACAACCTCCCCGGAGAATCGACCAGTTAGGAGTCGTCTAGGTCCAGGTACCTTAGACTAAGGCTTGGTGGTTGTTTTCTTTCTTTTGTTTGTTTATTATTATTTTTGTTTGTGTGTTGTTTTACGTTGTTTGTGTATGCTGCATGTAAGAGTGGGTAAGAGAACCTGTATCTTCTAGATTAACCAGAAACACTTCCTTACCCTTGCATTCAGAACCTGTGATGGCGTCACTTCAGGACAGATTTTACCCGATCAGAACCTCATTGCCATCTAATATAAAACAGCCTGAGGCAAATGGAAATAATTTGAATTAAAGCCTCAATTCATCAACACTCTCCAAAGTTTCATGATTTAGAATCGGGGACACATACTTCTTTGTTAGGAAATTTGAGGAAGTGTGCCTCATGATACGTTATACCCAGCTAGGAGACGATGCCGTTAGGTTACGTTTCATCCCTTTTCCCTAAAGGACCTAGCGAAGAAATGGTTGTACAGTTTGGCGGTAGATTCAGTCACGGCGTGGGATGATTTGTCAAGGCCTTCTTGAAGAAATTCTACCCAATCCACAAAACTATCCTGGTTAGAAAGAATATCATGCAGTTCAGACAAAAGACGAGCGAGCCATTTTTGAGATACTTTGAGCGATTCAAAGATCTCCTAGCTTAGTACCCTCATCATGGTGTGGAGAAATGGCGTCAGTGCCAGATTCTTACGATGGCTTAGATTATCAAAGAAAATCCTTTTAGAAACCATGTGTCAGGGAGGGTTCTTGCAAAAGGATGAGAACCAGGGTTGGAATTTATTTGAGGATTTAGCTGAGAAACCCTACAATGGGAGCCAGCGTCAGAAAAAAACTAAGGAATTCACAATCTATAGCTTAAAGAGGAGGGATCCTATCTCTAGAATTATCCATAACTGCAGAAACTAAAATTGCAACCCTAATGAGGAGAATAGAGGCTCTAAAGACAAAAGAGGCAGCCAATGTCAGCCAAATCAACCCACCACCAATTCGTAATCCGAGTAGTTCATACTGTCAGGGACCAAACCATGTCTTTAAGAGTGCCCTATTTTCCATGCCAGAAAGTGCCATCGGAACACCTGAACGCGGCTTACTCACGACCGCCGCACAATCCCTACTCGCAAACATACAATCCAGGTTGGACAAATCACCCCAATTTCCTGGGCCTAGAATAATCCTCCTAGGCCTAATTTCTCCAATTTTAATCTGAGTAAGGCTGGTGAGCTAAGGCGACTGCAGATCTCAGAATTAGAGGAGATACGGAATGAAGCCTATGAGAATACTCGAATCACCAAAAGTAGGACTAAACTTTTCATGACCAGATCATAACCCGAAAGGAACTTTGCCCGGGAGACAAGGTTCCGCTGTACAACTCAAGACTTCATATTTTCGCAGGAAGTTGAAGACTCGTTGGTCTGGACCGTTCATTGTGCGCATCGTTTTCCACACGGTGTTGTGATTATTGTAGACCCTAAGAACAACACGGAATTCAAAGTGAATGGGCAAAGACTGAAGCCCTTTTTGACCACTGGCCTACATCACAGGCTGATAGTGTGCTGACTTTTTTTGACCCGTCCTACACCTAACCCAGCCGTCCATACCGCAATGAAAAAAATTATTTTTATACGCTTACCCCTTCTACATTTTTTTGATATTTCTTTAGCCTATTCGCACTTGCCGGCCTGAATCAGCGAAGACGGTGACATCCTTCTTCACCCTATTTACTGTATTTGCATTTACATAACATTCATTGAGGACAATGCATAGATCGGTGTGGGGGAGGGGGTGCTAACACTTTTTCTTTTCCTTTTATTCTGTTTCTTCTTTCCCAAAAAAAAATCCAGATAAAAAAAAATTTCATACGCTTTATAAAAATACCTAAGGGAACCTTATTAATGAATCTTTATTTTTGCCTAAATAAACAAGAAAGATTGGTTTGACTAAGAATTAGGAGGGATAAGAAAAATAACTCATACCTTTTATTTAGCCTTAGTAGAATATGCATAAACCACACACATGCTTGGAATTTAGAGACACAACTCTAAAAAAAAGCGCGGGAATTGTGCCTCAAGAAGCATGATTACTCGCGCCAGAAAAAAAATAATAAGTCAATATATAATATAAGTAAATCTTGATTCGTGGCTACTCTACTTGCATATTTGACCTGAGGGGTGTTTTTCCACCGGTGCCCTAAAACCATCTGGTTTGGGAGTCATCAGTTTGATATGTGTTACATGAGTAAAGTAGAAAGTCTAATGAAACCAAGAATAATAGATAAATATTAAATGATATTTAAAGTTGAGTTAAAAAATCCCAAGCACATCACACTTACACATTATGCATATCTATCTAAAGCAAAATAATAGAATGAGTTAGAAGTATAAGATCCTTTTCTAAATTTAAAGAAAAATCATAATTTCTTTTTTTATGAAGGCTAAAGTATAGGACTTATGAGGGTTGTACCTAATTTTTACATCATTCGATCATTTTTACTTAGATGATTGAAAGTTCTTTTCTTGAAGGAGGTTTGCTAAATATTTTTTTCACTTACTGGATTTTGTGGGTAAAATCCGCCAAAAACCCTCAGGAGACAACACTCTCCTTTAGGGAAACCTAGAGGTTTAAAGGCTTGCTGCACATACTCAGTGCAATCGCGTCACCTGCGAAAGTGGTGTAATAATTTTCTTATTTTTGTTTTTACTGGGACGAGCAAAAAGATAAGTATGGTGGTGTGATTAGTCTCTAATCTTGCATAATTTTATCACATTCTCATATTTATTTGATATAAAGTTCTACTAATGAAGCTTTGCTTGCTCAATCCTAGGTCCACGGTATGCAAATGAAGAAGAAGACCCTAAATTACCATTTAATGGGGATTAAAGGTCTACCAAGTAGCCATTGACTTTAGAGTGAAGATTTTGTCAGCCCAGGGTATCAAATCTAGAAACCAGAAGATTGACCTGACAGGGAACAGACAGGACGACGCACTGCCTGAAGCCAGGCGCGCGCCGCCTGGCATGGCCGCGGAAACGTAGCCTGGTGGCGGCGTTTCTGCTGCCATATGGGCGTGCGCTCGCCCGGGCTTTGGGCGAGGGGTTCCCTGGCCTCCTTTCCCCTGGTGCCTATAAATACCCCCAGGGGTCTTCAGTTGGGAGATATCCAGAGCTTAGAGTGTATTGTTGCTTTGTTTGTAGGAGTTGTAGTTGTTTTAGTTTCCTTCTTCTTCTAGTTTTAGTTTTAGCCATTAGAGTGAAAGAGAGAGAGTGTGTACAAGTTGTATTTGAAGGGTGACAAGCTAATACAAGTAATTACTTCTCTTTCTTCTTTCTATTTACTTGTCTTTTCCATTTACTTTACTTCCTTGTTGTAGCGTAACTTCCTTTTTCTCCACTTCTTTTCTTTTGTTTTCTTGTAGTGTAACTCTCTGTCTTTACCTCTTCTCTTTGTTGTTTCTTTTCTCAAGCATGTCTAACTAACTCTTCATTACATGGCTAACTAACTAGTAAGCCACTAATCTCTAACAACTTGATTGATAACCCAAATGAGTCAATAGTGTCAAACAAGCCTTGTGCAAACGAGAGCTATGACATCTTAAGACAAGGGTTCTAACTCTAACTTACCTATAAGTATTAACTATCTTATATTTCATGCTCAATGGGTTTTTGATGATCTATGGTTTTGTACTTTACTTGTTGTTGTAATTTAGAGACTTCCTTTTAACTTTGCCGATACCATTAGTACACTTGTGTCTTCCCTTATTCTCGCCTGCTATTGGATCTTGATAAGGGATGTCCAAGTTTTTGCCGTGTTAAGCTAAGTTATAGGAAGAACTTTCACTCGATTTCACGTGAATAGTTCTTATGCATAAGGGTTTGCTTGCTATCATCCATCGTGAGGTGACATCTTCAAGAAGTTAGGGATTAGTGGGAGCAATTAGTAGAAAGTTAGCTATGTGTTTTTACCATTAAGAAAATCCAACTTTACAAACAACCAAATAATTTTCAAACAATTCTTGAAATCAACTTGTTTTCATTTTCCAATTCTTTATTTAAAACAAAGAACTTTCTCTTTTCTTGAACTTAGAAACCGCATCAAGCTTCCATCACTCTCCCTCCTTGTGGATACGACCCGATAACCACTTCACTACTACGGAAGAATCGCAAAAGTAGTAACATCGACCCACACTCTTTTTACTTATTTTTGTGCTTGCTTTTTGCCGATCAGACTTGATCTATGGATTAAACACTTAAATACTCTTTGAGATATATGCTTTGAACAACGCGAACTACCTACTAGAGATAAAGTGACTCAGATAAATCTTGGAGATGTGGCTAATCCTAAGCCTATTTTTATAAGCGAGAACTTATTACCTGTCGAGAATGAAGACTTAATACATCTCATATGAAAGTATAAAGATGTCTTCGCCTGGAATTATGAGGACATGCCCGGGTTCGATCCCCAGATTGTTATACATCGTCTCAACATTAACCTGGATGTCAAGCCAGTCAAAAAATAACAATGAGGGTTCGTTCTGAGATCATGGAAGCAATCGAATCAAAAGTCAAGAAGCATATAGACCCTGGTTTCGTCAGTGAAAAGCAATATTTTGATGGGTGGCCAACATAGTTCCTATTCTCAAGAAGAATGGAAAAATTCGAATTTGCATCGACTACTGTGATCTAAATGCTGCTTGTCCAAAAGACAAATTTTCTCTCCAATCACAGATGTTATGATTGATAATACGTGCGATTTTGAGATGATATCTTTCATGGATGCTTCTCAGGGTATAATCAAATAAAGATGTACCCTGAAAATGAAAAACACACATCTTTCAGGATGCCTTTGGGAGTATACTGTTATACAATAATGCCCTTTGGCTTGAAGAACACTGGTGCAACCTTTCAACGCGCCATGAATGTGATCTTCTATGAGCATATACGTAAGATCGTAGATTGCTACGCCGACGATATCGCTGTGAAAAGCCATGAAAAAGGCAAGGCGATCATCTCGCAGATCTAAAAAGAGTGTTCGACATCATGCGGGCTCACAGTTGAAGATGAACCCACCAAGTCTCCCTGGGGGCAGCTAGTGGCAAATTCTTTGGATTCGTCGTTACATCTAAAGGAATTCACCTGGATTTGGAGAAAGTTCGTGCCATCCAAGAGATGCAACCTCCAAGAAATCTTAAGAAACTCAGAGGCTTACAGGGACGATTGGTGTATACCCGAAGATTTATATTGAATCTTTCAGGATGTTGTCAACCCTTCACCAAATTAATGAAGAAGGGAGTCTCATTTGTTTGGGACAGTGCTTGCCAACAAGCATTCGAAGAGATCAAAGAGTATCTCATACACCCTCCCGTTCTGGTAGCTTCAGTATCAGAAAAATCTTTTCTGTTATATGTTCGAGTTATGGATCATTGCCTAGGAGCTTGCTAGCTCAAAACAATAATTAAAATCATGAACAGGCACTCTTCTTCTTTAGTAGAACAATGATTGGGCCAGAGCATCGTTACAATCCGATCGAGAAAGAATCTTAGCCTTAATCTTTGCCATTCAGAAGATGAGACACTATCTTGTGGGACAACGCATTCATGTCATCTCCAGAGTTAATCTCTTGTGATTACTAATGACAAGACCATCTTCACTGAATTGCAGATTAGCAAAATGGGCCATATTGCTCTAACAATATGAGATGCAATTCATGCTACAAAAGGCGATCAAAGGTCAAGCTGTGATAGATTTTTTGGCCGATCATCTAGTTTTAGAAACTTCAAACTTTGTGATGATCTCCCAGATGAGATTACAGAAGTTAACTTGATCAACGTCTCTTAAGAAAAACAAGTATGACAACTATTCTTTGACATAGCATCAAGGACGAGTCCTGAGGGAAACATCGTCATAGGTGTGGGGGTAGTACTTATTTTCCCACATAATTACGTGATCTCTTGTGCATTCTCATTAACTGAGCTGTATTCTAATAATGCTTTGGAATACAATGCTCTCTTGATTGGGATGCAACTTGTTGAAGAGATTAGAGTCAAAAATCTCAAAGCATATGGTGACTCAAATCTCATCGTCAATAAGGTTCGGGGAGTGTGAAGTTCGACATGAAGACTTAGTGCCTTATCATAACGCGACCATTGTCATGGCAGAGAAGTTTAAAAACTTCTATATAACCATATATTGTGTCAGCAAAATATGCATGCAAATGCACTGGCGTCCCTCGCTGCTTCATTGGCCCGTCCAGCCGGAGCTACGGAGAGGGTGCTTTTCTATAGCCGTGACTTGTACTGTTGCAAATTCGCCCATGAAGACAGTAAAACCAAGAGGAGATATTCAAGTTAAAAAGGTTCTTCAGATTTTGACAAGTCCCGAACCTAGGGATTGGCAATTCCCTTACATTGACTTTGTATTGTATGGCATATTGCCGATGACTGATCGAGGAAAAACCGTGCATGAAAAGTGTATGTTTTGAAATCAAGAGTTAAAAGTGCGTGCTTTAGCTTCCTCGATACTTTCGTTATAGCATAGAGGCTAAACGAGTCGAATCCAACGGGACGGGAAGTGATAGAAGCTTTATCGGTATGTTCATGTGCGTGTTAAAGTTTCTTCTATATTTTAAAGAATAAAAAGAAACAAAACAAAGAATAGAAAGAGAAGAGTACGGTAAAACACGAAGAAGTGAAAATCATAGAAGATAAGATATTTGTGATTTTTGAAAATATTTCTAAAATAAAGTAAAAAAGAGAAAGAAAACTCATGGCTACTAAATACTAATGGCTTCACTAACTATGCTAATGATTGGCCACTAATATTATACATTTATTATCATATGCTCATACTTATTATAGAATAACTTTGCTTTTTCCTAAATAAATGTTTAATTTATTTGTAGGCCCATTCCTAAAGGAGAGTGAGAGAAATGAGCCAAAAGCCCATCAAATTCTGAATTAAATCAGAATTAATTCAAACTCAGTAAATTAGGGCAGATCAGGTCGGTTCAGATCAGTTGGAAATCAATTAGAACAAATCCCTACAATCGATCGGTTGAAGCCAAGGATCAAAAGCCATTTCGTCAAAATCTCGGACTTAAACTGCAAATCCAGCTAAAGATAAATACAAATCGAGATGCTGGGGAGCACCACCAACAGGGTGTGGCAGCCGCATTTTCGCGGCCAAAGCTGCATTTCCGCGGCTTTGTTAGGGAGTTAGGGGGAGCGTTTGCTCCCCCTATCTTCTCACACCTCTCCCCTCTGGGTTTTTGCCTATAAAAGGCAGGATTTTCACTGTAAATGGGACGACCAAGCAGAGAATAGAACTTAGGATAATTTATAGTTCTAACTTAGGTTTTTAGTTTTCTTTTTATGTAATTTTTGCTTTTCTTTATGTAACTAAGAGGAGAGACGACTTTCATGGAGGAATGAGAGCAAGCTTGTACTGCAGGTGACACCAGTGTAAGTGATCTCTTCTTTCATTGTTATTTGAATCGAATCATATTCTTTTTCTTTCTTTACTCTTGTATTTCTTTTACTCTCCTCTGATGTGTTGCAATCCAAGAGAATCTGATAGCCTCGAGACTGCTTAGCCGTTGCAAGTGCCCTTGATGGCCTATGGTGATGAACAACCCTTCTCTTGCTAGTATAGTTTGGCCTTTTATTCGAAGTGTAGATCGAGAATGGGAAAGATCCTATAAGCCATGCTTGATTGCCTTCAAAGACAAGATAAGTCGTCGCAATGGATCCAAGGTATATGAGCACTGAAGAGGTAAGTAATTTTTAGGTTGTCTTTTTTTTATTCTTTAGTTTAGAACATCACAATCGACCACTTCTTTATTATTCCTTTTCCATTTCTTTGTACATGTCATTTCTAGTTTTTCCATCTTCTTAATCTACCATCTTCTTCCTAACTCACTTTAACCTAATTTTTCTCTTTTCTTTATAAGAACTAAAAGAAGAATTTAACCATCCTTTGTATCTTAAAAGAAAACTTACTAAAAAGCTTCCATCGCTAGTCCCTCCTTGTGGATCACGACCCACATAGCCACTTGCTATCGCGGTAGAATTGAGTAACTTGCACTCTTTATTCTAAATCTTAAATTCTGTATTTTTGTGCAGGTTTAACCTCAATCAAATTTTGGCGCCGTTGTCGGGGAGGGACGGTAAGTAATTCTCTTTAAAGTTTACATTTTTAGTTAACTTTCTTCTTTGTTTTTTTGTACAGATTAATAACAAGGAATTCTTGCTGCAGTGGACACATAAGTGGCCTTGGACTCTGCTCAAGAAAGCAGAGCCAAGAAGCCCTCAGATTTGCTACAGTCCTGTGGCAAACTGAGTGAACTACTAACCTGTATTTTCTGCTGGGTTCGCTGATGAATGCGTAGTTTAAGAATCTGTAGCATTTATCTCCTTGTTTGACTCACTGTATATATATTTCTAACACAATAGTAAAAAGTTGATTGTAAATGCTAAAAATGATTTAGACTTTGCATTTAGGCACGCGTATTTCATTACATTTTTATTTACTGTTGAAGAGTGCTGGAGCAAAGGTACTATGCATAGCATCTAGTATATGAACACTTTTGGATTGTTTACATTGCTTAAGTGTTGCTTTTCTTGTACACTGCACTAAATTGATCTACGGGCTTATCCTATAAACAAGATAAGGTGGGGAAGTTATTACCCTCCCTTAGCCCACGAACAAACTCCTCACTCACTAACCCAAGCCAAACTAAAAAATGAGTAGACATTGGCCCTAGGGACATCCCGGACTCAATTAGAAGATTATCCTAAGGGGGAAAGGTGTTGGAATTTGACTCCTGCCAAATCAGTATGTAGGAAGGGATTAAGGGCCGAAAGCCTGAAGGTTGGTGGTTACTTAATTAAGGAACGTCTTTGACGGATAACCTCCCACCAATCTTGCCCTGACCTGGCTGATTAGCTTGTGGTCAAAGTCTGCATTATACCTCCTATGGACAGTCTAACCAGTTAGGAGTCGTCTAGGTCAAAGGTCTACCCTAACTTAGGTTAGAATTTTTTTCTTTTTTGTTTTCTTATTTGTTTGTTTGTTTTTTTTTCCTTTGTTTGTGTTTTATTGTGTGATATGGCTTATAACAACAATTTTTCCAATTTTAACGGTAATCCATATTACACCTCGACCTCTTTTTCGGATTTTACCAACCCGGCATATCATAACTTTAACCCACCTAGTGTGCCAGATTGGTCTTATTCGAATCATTACATGCCCCAGTCCCAATACTATGAACAAGACTGGAATAATCATCACTACTCTTCACAGAGTCAATGGGGATACAACTCCCCCGAGTCATATTGTCAACTACCCTGCCAACATCCAGCTTTATATATTCCTTCTCCCGAACAACCATTAGAAGAATCAATTGACTGGGAAAAGAGGATGGAAGCCTTAGATGAGCTTGAGTGACGAATTCAAATTTTAGAAGACTCAAAATCCCGTAAAAGTTTCAAGTCACGGATCCTTACTCTATTTTTCAAGGAGAACATGCCAACTTAGAAAAGAGTATGAAAACCATGATTCAATGTCAAAATGATCCACTTGATATGATAGAATCAAGAATTAGTAGATTTGAGAACATGCGTAGGAATAAGGAAACTCCCCTATTCAATCATGGACTATTCCTAACACTTCTAGCCATATTGATGAAAACCAAGAATCATGGTATCTTGAAGACTTTGACCAAGATTCAGTTTCACCACAAAGCCTTGAACTTGACCAATATCAACCATTAACGAATTGGCAAGTTTTCATTTTAATGAGATTGAACTTGATCATGAATGTGAACCCGATCCCCAACTTTGTGATTCAGTTTCCCTCTTCGAATGTATGTTGACTGCGGTATTCTTACCAATTTGGACCAATTTTCTGAGCCAACATTTATTCCCGTACCCATAGATTTTGAAATTGAATCACCAATTTTGGATAGTCACATTCCATTGATGGGAAAAGAATGTGAATATCAATTCTTGGACTTGGACTCAACGCTTGAACCAAAACTAACTCTCGAACCCCAAGTCGATTTTCTGAGTTTGTATTGGTTCCTGAACCTATCATTCTTGAGTCCAAGTCAACCATTTCACCGAGTCACATTCTTTTGTTGGACATAGGTATAGACCATGATGACTCTATGATGATTTTCCAAGACTGGTCATGTAAAGGAAGTAAGTTTCACGATAGGATCTTTCATGATCCTATTCATACTGGGGACTGTAAATATGTAAACAGAAAAGCGGTCAATAAAGGTAGGTTCCGTGAACTACCACATTATCTTGATTAGGTAGCAACGCTTGACCCAATCAGACCAGCACCTTAAGATAGTATTTTCCTTCCCTGTCTTCTTTTTCATGCATCTATGCATTAATTCATACATTGAGGATAATGCATGAGATAGGTGTGGGGAGGGTTCTAACATAACTTAGGTTTTTCTTTTTATTAAAATTTTTTTTTAACATTTTCTTTACTTTTAAAAACTTTTTGAAAATAGAAACAATATTTTGACATATTTTTTGTAAGAAATTAAGTCAATTTTAAGGAATAGGAAAATCAAAATTAGGATTTCTTAAACTTGGTCAAAATAAGATTATTTGTTTGATTTTTAGGGTTAGGAAGATAATTTGTCAAAGTAATTTAGTCTTGATCTTTACCTTAATGAAATATGCACACTTAATACACTTACACACTTAGGGTTCAAAAATAAAGATTCTTATGCCTTAATATAAAAAAAAGAAAAAAAATATATATCTATGAAAGATGAACAATTCTAATTATTGATTAGCTAGGAACTTTGGCCTAAGCAAGCCTTAGTATTATGCGAAAGATGATTAGATAAGTTTGAGAAAAAATATATATATAAAAATTCTCTGATTAAGCTGGGCATTTGTGCCTAATAAAGCATAAGTATTCACGCCTAAAAGGGGTTCATATAATAAAATTCTTATTTTTGTGGCCTTGTTTGCTCGAGTCCTTAAGTCCTTGGGGTGTTTTCTCACCCGGTGCCCTAAGACCGTTTGGTTTGAGAGTCATCGATTAAAGGCTCGTTACATGGGCAGATTAGAAAGCCTAATAGAACTAATGAATAATACCACAAAAATATATATATAAATAAATAAGGCATAAGAGTTAGAGTTAATGAACCCTTAGTCAAAATTTTCACAGTCACGATGGTGCATATGACTCAGGGTAAGTAATAGACTAGATGAGAAGTACAATTTGACTCCTTACTTTGATTGATAACAAATTTTTAAATAGAGACTAAGTTTAGGAATGAAAAATTCAGTTTTCCTATAATTTATAGATCACTTAAATCTTACAATTATATTTCAAATATGTTTGTCTTTCAAAATGCTTTTCGAAATACTAACTCTTTGTTTCTCTTTCTTTATGGATTTTGTGGGTGTAATCCACTGAAAACACTCACGAGACAAAACTCGTCCTCTAGGAAAAACTAGAGGTTTAACGGCTTGTTACACATGCTCAGTGTAATCGAGTGACCTGTGAAAGTGATCTAATAATCCTTAGTATAGTTTAGTTGTTTTGCTCGAGGACGAGCAAAAGATAGGTATGGAGGTATGATTGGTCACTAATATTGCACATTTATTATCATATTCTCATACTTATTATAGAATAAACTCTACTTTTTCCTAATTCAATGTTTAATTTGTTTGCAGGCCCATTCCTAAAGGAGAGTGAAGAGAAATGAGCCCATAAGCCCATCAAATTCTAAATTAAATCAGAATTAATTCAAACTCAGTAAATTATGGCAGATCAGGTCGGTTCAGATCGGTTGAAAATCAGTTAGAACAAATCCCTACAAATTGATCGGTTGAAGCCAAGGATCAAAGGCTATTTCGTCAAAATCCTGGACTTAAACTGCATATCCAGCTGAAGATAAATACAAATCGAGAAGCCGGGGAGCACCACCAACAGGGTGTGGCCACCTAGCCACACCCTGGCCGCGAAAACGCGACCAAAGCGTGTTTCTGCGACTTTGTTAGGGAGTTAGGGGAGCGTTTGCTCCCCCTATCTTCTCACACCTCTCCCCTCTGGGTTTTTGCCTATAAAAGGTAGGGTTTTTCACTGTAAATGGGGACGACCAAGTAGAGAATAGAACTTAGGATAATTTGTAGTTTATAACTTAGGTTTTTAGTTTTCTTTTTATGTAATTTTTACTTTTCTTTATGTAACTGAGAGGAGAGACGACTTTCATGGAGGAATGAGAGCAAGCTTGTATTGCAGGTGACACCAGTGTAAGTGATCTCTTCTTTCATTATTATTTGAATCGAATCAAGTTTCTTTTTCTTTCTTTACTCTTGTTTTCTTTTACTCTCCTCTGATGTGTTGCAATCTAAGAGAATCTGATAGCCTCGAGATTGCTTAGCCGTTGCAAGTGCCCTTGATGGCCTATGGTGATGAACAACCCTTCTCTTGCTAGTATAGTTTGCCCTTTATTCGTAGTGTAGATCGAGAATGGCGAAGATCCTATACGCCATCCTTGATTGCCTTCAAAGACAAGGTAAGTCATCGCAACGGATCCAAGGTATATGAGCACTGAAGAGGTAAGTAATTTTTAGGTTGTCTTTCTTTTTATTCTTTAGTTTAGAACATCACAATCGACCACTTCTTTATTATTCCTTTTCCATTTCTTTGTACATGTCATTTCTAGTTTTTCCATCTTCTTAATCTACCATCTTCTTCCTAACTCATTTTAACCTAATTTTTCTCTTTTTCTTTACAAGAACTAAAAGAAGAATTTTAACCATCCTTTGTATCTTAAAAGAAAACTTACTAAAAAGCTTCCATCGCTAGTCCCTCCTTGTGGATCACGACCCGCATAGCCACTTGCTATCACGGTAGAATTGAGTAACTTGCACTCTTTATTCTAAATCTTAAATTCTGTATTTTTGTGCAGGTTTAACCTCAATCAGCTAACCTCTTAGTGATAGTTGCCTCACATGTATCCTTAGCCATCACTAGTACTTAGTTCAAGAACATTTCAAAGCATGACCCATAAGATAATTTTCACATCCAAACTTAACAAATCAAGTGCAAGTTACACTTAAACCATCAAAACTAAATAAGAGCAAGCATGGAGTAAAGTAATGTTAGCTTGTTAGAGAGTTAGGATGTTAAAGTGTTAGAATCCATCATCATGAGCCGTCAATGGCTCTTGCAAGAGCAAGGCCAAGTAGAGGCCATTAGATTCATATGGATTATCAAGTAAGAAGTTAGCAAGTTAGGGATTAGTAGTTGTTACCATGAGAGAAAATTAGCTAAACATGTAAAAGGAGTTAGAGAGAAGAAAACAAAGAGAGGTAAAGAGAGAACCTTTCATAGATTGTCACCTTCTATTACAAGCACTCTTGCTTTCCAATCATGTACCACTCTCTCTTCCATTATAAGATCTACAAGAAATAAAAAATACAAAGTAGGAAGAAGAAGAATAACTAATCTAAACTACCCTAAACTACAACATGAAGAAGAAAACTACCCTAACTCTTTGCATATCCGTTTGTGAAGAACCCCATGGGGGTATTTATAGGCATCAGGAGAAAGGGGGCCAGGAGGACAAACTCTGGCCCAAAGCACTGGCGCGGCCTTGCCAGTACGGCCGCGAAAACGCGGCAAAAAGCAAAAGTCGCGTTTTCGCGGCTGTACCAAAGCGGCGCGCGCAGCGCGCCTGCTGTGTGCTGTCGCTTCGGTCCCCTGTCAGCTGTACCTTCTGGATTTTGGATTTGAGCATTCAGGTCTGACAGAATCACCCTCTAAGGTCAATGCTATCTTGTAGGCCTTTAATCATCCATTAAATGTTGATTTTGGGTTTTCTTCATTCCACACCATGGACCTAGGATCACACAAGCAAATCATTATTAGCAATATTTTATATAAAATAAATGTGAAGATGTGATAAAAATTATGCAATATTAGAGACTAATCACACCCCCACACTTATCTTTTGCTCATTCTGAGCAAAATAAAAAACTAAGAAAATTATTACACCACTTTCGCAGGTGACGCGATTGCACTGAGTATGTGTAACAAGCCATTAACCTCTAGGTTTTCCCTAAAGGAGGAGTTTTATCTCCTGAGGGTTTTCAGCTGATGATACCCACAAATCTATAAAGAAAGAAATTGAATGTTAGTATTTTGAAAGTTCATTTTGAAATAGAGAAAAGTGCTGAAATATTTTTGCAAAAATTTAAGTGATCCAAGGTCATAGGTTAACCAGAAATTATTTTTCCTTAAACTAAGTTGAAATGCAAAATCTTGTTATAAATTAAATATAAGAATTTAAAATTGAATTTATTCTTTAATCTTTCATAAATCTCTAGAAAATATGCACATTGTGAACGGTGAAGATTTTTGGGATATTCACTCTAACTTTCATGCCATTTATTTGTATATATTTATTTTTTCTTCCCTTAATTTTCTTAGGCTTTCTTATTTACCCGAGTAGTGAGCCTTTAGCCGGTGACTCCCAAACTAGATGATTTTAGGGTATCAGATGAGAAAATATCCCTCGGGCTTAAGGTCTCGAGTAAACAAGACCACAAAACTAACTGGAATTATTTTCTTTTTGTCCACCGTTTTAAGCATGAATAATCATGCTTCTTGAGGTATAATTACCCAACTTCAAAAAGTGATTTTTATTATCATCATTTTTTTAAATATTTTTTAATGGTATTTTCAGTCTTTGTTTTAATCCAAAAAATTATGCAAGTGTGAAGTGCATATATCTAAGGCAAAAAATTTAAGGTCAAATTATCTTTTCAATCTTACCTCTTATCTTAAAATTTAAACAAGATCTATTATTTTGACTCAGTTTAAAAATTTATAATTTTAGGTCTTCCTAATTCCTAAGATAATCTTAATTTTCTAAAAAATAAATCAAAAATATTTTTCTTATGTCAAAAAGTTTTGTAAAAAGAAAGTTTTAAAAATTTTCTAAAAAGAAGTGTAAAAGAAAGAAAATTTAAAACAACCTACGTTAGTAAACCCTCCCCCACACTTATCTCATGCATTATCCTCAATGCATTGTGAATGTGTATATACATGAAATAAATGAAAAGAGAAGGAAAATTATCTCATGGTGATGACTCCGGTGGTGGTCTGATTGGTCCACGAAACGCGGCCCAACTTAAAAATTGTGGATCTTGTAGGAACCCACCAGTGACCTCTCTAATATGTTCCAGTAAAATATTGGAGAACTGTATGATCTTATTGAAAAAATTACCCCCATCCAATTTTCAATTTTCAAAAATAATTACTGAGTCATTTTCTTCAACATTCTTGTCCAACAATAAAGTGTGATTTAAAGAGATGATTTATTTGGACTCAAATGAAATAGGAACAAAAATCGACTCGAGAATTTGACTCAGATCAAGTCGAGATTCAAAAGAGAGAGTTGAAATTGGTTCAAAAATGGGGTCCAGACCAAAAAATTGATGTTCACACACTTTCCCCATCAATGAAGTGCATAGGTGATTCAATTTTATGGTGTACTGGTACAGGATTCTATGTTCACTCCAGAATAGAGAAAAAAATCTGATAAAGATACCATAGTCATTATTGAATCAAAAAGTGAAAGGAAATCACTAATATGAGGTTCGAGATCACATTCATGTTCAATTTCAATTTCAGGAAATGGATAACTTGCCAAAATATCAAGGCGACTTCATAACTTGGAGTTTGGTCAAGTTCAAATGTGCGTTCTTAAATTGAATCTTGAATTCTAAAATAACATGATTCTTGGGATCAATCGATAGAGTTAGAGATATAAGGATTGGTCAAAAATTGACAAGAAAGACTTTTCTCGCTCTCATTGATCAATTTGCTCATTATAGAGTCTAACCTACTGATAGGCCAGATAACAAAATTTTGAGTCTGAATCATGTCTTTCATACTCTTTACAATTGGTTCTTCTTGAAAAGGTGAGTATGGAAGTTGATTTTGAAAATTGTGGTGAGATTGTGAGTCCATCAGATATTGAGCTTGTTGCTCAGACTCACGCAAGAGCTCCATACTCAAGTCCAGGACTGATGGTTGTTCATTTTGGATTGGTGCAATTGGAAAAGATGAGCATAACTCTTGAAAATTTGGTTGAGATGATGAGTCCAACATATTTTGAATTTGTTGTGCCATTTCACAACAGACTTCCAAACACTTTTCTAACTCAGATTTTTTTTAATTGGATGTTCTAGAAAAGGAGTATATGGAGTTTGATTTGGGAAGGATTGTGAATTGAGCAAATTTTGAATTATTGTTGGACTCAAGCATGGCTTTCATACTCCTTTCCAGATTAGATTTTTCTTGGGTTGGTGGGATCAGAAAAGGAGGATATGATCCAAATTAGGGAATGAAAATTGTGGACAAGGTAGTTGAAAATTTGACTCGGGGGAGGCGAATCCCCATAAACTCTGTGAAGAATGAAAGTTATTTGAAACTTATAATCATAGGATTAGGGATATGGGTCATATTTAGTCGGATAATCCCAACTCGGCGTATATGGTTGTTCATGTTGTACATAGTCGGGTCAAAGTTATCCATATTAAATGAGGTTGGGGTGAAATATGGATTCATATTAGGATTGAAAAAATTGTTGTTTAAAATTTATTTCATAAAAAATTGTTGATGTTAAAATTTATTTCACAATAAAAAAAAGAAAACAAACAAACAAACAAACAAAAAAAATAAAGAAGGAAAAAAAGAAAAACAAGCCTACGCTAGGGTTGACTTAGACCTAAACGACTCCTAACTGGTTAGACGGTCAACGGAGGATACATTATCAGAATCTAATCATGAGTTAATCGGCCAGGTAGGGGCAAGATCAGTGAGAGGTATCCGTACCAGAGCAACGGGCCTAATTATACCAAACCACTGTTCTTTGAGGTTTCGCCTCTCAATCCCCAACTTCGACACCGATTTGACAAGAGTCAAACTCTAACAATTTTCCCGTTAGGTCAATCTCCTAAATGAGACTGTGATATCCCTAGGGGCCAACGTTGGGATGTGTGAGTGAGGAGGTGATTTTTGGGCTAAGGGGAGGATAACGACTCTCCCACCATATGTTGTATTGGGTTTTGCCCTTAAGTTCAATTCGTGCAAATGTGCAATATAGATAAGAATAAACACACAAAGAGAGTAAATCACCCACGTATTTGTCTTAACTATATGCATGCAATGCAATATGTACACCTCCGTCAAGATCACAACAACACAAGAATAAAATACAATATATTGGAATTGAAATCAACACGTGCTTAGATGCAAATGTCTAAACTATTTTAAAACATCCAATTACCGTATTTTAGTTCTTAAAATTATTACAGTGCACAGATAATATAAACAAAAAGTAGCAGCAGAATATAATAATATACAAGAATTTACCCAACCACATAAAAGTAAGTGTAGACTTTTGCAATGCTAAAAATTTGACCTGCACACAAAAAAACAAAGAAGAGAAGTTAACAAGTGAAATCAAACCTTTCCTAATCGGTCGCTGACATTGCACATTCATTATCACATTCTCATACTTATTATATAATAAATTCTGCTTTTAATCCTAATTATTGTCTAATTTATATGCAGGCCCATTGTTAAAAGAAAGGAAAGAGAAACGAGCCCAAAAGCCCATCAAAATTCTGATTTAATTCAGAATTAATTTAAAATTAGAAAATCAGGGCAGATCATGGTAAATCAGAGAAATTGAAGACCGATTAAAATAAATCTTTCAAAATCAATTGGTTAAAGCCAAAGATCAAAGGCAGTTTCGTCAAATGCAGGAGCTGAAACGGGAAATCTAGAACCAGATAAAGAAAAATCGCTAAAGCAGGAGCTGTACCCCTCTGGGTGTGGCCACAGGTCACAGAAACGCAGCCAAACCCGCGTTTTCATGTCTTTGTTGAAGCAATTGGGGGAGCGTTTGCTCCCCCTATCTTCGTATGCTCCTCCCCGTTGGGTTTGCCTATAAATATTGAGTTTTTCAGAGACCAGAGAGAGCGACAATGCAGAGATAGATTCTAGGCAAGTTTTTTTCTTTTTAGTGTAGACTTTTATTTTCTTTTTATGTAATTTTTAGTTTTATTTATGTAACTTAGAGGAGATCAGAGTTTCATAGGAGAACGAGAGTGAAGCTTGTACTGAGAGTGACACCGGTATAAGTTATTCTTCTCTTCTCTTATTATTACCACATTGAATCTAAAGTACATTTTTATGTTCTTCTTTATTTTTGTGTTCTTCTTCTTATCTACTTCTCTTCTTTTGGTGCCAATTACCATCAAAGTGAGTCTTATAGCATCGAAAGAGCCTTGCCTTTGCAAGTGCCACCGATTGCTCATGACGATGGACTTTAGTCTCAATCTGTATCATCTCATACTTGTATCATCTTGATGATGTAATGTGGAAGAGACGAAAATCAACTATTATGGGCTATGCGTTCATTGCCTCCACTTCAAGGTAACATCGTCGCCACAGATTCAACGTAAGTATTTGGCCAGAGGAGGTAAGTATTTCTTTTAGTGTTCTTTCTTTTAATTCTTTAGTTTAGATCACCAACACCATCAACACCCAACTCTTTTATCACTCTTTTCAATTTCTTTGTATATATCCATTTTTTATTTTCTCCACCTTCTCAATCTACCACTTTCTTCCTAACTTAACTTTAACCTATTTTTTCTTTTCTTTTAAAGAACTAAAAGAAGATTTTTAACCATACTTTGTATCATAAAAGAGAACTTACTAAAAAGCATCCAACACTAGTCCCTCCTTGTGGATCACGACCCGCATAGCCACTTGCTATAGCAAAAGAATTGAGTACTTACACATTCTATTCTTAAAGTTCTGAAATTCTGTATTCTTGTGTGCAGGTAAAACCTTAATTAAATTTTGGTGTCGTTGCTGGGAGGGACGGTAAGTTATTGTCTTTTTAGATTTACATTTTCTGTTAACTTTCTTCTTTGTTCTTGGTGTACAGGTTTAACAACAAGGAAATTTTTGCTGCAGTGGACATATAGGTGGCCCTGGACTCTACTCTAGAAAGTAGAGCCCATAAGCCCTTAGATTTACTACATTCCAGTGGCAATCTGAGTGAACTACTAACATGTATTTTTACAGATTGGCTGAATTGCAAAGCTAAAATTCTGTAGCTATTTATTTTCTTATTTGTCTCACTGTACTACTTTATAACCTCAATAGTAAAATAATGTTTGTTAAATGCTAAAAATGGTTTAGACTTTGCATTTAGGCACGTGTCTAATTCGTTACATTTTATATTACTATTGAAGAGTGATGGAGAAAAAGGTACAAATGAATAGCATATAGTTTAATAAACATTCTTCAGTGATTATTTGCTTGTTGAATGTTACTTTTCTATATCCTGCACACTTTGCACAATCAATCTTAAGGGCTTATCCTATAAATAAGATAAGGTGGGAAACAACCTCTCACTAACCCAAGCCTAACTTAAACTGAGTAGACGTTGGCCTTAGGAAAATCTCAGACTCAATAGGAGACTGACCTGAGGGGAAAGTTGATTAGAATTTGACTCTTGCCAAATCAGTGTCAAAGCCTGGGAATTGAGGGGCGAAACCCCAAAGGTTAGTGGTTTGGCATAATTTGGCCCGTTGCTTAGGCACGGATACCTCCCACTGATCTTGCCCCTACCTGGCCGATTAACTTGTGATCAGATTTGGTAATATACCCCTGTAGACAATCTAGCCAGTTAGGAGTGGTCTAGGTCTAAGGTTTACCCTAACTTAGATTAGGTTTTTTCCTTTTTGTTTGTTTATTTGTTTGTTTCTCCTTATTTGATTTTGATAATTCTTGTGTGATATAGTTTATAACAACATTTTTTCCAATTTTAATGGTGATCCATATTTCACCCCATTTGACTCGGATAATAAGAACCAACCAAATACACCGGGTTGGACTATCTGAATCAATACAACCCATGCCCCCAATCTTATGATCATAATTTTCAAAATAATTTTAACTCTTCACAGAGTCCCCCGAGTCCAATTTTCAACCAACTTGTCCTCCTTATCCACCTTGTCCACAATTTTCACAATATCCATTCCCCGATTTTGTTTCCTATACTCCTTTTTTAGACTAACCCACTGAAAAGAAATCTGAGCTAGAAAGAGTATAGAAGCCATGCAGGAGGCCGAACGAAAATTCCAGGCCTCCCCAATTCCACAATATTTCCAAGATTCATACTCAGTTCCACCAAGTTACACCAGTTCAAAATAGAAAACCATCAACCTTGAAAATGAGTATGCAGAGTCCGAGCAACAATCACAAAATCTGATGGACTCACGATTTCACCACAAATTCCAAAACAAAATTCATCTTTTCAAGTCCAATCGCAACAAAACGATGAACGAATCGACTATGAAAAAGCTGCCTGAAGCCATGACTAAGGCTCAAATCACTCATAATCATGACATAGATATAATGGTCAAAACTCTCCATTCTCACCCTTTGACCATTCCTGATATCGCTAATCATTCTATTAGAGCCAAAGAATCATATTGTTTTGGAAAATAAAATTCCATTTCAGCACACCCATTTGAACTTATCCAAACTCTAAATTTTAAAAACCACATTGACACTTTGGCAAGTTATCCCTTTCCTGAAATTGAACTTGAGAATGAATATGATCCTGAATCTCAACTTGGTAATTCAATTCTACTTCCTGATTCAATAATGACTCTGGTGTCTTCACCTGATTTCAATCCTTCTCCAGAGTCCATATTGGATCCTGTGCTTGTCCATCGGGAAATTGAATCACCAATCTTTTATGATCATCATATTGAACTTGATCAATTTCATACTTTTGAAAGTCCTATTGATAAATTGGCAAGTTCTCATTTTTAAGAAATTGAACTCAATGAGGAATATGATCTTGAGTCTCAAATTTGTGATCCAGTTCAAATTTCTGAATCAATATTGACTCCTATTTTGTTACCTGATTTGAGCAATATTTTAGAGTCAGTTTTGATTCTCATACCTGTCATTCTTGAACTTGAATCACCAATCTTAGAAAGTCACATTTCATTGTGGGGAAATTGAAATCACCTAGAGGGGGGGTGAATAGGTGATGGCTATATGATAATGGCAATTTTGAGGAATTTAAAAATTAACTCTAAACAATTAGCACAACGCAATATTCTTGCAAGTAATTAGACAATGTAAAGAAGCAAGAAGTAAAGAGATAGAGTTAGAGAGAAATGATCAAACGCAAACACGCCGATATGTTTCCGAGGTTCGAGCCACGCTCTACGTCCCCGCCTTCACACTTGAAGGATTTCCACTATTGAGGATCCCACCGGATCAACAATACAAGGACAACACTTGTCCGTCTCCCGTGATGACACTTCACCACCTTGAGCTCACTAGCTCGCCTTGAGGCCGATGCCTCTACAACTTCACTCAATTACAATGGAAGTGATCACACTTGATCACTTTACTAAAAAGCTCACTAAGCACAATCCTAGAACCAAATAGGAGAGTTAGAGTATGGGATTGTGTAGTGCAAAACTAGAGAGAAGTAGGGGAATAGGCTCCAAGTAAGGTGTATGGAATTTTGGCTTTGGAGAGAAAAATCTTTTCTAAACTTAAACTTTGGAAATCTTGAAAACTCTTGTAAAAACTCTTGATATTCTTTGTAAAATTGTTAGTCATGTCACTTGAAGTGACTACCTATTTATAGGGGTCAAAAACTGCTCAAGAGATTCGTTGGAGACAAATCCCTAAAGTCAAAGAGTCAGAAAAATAGCTGTTGGACCTGTCAGAATTTTCTGACAGAGGCCGGTCGACCGGGTCGGTCGACCGCCAACGGTCAAAAATCCGACCGTTGGGGCTCACCGGTCGACCGGGTCGGTCGACTGGCAATTTCCAGAGAGCAGCAGGTTTGGGGCGGTAGGGTGGCGGTCGACTTCCGGTCGACCGATACGCACATGCACAGTTGTGCATGTCGGTCGAGTGCCGGTCGACTGCCGGTCGACCGGGCACTGTGAGTTCTGTAAAAACAGAACTTACAGACCTGGACAAATTTTGGATTTTGGTTTTGGGTCTTGGGTTAAATACTTTGGTCTTGAAAAATCATAGAGTATGAGCATGTGTCATACTACTATCAAGGTAAAATACTTTGATAAAAAAATCTTTTGATAAAACTTGATTTTCCATAAAATGTTTTTCCAAAAACTAGTCTTTCTAAAATCGTATTTCCAAAATAAATATGTTTATATAAAAGCTAAGTTGGAAATGATTTAGAAAGTCTTTTTGAAGCCATAAACCACTCTAGAAAATGTGTGTGTGTGATATCCCATATCTCTACTTCTACTATTTAGTTTTGACAAAATATTTTAAAATGAAAATAAACAAAGTACACATCTTGGATTCTTTAGCAAGTCTTGATCTTCTTCTTGAACTTTTCTTCAACGCAAATTCCGAAGCTTCCTATGTGCTTTAGCTTGGGAATGCAAATGTTGGGCAAACTCCAAAAGTGTGAGTCTTTTAGCGGAGTCGTCAAAATCTGTTTCTTTGAACCTGAAATACTTTTAAACAAGATTATTAAATACATAACTAAATATGTTTTGCTATCATCAAAATAACCGGGATAATGGCCTTTGGGCCAACAATCTCCCCTTTTTGATGATGGCAAAACATATGTAGTTATCACAAGATATTTTGGGTAGAGTCTTCAAATGAAGCTCCCCCTCAACACAAGCATATATAAAAATCATACTCAGGCATATTATCACAATTGATAAATCATAAACATCATATATCTATGCCCACAGAAAATATCAACTACTCATGTCATATCATAGATAAAAGGAAATGAGTCTCAACATGACATAAATACATAACACAAAAGATACATGTCCACAACACAAAAATAAAAGGTGTCCAACACAACAAAATAAGTCAAGTACATAACAAAATAGGTGTCCAACACAACAAAATAAGTCAAGTACATAACAAAATAACAAAAGTGTCACAACAAAATATCTCTCTCTCCAAATATCTCTCCCCCTTTTTGACATCATCAATAAAGGGGAGGTCACTCATCAGCATCACCAGCAGCATCACTCAGTGGCCTCGTCATCCTCCTCCTCATCGTCATCAGAGCCCTCAGCCATCGTCTGGTCACCACCATCATCGTCAGCATCGGAGCCGGAAGAAGACGCTGCTACCTCCTCTGGATCCATGCCATCAACTCTGGTCTGCGGTGGCGGAATAGAAGTACGAGCTCTGGGAGGGAATGGAGGACCGGTGGCTGGGAGTCGCCGAGCACCCGGAGTCCCGTCGGGAACGATCAAGCCGAAGTGAGTGAAAAGAGTCTGAAACTGAACGTCCATGAATCTCATGGAGTCAGTGATACAAGATATGTCGTTTCGGATCTCAGCCCGAAAAGCAGCCTCACGCTCAGCACGTACGTCCTAGTCCGCACGAAGTGCTGTATCTCGCTGCTCGACCCAGGCCTGATGTGCCTCGATCTGAGAGCGGACCCCCGAAAGGATATGATCCTGAAAGTCTGGAGGGAATACAGGGGCTGAAGCTGGAGCAGGATCAACAGGAGGAATAGGTGGTGGTTGCACAGGTGCGTGTCTACGCAACTGAGCTTCCATCATCTTCAAAGCAGCAGCATTGAAATCAGATGAGGGTTTTGAAGGGGCTTGACCAGAGAAATCAAAATCTAAAGCCCTGAGAAGATGGGTAATGAGCATGCCGTAAGGCAGACTCCTACCAGCAGTGCGAATCTGATCACAACACATATGAGAGGCGATAACTCGAGGGAAATTTATCTTAATGCCTTTAAGGAGGCAGTAGATAATCAAAGGAACAGGACCTCGAGCATGACTGAATTCACCAGATTTAGGCACGATATTATGAAAAATAATCTTAACAAGGACTTGAGATTGGAGGGAATACTGACTCACAATCTCATTCCTCACCAAGTCGGGATTGTCATCCTGGTGAATGAGAGTGGATGCGGTGAGTGACGACTCACCCTCCGGATATTCTGAAAAATCATGAAGGTCATGAGAATAAACATCTACTCCATCAGTGGAAAGATGAAGAATCCTAGCAAACTGACCTAGGGAAATATTTATATCCCTACCCATCACACGAGAAGTGATCCGGTTCCCACTAAATTCGAAGTTGGCATAGAAATATGGAACCAAGGATGTGTATACCTTCTCCCTGATGGAAAGGAAATCCACAAGGTTGTTGGTACGGAGTATGTGGGGATATCAAGGTGTTCAAAGTCATGGATAGCCACATACCTACCCGAAATTGTGTTCCTAGGGGCTAGATGAGTGTAACGATCAGAGGCAAGATCGTTACGCAACAAAGGATCAGTCCTAGGGCTTGAGAGGAGGATTGGGCAATGCCCTTTCCCTTCTCAGAACGATGTCTTTTAGGAGGCATGACAAAAAATCAAATTTTTAGGGGTTTTGGCACGATCTAGATGACAATAAACCTAAAATAGAGACAATGGAACAAATATATTTAAGCTAGAAGTGGAAATTTGAAGTAAAAATCGGATTTTTTTACCTTGATGAAATTTTCGAAACCCTAGCTGAAAATCCCGAAATCCTGAAGATCTGATGGATGGATCTCTTTGAAATTGTAGATCTGGATTAGGTGGGAGAAGTATGAGATGGGTTTTGAAAGAATTTAAGATCAGATGGATGGATTGAGAGTTGGGAATTTTTGAGAAGAGGTGCTCCTGCGGTTCGCTGAGAGAGAAATGAGAGAGTGAGAGAAACAGTGAAGAAAAAAGTCCAAATATAAGCCAGAATTCGACGATCGGTCGACTGGATACAGAGAGTCACGCACTCGGATCGGTCGACTGGTCCTATAAAACAGTCGACTGGTAGCAGAAATAAAAATCCAACATTTTCTCTCAGGCAGCGCCGGTCGACTGGGGTTAGGGTCCGGTCGACTGGTGCTGTCTGAAAATCTGCTACCAGATTCTGACCCAGAAAAAATTTTAAAGAAAAATTATAACAAATAAAATATGATATATTATAACATACAGGGATACAACAACCAGTTTTAAAAATCTTCTTTTAGTGATCACATCAACAAAAACTTCACACAAAATGTTTTAATTTTATTTTACAAATTTAAACAAAGATTTAAAGATGTTGAAGCCGAATACCCAGTGACGGGTTCTGAACTTCATCCTCTTGATTCCTCTTGAATGAGTTGAGGTGCGCAATTGCCATCTTTAAGGTATTTGTTTAAACAAGATATTTTGATTATTAATTTATACTTTTGAAAAATAGTATATACATATAGATACACAAAAATATGGACATGTGGACAAATATGACATAAGGCATAAAAATACAAGATATGAAAATTAACGCAAGGCATGTACACAACATGATAGAAAAGTAGTTCTATATAGGCATGTATCAATGGAATACAAAAGCAAACTATCAATTCTATACACATGTACACATTACCAAAAATCAACAACTATTTTAAAATGGAGATGTTACCAATTTAAGGGCAATCTCCAAAAATAGGTGCCTCCACGATAGCGATGCAAGCTAGATTTGAACTTTGAGCTTAGTTGCATCTACCACCGGGCACCGTCTCCCCCTAAGTCTTGGAGGAAGTAGATCCACCTGTATCACCTACATTTGGAGGATCTTTTGGTACCCAAATCTTTGAGGGTCCTTTGGGGTTAGTACCGGGGCGAACCCAAACATATTTATTATTAACATTATTTTTAGCATAACAAAACTTTTCTAAATGGCCTTTGCGGCCACAATGCGTACAAACGTAAATTCTACCACTACCATACATAAATGCATGCTTATGAGTGTGTGCATGTTTTCGTGCATGTGTATGTGTATGAGGTGCATGTTTCCCTTGGGGTACTCCCTTAGGAAATTTAGATGCTATCTTTTTCAAATCAAAGGCATAACTTTTTAAATTTGAGTCCAAAGCTTCAACACGTTTTTGGATCTCAACAAAATCATTTTTATCAATTGAAACTATGGGGGTTTTACCCTTATTTGCAAGTTTATATTTATCAAAATCATTTTTCAATTTTCCAAAAGAGCTAGATAAAACATCCTTTTCTTTAACAACTATTTCAACTTTATATTTTAAAGCTTCATTTTCTCTTTTAATTTCTTATTTTGAGATTGGGAAATCTCATACCTATTTTGCAATTCTTCAAAAAAATGTGCAAGCTCATCCATAGTTAACTCATCCTCATCTAAAGAATTTTCGAGAGTTACCATAGGTGTGTCCTCCCCATGTGCCATGAAGCACATGTGCGCGGCGTCGACTTCCTCTTCTGATTCCGACTCCATGTCATCCCAAGTAGCCACCATTGCCTTCTTCTTTCTTTGCCCGTTCTTGGATGTGGTCGCTTGTAGAGCGGGGCAATCGGCAATGAGGTGACCGATCTTCTTGCAATGGAAGCAAGGACCGGGCTCCTCTCTTTTTCTTTCAAATCTCCCTTGAGGTTTCCCTCGCCGGAAATTGCTTTGTCTTCCCTTTTTGTAAAACATCTTACCCACTTTCCGGATAAGCATGGCGAAGTCTTCATCACACTCATCCGATGAATCATCCTCGTCTTGAATGGTTGGAGCGGCTTTGAAGGCTATTGATTTCTTCTTTGGAGCCTCCCTTTCTTCTCGAACCTTCATCTCCATCTCATGTGTTTTGAGATTGCCGATGAAGCCGGAGAAGTCCATCTCCTCTTGTCATTAAGCTCTTTGAGGGTTGTCGCCTTGACTTCCCAAGCTTTGGGAAGAGCTCGAATCACCTTCCTTATCTTTGATCGTTATCAATCTTGTCACCTAAGGAAGAAAAAGCATTAGTTATTTTTGTAAAACGGGTGAGCATGTCATCAATGCTCTCATTATCAAACATATAAAAGTTCTCATATTGAGAACGTAGCAAGTCAACTTTTGCTCTCTTGACTTGTGACGTTCCCTCATGAGTCACAATCAAAATGTTCCAAACTTCATATGCCGATTTACAATTTATGATGCGTGCAAGGTCATCTTCATTAAGTGCTTGTGTTAATGCATATTGTGCCCTAGCATTTGCTTCATAGTCTTTGGAAGTATCCTCGGACCATGTGCTCTCATCACTAGTTGGTTCAATGAAGTCTTTGGTAATGGCCCTAGCTACCCTAACACCTAAGGATTTCAAAAACAAGTTCATCTTGACTTTCCAAATAGGAAAGTTCAAGCCATCAAATTTGGGAGGGGATTTAATGCTAGAAAAGTCCATGGATGCCATGAATGCACAAGCAAGTAAAATGCAACAAACAACAACAAGCAAATATATAGCCAAATGAAGGATCTCCCTAAGGTGGTTAAACCAAATCTAGGGTTAGGCTCTGATACCAATTGAAATCACCTAGAGGGGGGGTGAATAGGTGATGGCTATATGATAATGGCAATTTTGAGGAATTTAAAAATTAACTCTAAACAATTAGCACAACGCAATATTCTTGCAAGTAATTAGACAATGTAAAGAAGCAAGAAGTAAAGAGATAGAGTTAGAGAGAAATGATCAAACGCAAACACGCCGATATGTTTCCGAGGTTCGAGCCACGCTCTACGTCCCCGCCTTCACACTTGAAGGATTTCCACTATTGAGGATCCCACCGGATCAACAATACAAGGACAACACTTGTCCGTCTCCCGTGATGACACTTCACCACCTTGAGCTCACTAGCTCGCCTTGAGGCCGATGCCTCTACAACTTCACTCAATTACAATGGAAGTGATCACACTTGATCACTTTACAAAAAAGCTCACTAAGCACAATCCTAGAACCAAATAGGAGAGTTAGAGTATGGGATTGTGTAGTGCAAAACTAGAGAGAAGTAGGGGAATAGGCTCCAAGTAAGGTGTATGGAATTTTGGCTTTGGAGAGAAAAATCTTTTCTAAACTTAAACTTTGGAAATCTTGAAAACTCTTGTAAAAACTCTTGATATTCTTTGTAAAATTGTTAGTCATGTCACTTGAAGTGACTACCTATTTATAGGGGTCAAAAACTGCTCAAGAGATTCGTTGGAGACAAATCCCTAAAGTCAAAGAGTCAGAAAAATAGCTGTTGGACCTGTCAGAATTTTCTGACAGAGGCCGGTCGACCGGGTCGGTCGACCGCCAACGGTCAAAAATCCGACCGTTGGGGCTCACCGGTCGACCGGGTCGGTCGACTGGCAATTTCTAGAGAGCAGCAGGTTTGGGGCGGTAGGGTGGCGGTCGACTTCCGGTCGACCGATACGCACATGCACAGTTGTGCATGTCGGTCGAGTGCCGGTCGACTGCCGGTCGACCGGGCGCTGTGAGTTCTGTAAAAAACAGAACTTACAGACCTGGACAAATTTTGGATTTTGGTTTTGGGTCTTGGGTTAAATACTTTGGTCTTGAAAAATCATAGAGTATGAGCATGTGTCATACTACTATCAAGGTAAAATACTTTGATAAAAAAATCTTTTGATAAAACTTGATTTTCCATAAAATGTTTTTCCAAAAACTAGTCTTTCTAAAATCGTATTTCCAAAATAAATATGTTTATATAAAAGCTAAGTTGGAAATGATTTAGAAAGTCTTTTTGAAGCCATAAACCACTCTAGAAAATGTGTGTGTGTGATATCCCATATCTCTACTTCTACTATTTAGTTTTGACAAAATATTCTAAAATGAAAATAAACAAAGTACACATCTTGGATTCTTTAGCAAGTCTTGATCTTCTTCTTGAACTTTTCTTCAACGCAAATTCCGAAGCTTCCTATGTGCTTTAGCTTGGGAATGCAAATGTTGGGCAAACTCCAAAAGTGTGAGTCTTTTAGCGGAGTCGTCAAAATCTGTTTCTTTGAACCTGAAATACTTTTAAACAAGATTATTAAATACATAACTAAATATGTTTTGCTATCATCAAAATAACCGGGATAATGGCCTTTGGGCCAACAGAAATGAATATGGACTTGAGTTTTAACTCCTTGATTTGGACCCACTTCCTGAACAAATTTGACTCCTGAACCTTTACTTAACTTCAGTCATTTTACTGAGTCGATTGTAGTCCATGCCCTTCCTGATTCCAGATCATCATTCCAACTTTTCATACTCCATTCTGGGACAGAGGTGTTGATAATAATGACTCTGAAATTAGTTTGAAATTTTGAAAATTAGATGGGGAAAATTTCTTAATAAAAATCATTCATGTATACTTCATTTTAGTGGGTTATATTAGAGAGGTTTCTGGTGGGTTCCTCCGAACTCCACGCAAATTAGATTGGGTCGTATTTTGTGGACCAATTAGACCACCACCGGAACCGCCACCTTAAGGTAATATTTTCCTTTCCTTTCTTCTTTTGATGCATCTATGCATTATTTCATACATTGAGGACAATGCATGAGATAGTGTGGGGGAGGGTTCTAACATAACGTAGGTTTTCCTTTTATTTTTTTAAAAAAATTATTATTAACATTTTCTTTACTTTTAAAAAAACTTTTTGAAAATAGAAACAACATTTTGACATATTTTTCTAAGAAATTAAGTCAATTTTAAGGAATAGGAGAATCATAATTAGGATTTCTTGTACTTGGTCAAAATAAGATTATTTGTTTAATTTCAAAGGTTAGGAAGATAATTTAAAAAGTAATTTAGTCTTGATTTTTATCCTGATGATATATGCATACTTTATACACACTTAGGGTGTAAAAAACAAAAATTCTTATGCCTTATCAAAAAGGAAAAAAGAAAAGGAAAAAGAAAAAATAAAAATAAAAATCCTCTAATTAAGCTGGGTATTTGTGCCTCATAAAACATAAATATTCACACCTAAAAGCGGTTCATATAATAAAATCCTTAGTTTTGTAGCCTTGTTTGCTCGAGTTCTTAAGTCCTTGTGGTGTTTTCTCACCCAGTGCCCTAAGACCGTTTGGTTTGGGAGTTACCGTTAAAAGGCTCGTTACATGGGTAGATTAGAAAGCCTAATAGAACTTAGGAATAATACCACCAAAAATAAATAAATAAATAAGGCATAAGAGTTCGATTAAAGAACCCGTAGTCAAAATTTCACGGTCACGAAGGTGTATATAACTTAGGGTAAAGTAATAGACTAGATGAGAAGTACAATTTGACTCCTTACTTTGATTGATAACAAATTTTTGAATAGAGGCTAAATTTAGAATGAAAAATTCGATTTCCTATAACTTATAGATTACTTAATTCTTACAATCATATTTCAAATATTTTACTCTTTCAAAATGTGTTTTCAAAATACTAACATTTTTCTCTTTCTTTATGGATTTTGTGGGTGCAATCTACTGAAAACCCTCACGAGACAAAACTCGTCCTCTAGGGGAAACCTAGAGCTTTAACGGCTTGTTGTACACGCTCAGTGCAATCGCGTGACCTGCGAAAGTGATCCAATAATTTTTGGTTTAGTTTTGTTATTTTGCTCGAGGCGAGCAAAAGATTAGCATGGGGGTGTGATCGGTCGCTGATATTGCACATTCATTGTCATATTCTCATATTTATTATATAATATACTCTACTTTTATTCCTCATTATTGTCTAATTTATATGCAGGCCTATTGGTAAAGGAAAGGAAAGATAAACGAGCCCAAAAGGCCATCAAAATTCTGATTTACTTCGAAATTAATTTGAAATCAGAAAATCAGGGCAGATCATGGCAAATTAGAGAAGTTGAAGACTGGTTAAAACAAATCTTCCTAAATCAATTGGAGCCAAAGATCAAAGGAAGTTTCGTCAAATCTACGAGTTGAAACGAAAAATCCAGAACCAGATAAAGAAAAATCACTAAAGCAAGAGTTGTACCCCTCTGGGTGTGGCCACCTGGCAGCTTTGTTGAAGTTGTTGGGGGAGCGTTTGCTCCCCTATCTTCGTACGCTCCTCCCCACTGGGTTTTGCCTATAAATATTAGGTTTTTCATAGACCAGAGAGAGCGACGATGCAAAGATAGATTCTAGGCCAGTTTTTCATTCTTTTTAGTATAGGTTTTTATTTTTCTTTTTATGTAATTTTCAGTTTTATTTATGTAACCTAGAGGAGATCAGAGTTTCATAGGAGAACGAGAGTGAAGCTTGTACTGAGAGTGACACCAGTGTAACTTGTTCGTCTCCTCTTATTGTTACCACATTGAATCTAAAGTACATTTTTTATGTTCTCCTTTATTTTTGTGTTCTTATTCTTCTTTTTTACTTCTTTTCTTTTGGTACCAATTACTATCCAAGTAAGTCTTCTAGCATCGAAAGAGGCTTGCCTTTGCGAGTGCCACCGATAGCTCATGATGATGGATTTTAGTCTCAATCTGTATCATTTCATACTTGTATCATCTTAATGATGTAATATGAAAGAGACAAAAATCAACTCTTATGGGCTATGCGCTGATTGCCTCTACTTCAAGGTAACATCGTCGTCACAGATTCAAGGTAAGCATTTGGCCAGAGGAGGTAAGTATTTTTTTTAGTTTTCTTTCTTTTAAATCTTTAGTTTAGATCACCAACACCATCAACACCCAACTCTTTTATCACTCTTTTCAATTTCTTTGTATATATCCATTTTCTATTTTCTCCACCTTCTCAATCTACAACTTTTTTCCTAACTTAACTTTAACCTATTTTTCTTTTCTTTTAAAGAACTAAAAGAAGATATTTAATCATACTTTGTAGTATAAAAGAGAACTTACTAAAAAGCTTCCAATGTTAATCCCTGCTTGTGGATCACGACCCGTATAGTCACTTGCTATAGCCGTAGAATTGAGTACTTGCACATTCTATTCTTAAAGTTCTGAAATTATGTATTCTTGTGTGCAGGTAAAACCTCAATCAAATTTTGGCGCCATTGTCGGGGAGGGATGGGTCGAATCCACAGGGACGATAAGCGATTGAAACTTTACCGGTATGTTCACGTGCATGCTAAAGTTTCTTCTATGTTTTAAAGAATGAAAAGAAAAGAAAATAAAGAATGAAAAGAGAAGAGTATTGTGAAACATGAAGAAGTGAAAAACATAGAAGATAAGATATTTGTAATTTTTGAAAGTATTTCTAAAACAAAGTAAAAAGAGAGAGAAAACTCATGGCTACTAACTACTAATGGCTCTACTAACTATGCTAACCTCTTAGTGATAGTTGTCTCACATGTATCCTTGGCCATCACTAGTCCTAAGTTAAAGAATATTTCAAAGCATGACCCATAAGATAACTTTCACATCCAAACTCAACAAAATAAGTGCAAGGTATACTTAAACTATAAAAACTAAATAAGAGTAAGTATGGAGTAAAGTAATGTTAGCTTGTTAGAGAGTTAGGATGTTAGAGTGTTAGAATCCATCATCATGAGCCATCAATGGCTCTTGCAAGAGTAAGGCCAAGTAGAGGCTATTAGATTCATGTGGATTATCAAGTAAGAAATTAGCAAATTAGTGGTTAGTAGTTCGTTGCCATGAGAGAAAATTAGCTAAATATGTAAAAAGAGTTGAGAGAAGAAAACAAAGAGAGGTAAGGAGAGAACCTTTCATACATTGTCACATTCTATTACAAGCACTCTTGCTTTCCAACCATGTACCACTCTCTCTCCTATTACAAGATCTACAAGAAATGAAAAATGCAAAGGAGGAGGAAGAAGAATAACTAACCTAAACTATCCTAAACTACAACATGAAGAAGAAAACTACCCTAACTCTCTGCATATCCCTTTCTGAAGAACCCCAAGGGGGTATTTATAGTCATCAGGAGAAAGGGGGCGAGGGGGATAAATCCTTGCCCAAAGCACTGGCGCGGCCGCGTCAGTACTGGCGCGGCTGCGAAAATGCAGTAAAATCTATGTTTTTGTGGTTGTACCAAAGCGGCGCGCGCATTCTTCGGTCCCCTATCGGTTGTACCTTCTGAATTTCAGATTTGAGACCCAGGTCTGACAGAATCACCTTCTAAGATCAATGGCTATCTTGTAGGCCTTTAATCATTCATTAAATGGTGATTTTGGGTCTTCTTCTTTATTCCACACCATGGATCTAGGATCACACAAGCAAACCATTATTAGCAATATTTATATAAAATAAATGTGAAGATGTGGTAAAAATTATGCAATATTAGAGACTAATCAATGATCATAAAAAGCCAGCTGCCATCAGAAGGAAAGCTTCTCGATTCTTTTACAATGTGATCACGCAAACATTATATCATTGATTGTATGATGGAATCTTAATATGATGCTTTTCACACAAAGAGTCACAGGAGGGCCTCAAAGAAGCACATGATGGTACATGTGGATCTCACCAACTCGGACCTAAGCTCAAAGATCGGCTTCGAAGACTTGGCTACTATTGGCCGAAGATGATCCCTGACATCGTCGCTTATGCTAAGCGATGTCTTGCCTGTCAAATCCATGGTGACTTTATCTATCAAGCACATGGACATCTTCATCCAATATCCTTTCCATGGCCATTTAAGATGTGCGGAATGGATGTTATCGGACTCATCAGCCCTCCAACATCCAAAGGACATCGCTTCATCTTGGTCATTACTGATTACTTCTCTAAATGGTGAAAGTCATTCCCCTGAAGAAAGTAAAGACGTCAAACGTGATCACGTTCATCAAGCATCACGTACTTTACCATTTTGGAATACCCCAACGAATTGTCCACGATAATGGACCCCAATTCGTCAGCCAAGCATTTCAGAGGTTCTGTAATAAATTCAGAATCCAGAGTACGTCATCAATGACATACTATCTAGCTACCAATGGTGCAGAGCCTTCAACAAGACTACTGAAAAGCTACTCAAGAAGTTTGTCTCAAAAAACCAACGCGACTGGGACGATAAATTAGGTGAATGCTTGTGGGCTTACCACACAATGGTGAGAACTCCGACAAAAGCCACATCATTTTTCTTGGTGTACGGATGTGAAGTTATACTTCTACTAGAGATCCAAATCCCATCCCTCCGAATTGCCTTGACAATTAGGATGATAGGTGAAGAGAAGCATCGATGCGCCTCCAAGAGTTGAAAGCTTTAGACGACAAACATCTGCGAGCCCAATAGCAAATCGAGCTCTATCAAGCCCGAATTTTTGGATCTTTCAATAAGAAAGTCTGAGAACGAATTTTCAAGAGGCGAGACCTTATCTTAACTGTCAGAAGACCCATGGTTATGACACATAAGACAAAAGAATCCAACCCAAATAGGAAGGACCATTTGTAGTAGAGTCAGTCTACTCAAATGGAGCATACCGCCTCATAACTCCGGACGGCGATACGCTCATGATGTCGATCAATGGCAGATTTTTAAAGAAGTACTATCCTTAGAGGGACTCTTCTCATGATCAGGTTAATATTATACCTCTGAGTGAAGCTCCACCCTAATCAATCAGATGGATTAGGATTTGAGATGCAAGATGTTTGGAAGACCGCCACAGAAGAGCTTCTTTATTCAACGGAGCACATTACGGTCGATCGACACCGAGCCGACCGAAATTATTGATATCGTGATGTATGATGTTAATATCAAAGAAACAAAGTTAGAAACTTCAATTTTAGCTTTGTCACTCTTCTCATGATCAGGTTAACATTACACCTCTGAGCGAAGCTCCACCGTGATCAATCAGATGGATTAGGATTTAAGATTCAAGATGTTTGGAAGAGCGCCAAAGAACAGTCGATCGAACATAGTTGACATCATGATACAAGATGTTAATATTGAAGAAATAAAGTTAGAAACTTCATTTTTAGCTTTGTCACTCTTCTCATGATCAGCTTAACATTACACCTCTGATTGAAGCTTCACCATGATCAATCAAATGGATTAGGGTTTGAGATCCAAGATGTTTGAAAGAGTGCCAAAGAAGAGCTTCTTCATTCCATGGATCACATCACAGTCGATCGATGCCGAGCCGATCGAACATTGTTGACATCGTGATGCATGATGTTAATATTGAATAAACAAAGTTAGAAACTTTGTTTTTAGCTTTGTCACTCTTCTCATGTTCAGGTTAATACTACACCTCTGAGCGAAACTCCACCCTGATTTATCAGATAGATTAGGGTTTGGGATCCAAGATGTTTGGAAGAGCGCCAAAGGAGAGATTCCTCATTCAACGGATCACATCACGGTCGATCGACGCCGAGCCGACCGAACATAGGTGACATTATAATCCATGATGTAAACATTAAAGAAAAGACAAAGGCAAAATCTCAATTTTCAACCTTGTCACTCTTCTTTGGTATATTGACATGAACCCACCTTCAACTTAGAAGAATAGGTCATATTTTGAAGTCAAGCATGCCTAAGCAATAGTTTTAGGCACTCTTCTTTCTGGTTATTCTTCTCAATCCAGAAGGATGGCTTGTCTAATTGAACTTTTCCATATGTAATGGTGGGATAGCTCCCTGCTCCTCTTCGATCGATCGAAGCTTGACCCAATGATAAAGGATCCGAACAATCAGATGATAGGCTTGAATGAGTTTATCTGATGGCTTCTAAAGCCAACTCATTGAAGAAGGTTCGTGATGCATCTTTGCAGAACTTTTCCATTGTATCCACATATATATCAAGATATGGTGATTAATCGACTCTCATGAAGGATCGAATGAGCTTATCGGATGACTTATCAATCCAAATTCATTGAAGAAGATTCGTGACATATCTTTGCAGAACCTTTCCATTATTTTCACATTCATATCAAAATGTGACAACCAAATAAGGATCAAAAAGGACCCCATGAGGAGGCTAATATCCAGACAAAACCCCCGCGGAATTCGTGTCTACCTCTGTGGCTCCCAGCTTATTTGTAGGAGGCACACTACACTACATCCAATGTCTCTGATGGCTAAAGGATAGAGAAAATAGTTGGCATCTAAGCTCAACAAAAAATCCTCGTCAAATCATCATGCTGAGGGAAATAGCATGGCTAGCCCAACTCATACGGTAGTTGGTAAAGGCATACCAAATTCTTTGATAGCTGAGGGTTTGCTAAAAATCCTGAGTGACATGATCCCGCCTCTCCTCCAAAATTCCTTACCAATTCCCATCCATAGAGTGGTAAGACCACAAAACGGCTGTAATTGTTTCTCCAAAGAAATAATTACAGAGCAAACCTATCATGTTAACATTATACCTCCGGCATACCTCACATTAGGTTAATATTATACCTTTAAAAGCGATTTCCTTCAATGTCCCCAACGGATAAAAAATTCAACTTGTCAAATTCTCTTCAATAGAATGACGAGTCTACTAAAAATTCCTCAAATCACAAATTTCTCGATCAAGTTAAATACTACACCTCTAACCAAGATTGCTCATATCGTAATGGAAATCACTGTTAGGTTAACATTATACCTCTAACAGTGATTTCCCTCTAATTTTCTAGCGGATAAAATTTTAACTTGTCAATTCTCTTCAGTAGATTGATGAGTCCACTAAATTGCTCAAATCGCAAAATCTCTTGGTCAAGTTAAATACCACACCTCTGACGAGAATTGCTCATATCGCAATATAAATTCCTGTTAAGTTAATATTATACCTATGGCAGTGATTCTCTCAATTTCTCTAATGGAAACAAGAAGTTCGATGCCAAGTTAAATATCACACCTCTAGCATCCATTTTATTATTAAGTTAGATACTATACCTATGACAATGATCTTTTCTCGAGCTTTCTTATTGAAACTGAGACGTCTAATGCTAAGTTAATATCGCACTTCTGGTATTCATCTCGCTGTCAAGTTAACACTAAACATATGACAGTGATTTTCTCAGTTTTTAAAATGAAAATGAGATTTCTTTGATGCTAAGTTAATATCATATCTCTAGCACAAATATCCTTATCAAGTTAATATCACACCTCTGACAATTCAATTTGCTTCAAACTGCAAATCCAAAAACCTGCCATGTTAATATTACGCTACTGACGGCAAAAAATCTCCATAAATCCCCAGTGGTCCAAGCTCTACTTGTTATTCCCATCAATAGAATAGCAAGTCCATAAAATTAGTTCAAATCATGAATTTAATCCCTGTCAAGTTAAAAATCACACATCTGACAGTAACCATTTCAAATTCCTTAATAAAATTACCAAACTTTGAGTTACTATATTTATCATCACCTCTAGCAATAAAATTCAATCACTTTCATTTGTCTATTTTTCAAACACAAAAAGAAAATAAAGACAAGATGAAGGCAAAATTATCAATTTTATTATTCATGTCAAAATTATAAAAGTGATACAGACACTCTATTATTCAATAAGAGAGAGTGTTACAAAAGAAGTACAAAAAGTCACTCTTGCTCTACGAGAGATTGTATTTGCACTTTGAGATGTTGAATGATGTTGAATGTCCATCTGGCGCACTTTTCAACCTCAACTAAAGCCTGGGTCCTCAGATCCTTGTTGGATAAACGCTTCTTCCCAGCAATTTATGCCTGAAGAGCTTCTAATCTCGAAGTATGGACGTCGAGTTCCTGTTATACCAAACTATTAGCAGCCTCAAGCTCCTCCATCTTTTTTTCTCGTTCGCAACCTTCAACTCCTTATCACGAATTAAGGTTTGTGCCTTAGCAATTGCAACTCGAATACTCGCTACCATACCTTCCGCACCCTTGGTAACGATCCCAGATCGCTGAAGGTCGTCTACCAAATTTTGATAGCTGGCTTTAGAATCATCAAGACAATGAGCTTATTCAGCTATCCGCTCCTTGATCTCCTTACGCTCCCATTCTTGGTTGGCGCAAAGATTCTCTAACACCCGTTGAGCATCAACAACTGGGCTGACTTTCTCCAGGTTCCTAAGATCCCTCGAGTATGTACCTAGTTTCTCGACTAGCACTTGATGCGCTCTCGCTCGATCAGAACCCCCGTATTTAGGTAAAACCTGCACAAAAAATACAGAATTTTAGATTTAGAAATAAAGATGTGCAAGTGCTCAATTCTTACCGCTATAGCAAGTGGTTATGCGGGTCGTGATCCACAAGGAGGGTTTGCGATAGAAGCGTTTACGTTTCTTTATTGAAATCTTAATGAAGATAAAACGAAGATTCTTCTTTGTTTAAAGAAATGAAAATGAAAAAGAAAGTTATGTTAAAGTTAGAAAGAAAATGAGAGATGAAGAAGATGGAGAGAAATGGAGAATGACTATTTACAAAGAAAGGGGAAAGAAAGTGACTATGTACAAATGAGTCGAAAAAGAATGATTTGGAAGAGGTGGTGATCTATACTAAAGAAATAAAAGAAAAGAAAGAAAGAAGAGTGAAGAAATACTTACCTAGGTTGATTGATGACTTACCTGGAAACCTTTGCAAGTTCTACCTTGCATTCAGAGGCGTTCAACACATAGACCATACGATCGAGCTCAGTCCCCGTGCGCATTATATCATCAAGCTGAGCAAGAATGAATTGATACGGATCTTGAGGAGGAGAACGTCTTCAAGAACTATCGTTGGCACTCACACAACATCGTTATACTAATGCTTCTGGCTTCACTTGCAAACTCATCAAAAACAAAGAAGGTAAAGTAGAAAGAGGGAAAAGAAAATGAAAGTAAAGAAGAACATAAAAATATTACCTTTATTGCTTGAAACGATGGAAGAAAGGAGAAGGGTACATCAGTGTCACTCTCAACATAGGCCTTCATCTCTTACTTACATGAATCTTCATCTAACCTAAGCTTACATACACGTTACATAAAAAGAAAAGAAAAACCTAAACTACAAAATGAAAAACTAGTCTAAATCCTATCTCTGCCTGCCCCTTCTTTTCATTTTTGTTCAGCTAAAACCAGTATTTATAGGCAAAAAAACCTAAAGGAGAAGATCCCAGGAAGATTGGGGGAATCTCCTGGTCTGATGTATTTCCCATATCTTCTTCTGATTTTCTTATTTTTGCTTCAAAAGTTGACAAAACAGCCTTTGATTGTGCTTGATTCAGGGAGGATTCTTCTCAACCTTCCTTATATGACAAGATTTTGCCCACAGGGAGGATTCTTCTCAACCTTCTTTATATGCCAAGATTTTACCTTGATTTCTTCATCTTGATTCAGGGAGGAATCTTCTCAACCTTCCTTATATGCCAAGATTTTGCCCACAAGGAGGATTCTTCTCAACCTTCCTTATATGCCAAGATTTTGTCCTGATTTCTTCATTTCAATTTTATTCTGAATTAATCAGAATTTGGTGGGCTATTGGGCTTTGTTTTTCTTTTCTTTCTTTTAGCACTTGGCCTACATTTAACAAAGGAAAAGAAGAATATTAATAGGATTTATTAGCTAAAAAGTATGGTAAGGTGACAATGTAAATGCAATATACATGACTAATCACACCCCCACACTTATCTTTTGCTCGCCCTCGAGCAAAACAACTAAACTATACTAAGGATTATTAGACCACTTTCGCAGGTCACTCGATTGCACTGAGCATGTGCAACAAGCCGTTAAACCTCTAGGTTTCCCCTAGAGGACGAGTTTTGTCTCGTGAGGGTTTTCAGTGGATTACACTCACAAAATCCATAAAGAAAGAGAAACAAAGAGTTAGTATTTTCGAAAAACATTTTGAAAGAGAAAAATATTTGAAATATAATTGTAAGATTTAAGCAATCTATAAGTTATAGGAAAACTGAATTTTTCATTCCTAAACTTAGTCTCTATTCAAAAATTTGTTATCAATCAAAGTAAGGAGTCAAATTGTACTTCTCATCTGGTCTATTACTTTACCTTAAGTCATATGCACCTTGTGATTGTGAAAATTTTGACTAAGGGTTCTTTAACTCTAACTCTTATGCCTCATTTATTAAATTTTTTTTTGGTATTATTCCTTAGTTCTATTAGGCTTTCTAATCTGCCCATGTAACGAGCCTTTAATCGATGACTCCCAAACCAAACGGTCCTAGGGCACCGGGTGAGAAAACACCCCAAGGAGTTAAGGACTCGAGCAAATAAGGCCACAAAACTAAGAATTTATTATTTGAACCCCTTTTAGGCGTGAATACTTATGCTTTATTAGGCACAAATACCCAGCTTAATCAGAGAATGTTTATATATATATATTTTTTCAAACTTATCTAATTATCTTTCGCATAAATACTAAGGCTTGCTTAGGCCAAAGCACCTAGCTAATCAATAATTATATTTGTTTATCTTTTTTTTTTTTCTTTTTTTTATAAGACATAAGAATCTTTGTTTTTGAACCCTAAGTGTGTAAGTGTATGAAGTGTGCATATTTCATCAAGATAAAGATCAAGACTAAATTACTTTAACAAATTATCTTCCTAACCCTAAAAATCAAACAAATAATCTTATTTTGACCAAGTATAAGAAATCCTAATTTGGATTTTCCTATTCCTTAAAATTAACTTAATTTCTTACAAAAAATATGTCAAAATATTGTTTCTATTTTCAAAAAGTTTTAAAGGTAAAGAAAATGTTAAAAATTTTTTAATAAAAAGAAAAACCTAAGTTATGTTAGACCCTCCCCCACACCTATCTCATGCATTGTCCTCAATGTATGAATTAATGCATAGATGCATGAAAAAGAAGAAAGGGAAGGAGAATGTTACCTTAAGGTGGTGGTTCCGGTGGTGGTCTGATTGGTCCACGAAATGCGGCCCAATCGACTTTTCGTTGGGTTCGGAGGAACCCACCAGAAGTTTCTCCAATATAACCCATTAAGATTGTGTATCCATGAAGGATTTTTATTAAGTATTTGACCCCATCTAATTTCCAAATTCCATAACTGATTTCAGAGTCAAATTTGTCAACTACCTCATCCCAGAATGGAGTGTGAAAAGATATAATGATTGACTTAGACTCAGGAAGGACAGGAACTAATACCGACTCAGGAAGGTGACTTAAGTCAAGTAAAGGTTCAAGAGTCGAAATAGGTTCAGAAATTGGGTCCAAGTCAAGAAGTTGAAACTCAAGTCCACATATATTTCTAACAATGGGATGTGACTTAATATTGGTGATTCAAGTTCAAGAATAATAGGTGGGGGAATCAAAACTGACTCTAAAATATTACTCAAGTTTGGTAACAAAACAGGAGTCAATATTGATTCAGAAAGTTGAACTGGATCACAGATTTGAGAATCTAGGTTACATATCTCATTGAGTTCAATATCAAAAAAATGAGTAACTTGCCAATTTGTCAATAGGATTTTCAAAAGTGTACAATTGGTCAAGTTCAATATGATCATCAAAAATAGGTGATTCAATTTCATGATGAATTGGCACAGGATCCAATGTTGACTCGGGGAAAAGGTTGAAATCAGGTGAAGACACCGGAGTCATTATTGAATCAGGAAGTAAAATTGAATCACTAAGTTGAGGTTCATGATCATATTCATTTTCAAGTTCGATTTCAGGCAAGGGATAACTTGCCAAACTATCAATATTATTTAGAGTTTGGGCAAGTTCAAATGACGGTTCTGAAATGGAACCTTGATTTCCAAAACTACATGACTCTTCGGCTCTAACAGAATGGTTACCGACATCAGAACTGGCCAAACGGTGAGAATGTAAAGATTGGACCATCATTTCTATGTCGTGATTACGAGCGTTTTGAGCCTGAGTCATGGCTTCAAGCATCTCTTCATAGGTGATATGTTCATTGTTGTGTTGAAAAGATGAAGTGTTGTCTTGAAATTGGTAGTGAAATTATGAGTCCATCAGATTTTGGGATTTGTGTTTGGACTCACGCATACTCATTTCCAAAATTGATAGTTTTCTATTTTGGACTGGTGGATCTGAGTAGGAATCTTGAAAATATTGTGGACTAGGTGGAGAGGGGGGACAATTTGGTTGAAAATTGGACTCGGGGTAGGTGAATCCCTACTGACTCTGTGAAGAGTTGAAATCATTATGGAAATTATGGTTATAAGATTGGGGACATGGGTTGTATTGATTCGGATAAGACCAATCCGGCACACTAGGTTGGTTAAAGTTATGATATACCGGGTTGGTAATATCCGAAAAAGAGTTTGATGTGTAATATGGATTATTATTGAAGTTAAAAAAATTGTTATTATAAGCTATATCACACAATGGAATACAAACAAAAAGAAAGAAAAACAAACAAATAAACAAACAAAAAAGAAAAAATTCTAGCCTAAGTTAGGGTAGACCTATGACCTAGACGACTCCTAACTGATTAGACTGTCCACGGGAGGTTTAATGCAGACTTTGACCACAAGCTAATCAGCCAGGTCAGGGCAAGGTTGGTGGGAGGTTTTCCGTCAAAGACGTTCCTTAATTAAATAACCACCAACCTTCGGGCTTTCGGCCCTTAATCCCTTTCCTAGACACTGATTTAGAAAGAGTCAAATTCCAACACCTTTTCCCCTTAGGATAATCTCCTAATTGAGTCTGAGATGTCCCTAGGGCCAACGTCTACTCATTTTTAGTTAGGCTTGGGTTAGTGAGTGCTTGGAATCTGATTTTTGGGCCAAGGAAGGGTGATTAAATCCCCACCTTATCTTGTTATGGGTTAGTGCCCTTAAGATAAGTTTGTGCAAGTGTACAAGATATGTAAATAAGATTCACTCAAAGCAATGAAAATCAACCAAGAGATGAGTCCTATTCTACATGCAATGCGAACGTACCTTGCTCCAGCACTCTTCAACGGTAAAAATAAATGAATTGAAAAGACACGTGCCTAAAATGCAAACGTCTAATCATTTTTTATCTTTTTTAACAAGTATTTTACTGATGTTTTATTAGCAGGCTTTTGGTGATGGCATATAAGAAAAACAAATTGTAGAAAACTAGAATTTTGCAAGTCAAGCAGCCCTGCAAAAAACAACGTTAGTAGTCAACTCCTTTTTGCCGCGGATCCGCGGCTTTGGCCGCGAAAACGCGGCAAAGCAGAGGGCACTTGGTCTCTGCTTTCTAGAGCAGAGGCCCAATACCACTTATATGTTACTGCAATCTTATTGTCCTGCTTTGCTTGCCTCTAACCTACAACAGAGAAGAAAGTTCGTTATAGTTCTAAAAAATTTTCAATAAAAATCAGATTTCAATAAAAACGTTACCCTCCCCGGCAACGGCGCCAAAATTTGATTTAGGTAAAACCTGCACAAAAAATATAAAATTTTAGATTTAGAAATAAAGATGTGCAAGTGCTCAATTCTTACCGCTATAGCAAGTGGCTATGTGGGTCGTGATCCACAAGGAGGGTTTTGCGATAGAAGCGTTTACGTTTTTTTATTGAAATCTTAATGAAGATAAAACGAAGATTCTTCTTTGTTTAAAGAAATGAAAATGAAAAAGAAAGTTATGTTAAAGTTAGAAAGAAAATGAGAGATGAAGAAGGTGGAGAGAAATGGAGAATGACTATTTACAAAGAAAGGGGAAAGAAAGTGACTATGTATAAATGAGTCGAAAAAGAATGATTTGGAAGAGGTGGTGATCTATACTAAAGAAATAAAAGAAAAGAAAGAAAGAAGAGTGAAGAAATACTTACCTAGGTTGATTGATGATTTACCTGGAAACCTTTGCATGTTCTACCTTGCATTCGGAGGCGTTCAACGCATAGACCATACGATCGAGCTCAGTCCCCGTGCGCATTATATCATCAAGCTGAGCAAGAATGAATTGATACGGATCTTGAGGAGGAGAACGTCTTCATGAACTATCGTTGGGACTCACACAACATCGTTATACTAATGCTTCTGGCTTCACTTGCAAACTCATCAAAAACAAAGGAGGTAAAGTAGAAAGAGGGAAAAGAAAATGAAAGTAAAGAAGAACATAAAAATATTACCTTTTATTGCTTGAAACGATGGAAGAAAGGAGAAGGGTACATCAGTGTCACTCTCAACATAGGCCTTCATCTCTTACTTACATGAATCTTCATCTAACCTAAGCTTACATACACATTACATAAAAAGAAAAGAAAAACCTAAACTACAAAATGAAAAACTAGTCTAAATCCTATCTCTGCCTGCCCCTTCTTTTCATTTTTGCTCAGCTAAAACCAGTATTTATAGGCAAAAAAACCTAAAGGAGAAGATCCCAGGAAGATTGGGGGAATCTCCTGGTCTGATGTATTTCTCGTATCTTCTTCTGATTTTCTTGTTTTTGCTTCAAAAGTTGACAAAACAGCCTTTGATTGTGCTTGATTCAGGGAGGATTCTTCTCAACCTTCCTTATATGACAATATTTTGCCCACAGGGAGGATTCTTCTCAACCTTCCTTATATGCCAAGATTTTGCCTTGATTTCTTCATCTTGATTCAGGGAGGATTCTTCTCAACCTTCCTTATATGCCAAGATTTTACCTTAATTTTTTCATCTTGATTCAGAGGATTCTTCTCAACCTTCCTTATAAGCCAAGATTTTGCCCACAGGGAGGATTCTTCTCAACCTTCCTTATATGCCAAGATTTTGTCCTGATTTCTTCATTTCAAATTTATTCTGAATTAATCAGAATTTGGTGGGCTATTGGGCTTTGTTTTTCTTTTCTTTCTTTTAGCACTTGGGCCTACATTTAACAAAGAAAAAGAAGAATATTAATAGGATTTATTAGCTAAAAAGTATGGTAAGGTGACAATGTAAATGCAATATACGTGACTAATCAGACGCTGAGACGCGGGTTTCGACCCTCGCGTCTTGGTGCTGCAGTGATGCTGAGACGCGGGTTTCGACCCTCGCGTCTTGGTGCTGCAGTGATGCTGGGATGCGGGTTTCGACCCTCGCGTCTTGGTGCTGCAGTGATGCTGAGACGCGGGTTTCGACCCTCGCGTCTTAGTGCTGCAGTGATGCTAAGACGCGGGTTTCGACCCTCACGTCTTGGTGCTGCAGTGATGGCTATGATTAGCCCTGCGTCTGGAGTTTGGACTCTGCTTTTTGATGACTTGTCTTTAGTGATTTTTAGACAGCCTACAGAACCCCCTCCAAAGTTTTCGATATTCCGCGGTTGACTGGGATGGATTTCGAAATACTTTGGACTTTGGTTGAGTTCATACTTCTCATGATTGGACTGACAATCATTTGAGATACTCTGAGCTTGATCCTGTCTGGAATATGATCTTCGTGAGTGTACTGTGAAACCCTTAGAAGCCGCCAGAAATGATCGTGACGAGTATCTAGATACGCAGTCTAGACCTCCCCAGCGCTCTGAGTTTATTATTGGTATACTTTGAACCAGGGGTAAACAGTCATCTGCTTGTGCCAGTGTACTGTTGAACTGAATTGCAGAAGCAAGGACTGAATGCAAGTCCTATAGACGCAGTGGTCATGCTGCTTTGAAGACGCGCCTCTTGTAGGGATGCGTCTTTTGGGATGAAGACGCAGCTTTTGCTCTATGAAGTAGGGGGACCTTGGCCTAGTTGAAGAGGCGCGATCTTCGGAGGGACGCGATTTTTTGTTGAACACGAATCCGTGTTGTGGGCGCGTTGCCACGTGTCCAGCAAAATTGAGGGGACATCTTCCTTTTGGCGCGCGAATTCTGCGCTGCATTTAATATGCCTGGCACGCGTCATACAGCGATTAGGCGTCGAATCAAGCGCCGCATATCTCTGCGAATTACTGTGCCTATAAAAGACAACAGTCTTTCAAGAGTCATCATTAGACTCTTCTTCTTCGCTGAGCCTTTTAGGGTTAAGAAAAGCTCGAAGCTTTTTTCCGTTTTCATCATCTTCAACACCAATTATATGGTTGCGATGGCACCAAAAGCCAAGCATGTCGCTTCGTCCTCAAAGGCTGTTGCTCCTGAGACCCAAATGGGTGGTTCCTCCATGCAGGAGGCCCCTATTTCAGGTAATAAAATCATCTGATTTAGTTTCCGCCATTGAAGGAGCTTGTAGAGTTCTTTTAACTCTTAAGTCCCTTTTGAACGTGAACCGACAACGCGGGCTCATGCCCGTGTTTGATCTTCAGGCGCGATTCTCGAATTGATAGACAAAACGCATGTTTGATGACCTCTGCATCTTTTCTTTATCAACTTGAGTCCATATTTGCTTGTTGAACGCAGGGCCTCATTGAGCCTTACATTTCAGACTCAATGCTCAGAATATTTCTAAGTATGGGGAGTTCAGACGCAAACTTCTTACAATTCTTGCGTCTTGTAAGATCAGACGCAAGTTTTGATGAATCTCGCGTCTGAGTCCGATACTTAGAATTTTTCCTAAGTCCTGGCTTTCAAAGTGCAGGCTTCCTACTAGCCTCGCTTTCTTTGAGTCTGGACGCAGATTTTGATGATCTCTGCGTCTGGATTCATTCCTGCATTTGAGTTTCAAACACTTAATCATTTTCTTTCAGATTTCTGATCAAGTGTTGTTCTCTTTGTAGTACGATACTCCTCCAACTCTTTGTCCAAAAAGTGTCACTTTGGGCATGTAGGCGACGCTGATCGTAATCTAACCTTTGTGCTGCAGAAGACTGCTTCTGTGACTACTGGTAAGTCGAAGGAGCGCAAGGAGAGGATCTCTAAAGCCAATATGATGACCCTCCGAGAGATTATCTCTGATGGACTGTTTGAGACAGATTCTCGCACTCCATTACGGAAGCCTGTCTTTTTCTTTGGTGACGACATTGACGAGGAAGATAGGATTTTGCACGACGGAGATTATAAGTGGCTCCATCAGATAGGGGATAGGAGGTTCTTTCTTCCCAATATGGAGAGAATGTATCCCCTATCGTATCTTCAGCATATGTCTATTCACCGCGCGATGGACTGGGATCTTTCCCGATTTGTCTCCGGTGTCTCTCTTGGCAGACTAGGTGCCAAAGAAATACACTCTGCCGGGCATGGAAAAGAGGTATTTGGTTTATTTCCCAGATTGGTCAGGTCTGAATATCTGAGAGGGAAAACCGCTCAGCTTGGCACCACTTTCATCAACCAGTTCATGAAGGTGAGGGGTGATTTTCTCGTCGACTTCCGCCCGCTCAGGTGGGTTCATTCTTCCGATAGATCTTGGTGGGGCAAAATGGTTAGTTTCGTCCTTGTCGAACTTGGAGCCTTGCTGGAACATGTGGGGCTGTAACACTCAATCAGGGCTGTGCAGTATGGCCTACCGCAAAGCTCCCATAATTTCTATGGCATCCTGGAGCACTATAATCCTTTGACGGACACATTCTTTACTCCGGTCGGAGAGATGGGGCTCGTTCTTCATGAGCTGTATGAAGTCTCGGGGCTTGTTATGGGAGATGCCCCTTATGAAGAATACGTTCTGACTTCTGAAGAACTTCATCTCTTGAAGAAGGAAAGCCCTCAAGTATATGAGACATACTGGGAAGTGTTGTGTCACTTTCACATCTGCGGTCAAATAACCTCCTGGAGGAACAGGGGTGTTAAGGAGATGTCCTGGGCAAGCTACCTATTCGACGGTATAAATGAGAAAGATAGCCCAGTGACCAGTCTGGCTCCTTGCACTAATGAAGAGATTGTTGAGAGGATTAATGCCTCTGCGAGCTCTTACACTACGGAGTCAAATGAGGATACTTTTAAACCTGACACAGTCTTTGAAAGTTTTCATCATCAAGCCTGAGTTCCCATTTCTGACCGGGCACTGTTGGCAGGCTTCCTTATGCTATGGCTGAAGCGTTGTGTAGTGCCAACACTACCACATGAAGTAATTATCGCCGATGTGGTGTACCCGGCGATTTTGTTGGCCTACGGGAAGTCTATTACCCTCCTTCCAGCAATGGTGGCTAGAATTCAAAGTGGATTACGGGCTCTTATTAAAAGCCTGTGCCAAGTGGAGGCCATTGTCGACTCCAAGGGTAGACCAGAGGTTGACTCAGAGGGAAGGCCGAGGGTAAAGACCCCTAACCCCAGGATCGAGCTTCCCTATACGTACTTGATGGCTTGGTACATTATGCACTGCCCTTCACTAATGACGGCGGTGCCTCCGTCTGAGGGGTTTGTCCCTTTTGTGCAGAAGCTGGAGAATTCGAGCTGATCCAACTACTATATGTTCTTCGTTCGGAAATTATTCTGAATGCTTCAAACTACCAGCTCAACCGTTGCTTCCCCGAGATTGCTGATGCATCTTACGGGGATAAATTTTCTGACCTTGCGGGACCAGATGATTTCACAAGACTGCCATTGGGAGTCTTCTGGTGGCTGATTAATATTTGACCTGGGTATCTGCTCTTTCGGCAAAGGAACTCATGTACGATCGAGCCTTATATGCCGAGTCGTTTTGCTCGACAGTTTGGCTATGATCAATTAGATGTCAGTAACCCCAATGCTAATCTCTCCTTCAGCGGGAATTTGTTTGAAGGTGCTCGGGTATGGTATTATAGCGTGGCTGGAGGGACAAAAGCTGTTTTCAGCTTGCCTCACAAGACGCCCAACTGTTACACTAGCCTTAGCTTCTGTACTTGGTACTCCCTGGCTAGCAAGATGCTTGGTTTCTCAATAAATATCTCATGCGTTAAGAGCATCAAGGCGTCTTATAAGGACAAATTAGAATCCAACAAACGCGCGCGAGGTATGGAGGAATACCAGGCAGCCGAGAAAGAGGTAGGAAGGGAAACAGGGGCGGGGCCGAGAGCAGCAGCACCCAAGGAGCAGCCCGTTAAAAAGAGTCGGCAGGCTGTGTCCAAATGTTCCCATGGCTCTACTTCCAAGGGTGAGCCTACCCCAAAGAAGGCTAGGAGAGACTCGGAGGCTGAAGCTTCAATGTCCGAGGTAGTCCCTTCTGGTGTTGAGGAACAGAGGGAGGAAGAGGAAGAGGAAGAGGAGACTCCTTCTCTTCGTCCTCGTGGTCTACGCAGCAGGGGCCCCATGATCCTGGAAGAAGGAAAATTTGCAGGTGAACCCATCATGACTGAAGAGGCTGAGCAACCCGAAGTTGACTTGGTAGGGAGGGATAACGTTGAAATCCCAGGGGTTGAACTCAACCTGGGCCTTCTTCAATTTATGAGCGGAGGGTTGAGATGCAACAGCCTGGGTCTCCTAGTGTATTGATGCCCACTTCACGGGTTGTTGATCCCAGCCCTACCACTGGGGTGCTCGGTAGTAAAGCCTCGATTGCTTAGCCTGCTTGTGTTGAACTGTCTTCTTCATCGTCCAAAGAACATGGATATTATTCTTGCGAAGAGGTTGATTTCGGCGATGAACCCGCTCTTCTTGATACGAGCAAATTTTCGCATATTTCAGAGGAAGAGATACAAGGACTCGACCCTGTGGCGGCTTCACCATTAGCAATAATTGCAGCTACCGAAGGTACTTTCTTTGTTTTCTTGAACCGTCTCCTTCTTAAGTTAGGGAAGGGTTTTGACATTTACTTTTAATTTTAAGGGCTGACTGTCAACAGTGAGGCCACCACCTCCTCTCATATCGAAGAGATAATTCAAGAGCTTGCCCAGCAATAGGGCCCTGAGGCTCCTATTACCGGGATGCCTCAGGAAAGTGCAACCGTCGGGGTTGGGGAGGCCTCAACCCCACATGACCTATCCAGGAACGTGCCATCTTCAGACCCTCAACTTGGTAGGAGAATACTGATGCGTTGAATATCCCCTTTTTATTGTCATGGTTGACATTTTGGTGGTTTGCAGAGAGTGCTGGAGTAGCTCAAGCAGGGAATCCTGCGGCAAGCATTGACGCAGAAAGCAGTACAGTTCAAACCTCGACCGGGGAACCCGATATCGCAAGGCTTGCTGTTACTCCAGTCGCAGCGGAGGCCGCTACAACAATAACCGCCCCGGAAGTGTCTGCGACCATCTCAGTACCTGACGAACCTATCGTCGGCCTTACTCCTGAATTGATTCCCGTCTCTCGCCCTATCATGGAAAGGGGGTCCGGGAGTACATCAGCAGAGTTCTCTCCAGTTAATGACATCATGGAAGAGCTAGCACGTCAAATGGTGATGCAATTCTTTACTTCCATGCGATCTTGTATTGACTTCATCCTTTCTGGGGGCAGCTCTTTCGAGTTTGCCCAATACTTCTCGAAAATCAGATCGAGAACATCGATCATACTGAGAGTCCTTCGCAGGCTAGGGCATGCCTGATGCTGGTGGAGCAGCTGGGGAGCCACCTGAAGGAGCTCAAGACTCTGGAAAATGCTGGGTCAATAGAGGAGGCCCGAATAACCCTGAATAAGCTTCTTGCCGCTCAAGAACATGAGCGAAAGGAGATGGAGGAACAAATAGCTGAAGAGGCCTGCCATCTCCAGCATTCCCAAGCTGACTGCCAAAGGCTGATTGGCTATTCGAAAGAATCTGAAATCATCATACAGAGTACAGAGCAGGTTATTGCCACTGCTCGAGCTACCATAGCCAGGGCACAAGCCTTGATCGAGATCAATGAACAAAAGTTTGCCGCTGCTAGAAAAAGGCTGGAGGAGTTGGAAAATGCTAGGACGCAGGCTGAAGAAAGCCTCTCCGCTCATTCCTCCAGGTTGGAGTCTCTTCAAGCGCAACTGGCTGCGAAGAGATTTTTATCTGAGGAGGAGCTGTGGGTCCAAGCTCTGATGGAGGCTGAGAAGGCATGCCAGCATGAGATGCACCGTTTCAGAGAACAAATCCGTTCTTTAGCGAAGCAAGATTATTAACCTCCTTCTCCTTTTTGTATTTGTTCACCCCTTTTTTTTAACACTCTATTTGTCAAGGGTGTCTGTATGACTTTTACCATTTTTGAATCAAATAATAAAAGTCTTCAGAATTTTGCTCCATGTCAAGTTTTTTGCTCGGTGATGAGTTCAATCTTTCATAACCGAAATCTTTGACTATTTATATAACGTAGTCTTTAGTCGGCCATGAATAATAAACTCAGGCTGAACTGAGTTCTTGAGCGAAATGCGGCTCTGATTTATAGTGGAGACGCGGTTCTGGGAAACGCGACTCTGCCCTGCTAATAGAGACGCCGTGAAGACGCGCAAAATCTCCTTTTTGATAAAGACACGGCTCTGATTATGGAAGGACGCGGATCCCTGGACGCGGCCCTCAATTCTGTCAGGATGCAGAATTCAGGATGCAGTAGGGACGCGGTCTTAGGCTCCTCAAGACTGACGCATGGATCTCAACTAGTTAATGGGGACGCGGCACTGGCTCAGTAGAGACGTGGCTCTTGTCCCTTGATAAGGCGCAAACTCAAGCTATATTGAGTTTATGATAAAGACACGACTGTCATCTTGTAAAGGAGACGCAGTTTCGGGCTCCACGTGAATGACATAGGCCTTCTCTGGTCGTTGAGGACGCAAGCTTCGGCGCGCAGATTTCAAGTTTTTTGCAAGTTGATGTGAACTCAAGACGCAACCTCGGAATGGACCCCATTCGCTGAGGGGATGCGGCTCTGAACCACTCCAAGAGACGCGGTCATGGATCTCTTAACAGGAATGAAAAGAACGCAGCCTTCGGGTTTATGAAGGGACGCAGGTTTCAGGACGCGACCTTTGATTCTGCGCTTGACGCAACCTCCTAAGCGTTACATGCAGCTCGTCTTAAAGGTCTTGTTAGATTAAATGCCAAATCGGCGTTGACAATTGGGGGCTCGTGTCCTCCGATGTTTCCCAAAGCGGCAATCCACGTGTCAGCTCTTCATTGGGCTTTGACATTAATATCTTTAAATGCTAAGTCGGCGTTGACAATTAGGACTTGCGTCCTTGACACTTCCTGAAGCGGCAATCCACGCATCAGCTCTTCATTGGGCTTTGACGTTCGAGCGGGAATTAAGGCCAATGGCTCTGGTTTTTACGCCATTAATTACAGGCCTTATGGGTTGCCTATAAATAGGCCTCACTCCCTTAACAGTCTATTGCTTAGGCTGTTTTCCTTCGAGAGCAGGCGCTCTGAGGGACTTCATCTTCTTCCTTCAATGGGATTTGCCCCCATGGACAGCGAAGACCCAAAGCTTTCATGCTTTTCTTTAATCTTTCCTGAAGATTATCACTATCAAGTGATTTCAAGATCAAAAAGTGTCCCTCTGAGTACCTTTTATATCCGCGCCTTAATGCAGAAAGTTCAACCTTTAAAGGGTTCTTCTGCGGGTAAGAATTACTTGTCCACCATGAAATACTCAGCCCAACTGAGTTTCAGTTTTGCTGTCCCTTGAAGAGATTCACCTTCTTGACCTTCTCTTGAAGCCTGACTGGTGCGCTCATTAGTTGGAAGTTGCGCCTTTTAGACTTCTTGATGAAGCGCGAGTTAATTGAGTCTGAACTCTAACTTAAAATCCTCTGGACGCGAGTGTAATGGACTTTGGACCTGGACTGTAAGACGCGAGCTTTGCATATAGAGCTCGCGTTTGAGGTTGTTGACTTAGAAGAATTTTAATTCTGGCCGAAGGCTTCAGACTTGAATGTAGCAACCCTTGTTTCACAAACAAGGATGTGGCAATTTTCGCGTCTGGTTCTCTTCGCGTCTCATATTTTAGACGCGGGTCTAAAACTAGACCGTGTTCAGATCTATGTGTATTCGAAGTCCACAACTTTGATCGCGTCTGTTTCCGTCGTAACAGAATTTTGACTTTCTGCATGGGTCATCCTTGCGTCTGAAGTTCACAGCTATGCCGCGTCTATTCTTCAGTTTTTCTGATTTAGAATTCTAACCTTCTGGTTTGTTACTTCTCGCAGGTAGCCTCATTCATCCTTTCGCACATTTGCTGGGCCCTTGGGAGAATATATCGGCCAGCGAACTTGTTCGATGGTCGACCATTGGAGGAGAAGTCACGGCTCCTATTTATAGGATACCTAATGCACCGACAGTACCCCCGGGCTCGTCATGGTCACAGTGGGTATGGCGGTGGATATTATGGTGGGTATGGTCCTCTTGCAGGTCACTGGAAAGAGGACGTCACCTGTAAGGTCTCGAATCCTCCCTTCACCAATCTTACCCCAGAAGTGACATCGACAAAAAGTCCATGTTCATTAGATGACTTTCTGGTGGTGAAGATGTTCATTAACAAAGGATTACGACCTACACCAGTTGGTCGGGTGGAATCAGAAGATTCTGTTGCATTTTGACCTCAAGAAACACCATTGTTCTTGGTCAACAATGGACTCCTTCGATGTTTACGTCATGCATCATGGTGTAATCAACATCCGATCATCACAATAGTGCTCGGCCCCTCTTTGGCGCTATCCCAAACATCTTGTATTTGGAGTGGTGAGAATGTTTCAGGGAGCGAGTGCAACCTTTTACTGAGAGAGGGACTTCTTTGTACTCCTGTATTGTAACACTCAATCTTATTGTATAAGAGAGCGTCTTGTAGCACTTCATGTATAAATGAAAGCGACACTTTTTCCTTGTCTACTTCTATTGTCTTGATTCCTATATTGTATTGAAATCAGAGGAATAGAAGTAAAGGATCTTTGACTTGTCAAAAATATGATAATAATCTTAACGAGTCAAATTTTGTAGAAAGATCTTATTTCAGGAACTCAACAATGCTGTCAGAGGTGTGATATTAACTTGACAGAAATAAGGTAATTATTGTGGACCTGCCAATCTATAAAGAAGAATGACAAGTGAAATTTGTACCCCCAGGGAGGATGAGTTTTCATCAGAGGTTTGGGATTAACTTGACTAAGACCCAGCTGGGGATTTAATGAAAACACTGTTAATGGTGTAATGTTAATCTAACAATATTTTTAAGTGGACTTGTTATTCTGTTGATGAGAATAACAAGTGAGACTAGACTCACGGGGAATCTAGGAGGACTTTTTCCGTTAGAGGTGTGATATTAACTTAACGGGTTGAATATAGTCTTGTCAGAAGTGTGATGTTAACTCGACAAGGGTGTGAGTCAGAGATGTGATATTAACTTAACTCGAGAGTGTTCCAGCTTCATTTGAGAAAACTGAAAGTGTCACTGTCATAGGTGTAATATTTAACTTGACAGTGAGGGTAATGCTAGAGGTATAATTTTGAACTTGGCATTGGTCAACTCGACTTTGACAAGGAAGTCCGAGGGAAAGTCATGGCCATAGGTGTATTATTGAACTTAGCAATGTCCTGGACGCTAGTGGTGTAATGTTAAACTTAGCATCGCTCATTTCAGCTTCGATACGGAAGTCTGAGGCAAAGTGACTATCAGAGGTTTAGTATTGAACTTGGCAGCAACTCAATCACTGTTAAAAGTGTAATTGGAAACTTAACAGTAATTTGTTAGAGGTGTGGTATTAACTTGACAGAAATTGGCTCGAGATAGGAGCAATTTTGAGGACCTGCCATTCTACTGATGAGAAGTGACAAGTAGAATTTAAAATGTCAGAGGTGTAATTTTAACTTGACAGTGATTGATTTGTGATATAAGCACTTTTGAAGACTTATAATTCTATTGATGAGAATTGACAAGTGAAGTTTGAAGTGTCAGAGGTGTAGTATTAACTTGACAAATTTGATGACTTGCTACTCCATCTAGAGCTGAGACGAGTAAGATTTGAACTTACTAGTGAGTATTGAGATTTTTCATTGCCAGAGGTATAATGCTAACGTAGCAGTGACTGTATTTTATGGACCTACCATTCCGTGCATGAGAATTGGTAAGATATTTTGGAGGAGGGAGTGAGACCAAGTCCACTCAGGATTTTTAGCAAATCCTCAACTATCAACGGATTTGGTGTGCTTTTACCAACTATCGTTTGAGTTGGGCTAGCCATGCTATTCCCCACAGCATGATGAGTTGTCGAAGACTTATGTTGGGCTTAGAAGCCAACATTTTCCTCTGTCCTTAGCCGCCGGAGGCATCGGACATTAATGAAGGTAGAAATACTAAAACTTAAGTTTTGCCATTTGTTGCTTTCTCAATATGTACATCGTACATCACGGTGCAGTCAGTGTTTAATTAGCTTGTCACTGGTCTATCGTGATGTGGCCTAGTAAAGGAAAGAAGCTTTTCTTGGATCTGAAGTTTTGATCAGAGGTGTAATATTAACTTGATCAGAGGAAAAGTACTATTCAAGGAAAGTACTTCTTCAAGAATCTGCCGTTGATCGGCATCATGAGTGTATTGCCATTTGAAGTTATGAGGCGATATGCTCCATTTGAGTAGACTGACTCTACTACAAATGGTCCTTCCCATTTGGGCTGAAATTTTTCTTTTGTCTTATGTGTCATCACCATAGGTCTTCTGACAGCTAAGACAAGGTCGCCTCTCTTGAAAGTTCGTGCCTTAACTTTCTTGTTGAAGGCTCTGGTAATCCGAGCTTGGTAGAGCTCGATTTGTTGTTGGGCCTGCAGACGTTTATCATCTAAGGCTTCCAGTTCTTAGAGTCGCAGTCGATGCTTCTCCTCCTTTATCATCTCTGCTATCAAGGCGACGCGTAGAGATGGAATTTAAATTTCTAGTGGAAGCACGGCTTCACACCCATATACCAAAGAAAATAGCGTAGCTTTAGTTGGGGTTCGAACAGTTGTGCGATAGGCCCATAAGCATTCACCTAACTTGTTGTCCCAGTCACGCTGACTTTTCGAGACGAATTTCTTGAGAAGCTTGCCAATGATCTTGTTGAAAGCTTCTGCGAGACCATTAGTGGCAGGGTAGTAGGCCGTTGAGGACATACTCTGGATTCTGAACTTAGTGCAGAACCTCTGGAAAGCCTAACTGACGACTGGGGTCCATTGTCATGGACGATTCGTCGAGGTACACCAAAGCGGTAGATGACGTGATGTTTAACGAACTTGATCACATCAGATGACTTTACCTCTTTCAACGAAATGGCCTCAGCCCATTTAGAGAAGTAATCGGTTATGGCTAAAATGAACCGATGTCCTTTTGATGACGGTGGGCTGATAGGGCCAATTACGTCCATGCCCCACATCTCAAATGGCCAGATAGATGTTGTAGAGTGGAGGTATCCTGGTGCTTGATGGATAAAATCACCATGCACTTGGCAGGCATGACATCTTTTGGCATAAGTGATAGCTTCAGTGATCATCTTAGGCCAGTAATATCCCAACCTTTGGAGTCGATTCTCAAGTTTTGGGCCAGGTTGATGGGCTCCACACATGCCGTCATGGGCTTCTTTCAATACCTCCTGTGCCTCTTTTTGTGATAGGAAGCGAAGCAAGATCCCGTCATGCGATCGACGATACAATGTTCGTGTGATCGCATTATAGTAGAATTTGGGGGCTTTCCTTCTAATGGCAGCCGCTTCTTTAGTATCATCAGGCAGGATGCCGTATAAGACATAATCAATGTAAGGGAATCACCAGTCTCTAGGCTCTGGGCCAGTTGACGATTCAAGAGCTTCTCTGACTTGACAATCTCCTGTTGGCTTCTGGCATTCTTTAGAAGCGATTCTTGGGCAATACAGGTCATGACTGTGGACAAGTATTTTCTCTACTACTCCAACTGGAAGGGCTAAAGAGGCAACGAGAGATGCCAGTGCATCTGCATGCGCATTTTGCTTGCGTGCTACATGGTCGATGTAAAAGTTTATGAACTTCCTGGCCATGTGGACAATTGCATTGTAATAGGGTACTAGATCTTCATGTCTGACTTCGTACTCCCCGCGAACTTGGTTGACGATAAGTTTAGAATCACCATATGCCTCGAGATTTTTAACGCCAATCTCATCGGCGAGTTGCATTCCAATCAAAAGGGCATTGTACTCTGCTACGTTGTTGGAACAAGGCTCGGTTAATGAGATGGCTCAGGGAATCACATAGTTCTGTGGGGAGACGAGCACTACCCCTACTCCTGCTATGATATGTCCTTTCGGGCCTATCCTTGATGCACCATCAAAGAAAAGTTGCCACGCTTGTCTTTCAAAAGATGTCTGGGTCAGGCAGACTTCAGCGACCTCGTCTGGGAGATCCTCGTAAACTTCGGTTGCCCTCGAATCTGGATGCTCAGCCCGGAAATCCTCCATCGCTTGTCCCTTCACGGCTTTTTGTGGTAAAAAGCGCATTTCATATTGGGATAGCAGTATGGCCCATTTGCCAGTCGGCCGTTTAACGATGATGGCTTTGTCATGAGCAACCTTAAGGGGTTAACCTTTGATATGACGTTTATAGTTTGGCCTACCAGATAGTGTCGCATTTTCTGAACAGCGAACACCAATGCCAAACATTCCTTCTCGATTGGGTTGTATCGATGTTCGGCCCCGATCATGGTTCTACTCAAATAATAGATTGCTTGTTCGCGTCCTTGATCATTGTTCTGGGCTAGCAAAGCTCCTAAAGAATGATCCATTGCTCGGACATATATCAGGAAAGTTTTTTCGGACACCGGAGCTGTAAGGACTGGTGGTTGTGTGAGGTACTGTTTAATTTCCTCAAACGCTTGTTAGCAAGCATTGTCCCAAATGAACGAGACACCCTTTTCATTAATTTGGTAAAGGGTTGGCATCTTCCGGAGAGATTTGAGATGAACCTTCGGATGTATGCCAATCGTCCTTGCAATCCCCTGAGTTCTCTGAGATTCTGTGGAGGTTGCATCTCCTAAATGGCACGAACCTTTTCCAGGTCCAAATGAATTCCTGTGGAAGTTATCACAAATCCTAGGAATTTGCCGCTGGCCACCCCCAGGAAGGATTTGGTGGGGTTCATCTTCAACTGATGGGCCCGCATGATGTCAAAGATAGCCTTCAAATCGGCTATGTGATCACCTTTGGCGCGACTTTTTACTGCAATGTCGTTAACATAGCATTCCACCGTTTTGCGCATGTGTTCGTGGACATGTGTTCGTGGAAAATGGTATTCATGGCCCTCTGGTATGTCGCCCCCGCATTCTTTAGTCCGAAGGGCATGACGGTGTAACAGTATACCCCCAGTGGTGTCCTGAAAGAGGTATGTTTTTCATCATCAGGATACATTTTGATTTGGTTATACCCTGAGAATCCATCCATGAAGGACATTCGCTCGAATCCACACGTATTGTCAATCATGACATTCGTGATTGGAAGTGGAAATTCGTCTTTGGGACATGCCTCGTTTAGATCGCGAAAATCAATGCAGATCCGGATCTTGCCATTCTTTTTGGAAACGGGGACGATATTGGCTACCCAATCAGGATGCTGTTCTTCCCTAATGAAGCCAGAGTCTATAAGTTTTTTGACTTCTGACTGAATTGCCTCCATTACTTCTGGACGAAACCGTCGCTGCTGTTGTTTGACTGGCTTTACATCCGAATTAATGTTGAGGCGATGCATAGCCACTTGAGGATCAAGTCCAGGCATGTCCTCGTAATTCCAGGAGAAAACATCTATGTATTCTCGCACAAGAGATATTAAGTCTTCTTTCTCAGAGGGCGACAAGCTTTCGCTTATAAAGATGGGCTTAGGATTAGCTTCATCTCCTAGGTTAATCTGGGCAACTTTATCCTCCGTAGGCGGCTCACGCTGTTCAAAGCGAGTATCCCAAAGGGTATTTAAGTGCTTGATCCAAGAATCTGTATCAGACTGGATCATCTCTTCATCTTTGTCTTCCAGATGGTTGGTTGAAACCATATTCACTGAAAGTTCTCTGAAGATGTTGCCGACACTAACATATGATGTGTCTGATGAGTAATTATGGCATAATGACTCTTCAGACTTAGAGACTGATGGGATCGGAGTTGACACATAGCCCAACCCTCTGCGAGTCCGATGATAATAATCAGGGGTTTTCCCTTTTGGCACAAAAGATCAAAGTAGTGTTCTCTTTCCTTTGCCGAAATTCAATCCTGTACCATTTGTCAGATCATACCCCATGCTTTCCATCATTCTAAGTACATTTGGCTCATAATGACCGAACTGAGGGGGTTCCTTCTCGCTTTCTGATTCTTCACGAGACATTGGCTCAGATTTGATTCACCCGAAAAGAATTAGTTTTTAGCTCTCCGTCTTGCTGGAACCATGAATATTGATTCTTACGCATGGCCGGCATCTTGGTACATTTCGAAGGACGACTTCACTGGTAGATGCAATGATGTCAAAGCATCCATTGCCGACCAGGGGTCGCCGTCCACTTCAGTACTAGTGTCTGACGGTACTGAATCAGAAGCGAACACAGAAAGATAAGCCAAATCTAACTCTTCATTAATATACCATCCGCTTACATCATTGGCGGTTATATCAACATCGAGCTTATCAATGCTTGTTACAAGTGGATCTAGTTCCCATATGCACTCTTCTTTCTCTGGCTCTGTATCGGCTTCATTACCAGAGTCTGGCTCCTCTGGTTGTGGGATCTCGCTCGTTTCCACAGAGTCCTGGTAAAGGAGAGAGTCCGTGAAATAGTTCTCGACTCCCTTGAACGGATGCCTCTCGGCAATCAACGTTCGTACCTTTCCATTCCCATCGATGTATTTCATGACTTGATGGAGAGTGGAAGGAACGATGGAATTCCGATGAATCCATGGTCGTCCCAGCAGCAAATTGTATGAGGTGTCGGCATCGATCACGTAGCATGTCACTTCCGACTTTAAGTCCCCGATCTGGTATTTGAGCTTGATCTTCCCATTGGACGGGTACCATTGGCATTGAACCCATAAATGGTAGTTGGGTGGCACTCAACCGGTGGGTAGGAATCCCTAAATGTTGCATGACCCGGGGAGGCATAATGCTCAGCGCAGACCCTAGATTTACCTGAATGTGGTTTACCTCAGATGATCCAATATATCCTGTGAAGTATAGGGGTCGATCATGTTTCCCCTTCACCTGCATATCATCTGCCATGAAGGTGATGCAGGGAGCATTTTGGGAGGCGTGGAGGCAATCCTCTACATCTTCCTCCCGTGGTCCAACCGGCACCTGGGTCATAAAACCTCGGCGTCAGCTAGAGCCTCTCTCAAAGCTTCTCTGGTTGACTTTAACAGTCTCAGGAGCTCGTAAAGAGTGATTCGGGCCGGGATATTGGCCAGTTGGGTCAGGACGTCAAAGCGGTAAGGTGTTGTGGATCCTTCCGTGATGTCTTTTGAGAGGGCTTTAGAAAACCGAAGCTCTTTCTGTTTCTCCGCGGGTTGTTTTGTGAAGGGCTTGGCTGACTCTGTAGCGGTTTTAGGAGGAGTTGGCGCCATTTCGTCATACTTTTTTAAATATGACTGACCCGAACGAGTTTCCGCCACCAGTTGGTTAGGTTCTGCAGTGAGAACTATTGTTTCCTCTTCTGAATCAGTCAGTGAGGGAATATCAGTTTTCGCTTCGGGAAAAAGCGCACACCACATTACAGGACGAAGCTTTCACTTTGCCTTTGGGCCTCCTACTGGTAACAGTGGCCCATTGCTGGCCATCCACAAGGTCAGGATGAACCCACATAACTTCTCCCTGAGGTGTGGGAACGGGTACAAGACCCTTCTCCTACTAATGGTGAGGGTCTATGTTGATCATTCTTAGCTCTCCTTTTGGGATGGGGACTACTCCAAGGGTGTTGGAGGTTGTCTTCCAAACTGGAGGAATAATGTCATATTGGCCGTCACTTTTTTCTGCTCTAGACGAAGTTTTAGTACCTCTGCGTCAATCAGAGCCTGAAGGATGTCTTTGAAGACATAACAGCTCTTAGTGGGGTGTCCCAACATCCTATGATACAGGCAGTAGTTGGGATTATCGATTTTACCGACTTCTTCAGGGCGTCTAGCTTCAGAAAGCTTCAATCTATTGCTCTTGTTAAGTAACTTGAACAGCGAGTCAACATGTTCGTCCTTGAAGGAATATTGCTTGCTGGCGCGCGGCTGACTTGAAGAGCCACTTCCCTTGACCGGTTGAGGTTTGACGGGGGATTTGGTCTCTGTCGCCAAGTTATCCTTCCTTTTTATTTGGAGGGATGCGTCTGGCGCACGCCTTGTCGACCTTTCGGGTCTGGGTTTGTTTTCTTCTGCCCTAACCCGGGCGACAATTTCTTCAGCCTGTTCACCTTGCTGGATTAATTGTTTCCAGGTGCGGCTTTCAGCAACTCCTATTTGGGCGAGGAGTGAAGTTTGGCGGCATGTTTCCACCAGGGTGACCTGGGTCATACCGCTTGGACATCGGAGTGCTACATTCTGAAATCTTTCTACAAATAATTTGACGGACTCCCCCTTTCGCTGCTTTGTAGTCAAAAGAGTAGGCATTGTGACCTCTGAGTCGTCTTCAAAGAAGCGTGTCAGGAAGAGCTTCTCCAAATCGCCCCAATTTTTAATGGAGCCTTCCGGGAGCTTCATGAACCATTCAAAGGCGAGCCCTTTTAGGGTGCCGATGAACAAACGTGCCAGGATGGCATTGTTATCTACCACATTCCCTGTCTGAGACTTAAAGTAGTAGATATGTTGGTTCGGTGACCCTTTGCCAGTAAACTCTTGGAGGGCCGGAGCTTTAAACTTGGGAGGGTATGGAACAAGGTCCCACTCAGCTGGATATGGCCGGACTACTCCTATTTCTTGGAGGCCTTTCCGATTAGTAAGGGCCTCGAGGCGTTGCTCTAATTGATTCATTCTTTTAGAATGAACCCCTCCATGGTCTCGGTTGTCTTTTTCCAGAGATGAGGATTTAGACGAGCCAGAAGTAGATTGCTCTTTCTCCTCAATATGTACAGAAGATGAGCTTTCTTCCTCTTTTCGTTTACCTTTAGACTTTTTAGAGGAAGCTTTGTTAGTTAACTTCCTCTTGTCTTCAAGCAATTGTACCAGCATCTGCTTGAGGGAATCGATGGATTCTTGTTGAGCACGAATCATCTCGAATTGTTCCTTCTGGACCTGGGCTTGCTGCTCCAAGCGCCTGGCTGTCTCCTCAGGAGTATTTGTCATGTATATAAAGGCCTCCTTCTCTATGGAAGAGTTCGAAGTTTGTGACTCTGCAATAGAGGAATGCAAGTCATTTACTTCAATGCCCCGAGCCAGGGCATTGTAATTGATCGGGGGAATTACCCCAGTCCGAGTGCGAGTATGTCTGTACACTCCTTTGGGTTCTGTGTCAGACTCGTCGGAGCTGACCACAGGTTGCTTTCCCCTACTCCTATTTGTCATGTTTGCAGTGAGTTCAGGGTATTCAGTGTCAGAGAAAGTCCTCCTCCTGTGGGAGCGATTTCTCTTAGCTGATCGGGGAATTAGAATCAGCTGTCTAAATTTAGACTACTGGCTTGCACGTGAACTGCAACGGCACTCAGAGAGCATTGTGATAAGCCATTCGCAGCAACACGATGGAGTGATCCGACTAGTACTTCTCTTCCTTGTCAAATAATCCCTTAGATCCGCGGGAGGGGGATCGAAGAGATTAGCCTCGGATTGTCGAGGGCTTTTCCACTTGCGAGAGTTCTCCTTGCTTCACACAGCTGAGATGCAGGGTTCTAAGACGCGGGGCTCATGAACGCAGCTCTTGCGTCGCGGCTCCGGAATGCGAGTCTGGCATCTCTGTTAAGAAGAGACGCGGCTATCGTGTTGCCGATTATCGCATCTAGACTAAGATGCTTGAGAAACGCAGGGTTACTGGGTCCCGTGTATAGAGGCGCGCGTCTCGTGTCTTTGACAAAGAGCACGAACTTCGCGTTGGCGTTTGGGAAGCGGTGCTTCAGAAACACAAGCTTGGTGAATCTCACGTTTAGGTTGCCAAACGCAGACCTCACGTGTCTGATAAGATACAGAAGAGACGCCGGTCTGAACTTCGCGTCCTATCTCTGTTGGACCAACAGTTGTTCCAACTTGTAATTGACGCGCACGCCGCCTCTATCGCCGCTCAGCGTTCCGGTTACGCCATGTGGGTTGAAGGGAACCCCGGTAACCTAGTGCTGAGGAAGGGGATGATAGGCTGAACGTCAGGGATGTTAACCATGCGGGCCTCCTAAGAGGCGTGGGCGTTACGCATGATGCGATTAGCCACTACATCCTTCTCTCCAGTCACGTCGGGGAGAATCTCGGAGCGAACTTGAGAGCAAGTCCCCAAAGAGACCTTTCGGTAGACCCTTGCCTTTGGGCTCTTGGAGCCAGAAGAGAGGAACTCTTCATACTTCGCCTGGTTGAATTCTACGACAAGTGATTCGACCATTTTTCCCATGCAGGTGACGTCACCTTGCACCACAACTTGCTCCTCAGTAGAGAAAGTAATCTCCAGCGGAGTCGCCATCTCTTGTTCGGTGGGAGAAGTTTCCTTGTAAAATTTTCTTGAATCAAATGAAAGATTACAGCAGATTAACACTCCGACTACAAGGGAGGGGAGATGTTTAGGCTTGAATCTCCCCTTTGTTTAATGCTAGGTTCTTAATGTGGCGGTGGAAAGTGAATCTTATTTTCCGTTGACCGGGTGAACGTCAGGACCTCTTGGGAATCCTCTCTTTGGATGGCAGACGGAGTAACACAGCTCCTGTCGACCAGGAATCTCAAAGAGATTGTAGGCAAAGATTAACTTGTACGCAGCAAGTCGCTTGAAGAGTTGAACTCTCTTTCCTTTTGGTGGAAGTCTCAGTGCTTCTACTGCTCACAAGTGAAATTCTTCTCCGAGAATTATCTGATCGACCGACTTTTCCATAGCAAACGGGGCTATTTATAGAGGTTTCAGGGGTGAACGTGCCCCCTAAAAACGCTCCATAATGGGGGTTAACTTCCTTATTATGTGGTCGGTAATTGACCCAATAACGAGGGCAATTATAACTGAGACGCGGGTTTCAACCCTCGCGCCTTGATACTGTAGTGATACAGAGACGCGGATTTCAACCCTCGTGTCTTAGTGCTGCAGTGACGCTGAGACGCGGGTTTCGACCCTCGCGTCTTGGTGATGCAGTGATACTGAGACGCAGGTTTCGACCCTCGTGTCATGGTGCTGCAGTGATGCTGAGACGCGGGTTTTGACCCTCGCGTCTTGGTGCTGCAGTGATGGCTATGATTAGCCCTGCGTCAGGAGTTTGGACTCTACTTTTTGATGACTTGTCTTTAGTGATTTTTAGACAGCCTACAAGGAGTGTTCATGCAAACTCAAGGAAAATTCACCCGAAAAGCACCAATTCAATGCAATACTTCATCTGATGCAGAATTGCTTGACCATTTGGAGGGACAGTTCTTCTAGGATATCCATAGCGGGTGTCAGTATCAAAGGAGTACTTCCTAATCTAGTCTCTACAATCATAATGGAGACACTCTCAGAAGTCGAAGGTGAGACACTTGTCTCTCCCAAAAGTGTAGGAGCAAGTTGAGTTAAAGGCTATCTCATCTCTGAGGTCACCACAGGAGCTTCATGATTGGGAGCTGTAATAATTTCCTATGTAGTAACCTTGAGAAGAGGTTCCATAGTAAGAGACTTTTCAGTCGAAACCTCAACAGGAATGTCCTCTACACCGATACCCATGATAGGCTCTCCAGCTTGAGTCGGTGTGATGTCATCTGCAGTTATTACAATGATGTCACTGATAATACCAAGAGTGAGAATATCAAATTTCTGATATCTTACTAGGTGGAGGAGATATAGATGGCAAGTCCTCTGATAGCTCCCATGGCTAAGAAGATTCCTCAGCCACAAATATTATGCTTATAGAGGCCACCTCAGTGCTGATCTTGAGAACTTCTATGCCTTCTGAGTCAGTTCCTTAATCATTTCAGCAATATTTGAGGAGGTTTCGTCTTCAGCGGTAGCGGTAGCCCTTGCAAAATGTTATCCAAGCAGGCGTCAAAATATCAACTATATATCCGATAAGAGGAGCCATGGGTAAAAAAGTAAGGATACCTTTAGTGGTAGCAGTCTCCCTAGATGGCAGCTCTCTCTCTCTGGGGTAGCTGCTTGCATTTCCTCTTCTGTCTCATGTGAGAATTTGCTGACATCATGAGGAGCAGGTTCAAATCTGATATCATGGTCATCTCCTTCAGACGACGAAGATAATACTTGAACCAAGGGAGCCTCGACAATTGAAGCTTTCGCACCAATTGGTCCAACAGGCAGACTGGACTCAGGGATCTTCAAGATCAGCATCATAATGCTTGGGTAGCCCAGTTGTATTTTGACTCCTTCGCCTGAGGCTATTAAGGATGTTGGTGGAGCTTCTGACTGAGGCTTCTTCGTAACTTCTATCCCTTCTGAAATAGCAGGGTCTCTACCACACTGACTCCGAATGAGCAGAGGGGTCACCTCCTCTTCTTCCTCAGACTCTATGAGGCCCAACCCTGATTGAGAAGCCCCCTGTAATGGAACTTCAGCTTCAAGCTCTCTTCATGCCTTCTTCTGACTTGAACCATCTGCAAAGGAGGATGGATGGTCATGCTTCGCTACGGCTTGGCGAGACTTTCTTACAGAGCATTCCTCTACAGTTTCAATAATGCACCTACCATTTCATATATACCAGCCTCTTTCTCAGCCTCCAAGTACTCCTTCATTCCCTTCTTATGAACGATCTTTGATCCCTTACAAGCGCTCTAGGTGGACTTGATATCTTTAATGCATGAGGCGTTCAATCCATAACCCGGTACCATATTAGCAATGACATACCAGGTGCAAAAGGTGAGGCTAGTATATAAATTGAGTGATCATTGGGGAAGATTAAACGTGACCCCCGTTCCTCCGGCCACGTGGAAGTACCACGCTCTTGCCCCTTGATTGAAACAGGAAAATAATAAAGGAGTTAAAGTTAGAAAGTCTTAGTCTCGTTTCAATGTAATCGCGTGCGTAGCAAGGGCTAGACGGGTCGATCCACAGGGAAGGATGTGATGGAAGCTTTTCAGAAGGATTTTCTCTAAAGTTAGCTTAAAAAAAGAGATATTGAGTGTAAGAAATGGATTTAATTAAGCAAAAAGAATTATAGTCTACTAATCGTCTACCACAGCTAAAGTATTAGTCTAAAAGAGTGAACATCATATTGAATGAAGAATTATCTACCTAAGGGTTTTGATTGAGAATCAAGCAAGATGAATAAAGATGTTGTAAACCCTAATTAGTTTGCACTAATAAAAATTAAACTATAGTTCATCCTTATTTCAAAGCATAGTATAAGAAAAGTCTACTTAAAATTATGCTATCAAAGTATTTAGATATGGACTATGAATAACCATTTAAAAAGTGCAACTCAATTAGTTAAACTTAATTATTGATTCATTTTCAAGAACACCAAATCAATCCTAAGGTTTCTCATAAGCATAGATGTCAATCAGTTCATCTTTTAAACTAAACTTAGGTTGATCGAGAGATTAGCAAACTATAAGTCTAATTAGTTACTCATATTTTTATTTTTTTTTATTTTCAATTTTTATGAATAAGAAAAGTTGCATCAAGATTAAAAGAAGAAAAACAAATAAGTTAAAGCAAAAAAAAAAAACTAAATTGAATTGGAAGACAAGAAGAGTAAAAAGAATAAAAAACCTTATTTTATTGAATGTCACCGACAAATTACAAAGCTCTTCTGCTTCTTCAACAATCTTCTTCTCCAAATAAAAAACGAAATAATACAAGAAAATTCAGAAAGAAAAGAGAATCTAAAGGAAACCCTAAGCTTGAGCTCTCTGGTATATCCTTCTCTGTTGCTCTACAGGGTATTTATAAGAGATTTAAGGCGTAGAGTCCCAGTACAACTCTCTTACGAAGACGCGTCACCAGCTCTCACCTTATGGCCGTGGAAACGGGAAAATTGCCGCATTTTCGGGGCTAAAGTGTGGCCAATGGCCACGCGCTTTCTCACGTGGTCTCCTCTGGTCCGTCCATCTGAAAATCTTCCTCAGATCTTGATTTTAGGCTCTGAATTTTGAAATACGTTTAAATGACTTGGAGACCAAGCTATCTCCAAATCTGAATCAAATTCAGATTTTCTCCCCTTTATCTTTATCTTGTAGTGCAAGCAACCAGGTTCAATTAGAAGTCTACCTCTGATTTTAATTAGGATAAAAATCCATCTTATTTTATCCTTCTTCTCTTCTTGATTTGAATAGCAATTAGGAGTCCTACTTTATCCTTCCTCCTCCTCTCCTAGATTTTAAATTAATAATTTAAAATTCAAGTTTAGATTAGGTTAGATAAGATAGAAGCTTCTAAAGTACTAAAATAAATCATGCATGTGGGATTGTGAGTTTTTTGGGATTCAATTGAGGTTCATTTATTTATTCTTTAATTACTCAAGACTTGCACAACACTAAACAATAAAATATTACGTAACAGTGCTTTATAAAAGAATAAGTAGGGAAATATGATGATTAACATGCACTTTTGACTACCTATCACACCCCCACACTTATCTTTTTGCTCGTTCTCGAGAAAAAAAAAAACTATCCTATCCTAACTCACTTTCGTAGGAATCACGGTTGCACTTAGCACATGCAACAAGCCGTTAAACCTCTAGGTTACCCGTAGAGAACGAGTGTTGTCTCGTGAGGATTTTCAGTGGATTACACCTACAAAATCCATAAAAGAAAAAGAAAATGTTAGTGATTAATAATATATTATTATTTTTTTTTATTTTGAAAAAGGAGAGAAATATTTGAAATATATTTGAAGAAACTAAGCAATCTATAAGTTTTAAGATTATCATTTTTATTCATTTTTGAACTTACTCTCTATACAATAATTTGTTATCAATTTTAGATAAGGTTAAAATTGAATTTTTATATAGTCTCTTTTGTTACTCTAAGTCACATGCATCCTTGTGAATGTGAATCTTTACTAGAGATTCTTTAACTTGAACTCGCATGCTTCTTTATTTTATTTTTTCTTTTATATATATATATATTATTATTTTTTTTAATAATATGTATAACTCATCTAATTTTCTTTTGTATAAGTATCAAGGCTTCTTGAGGCCCTTATACCTAACGAATTGACTATTAGATGTGTTAGTACATATATAGATAATATTTCTTAGTTTTCTTAGACTTTCTAATTCACCCATGTAGCGAGCCAAAGGTCGGTGGCTCCCAAACCGGTCAGTTTTAGGGCACCGGGTGAGAAAATACCCCAGGACTTAAGGACTCGAGTGAACTAGGCCACAAAACTAAGGACTTTATTTATAAAATCACCTTTAGGCGTGAATACTTGTGCTTCTTGAGGCACATGTATCCAGCTTAATTAGTGAATTTTTTATTATATTATTTTTTATAAGGCACAAGAGTCTTTGTCTTAGAATCCTAGATGTGTAAGTGTATAGGTATGCATATTTCATTAAAGTAACAATCAAGACTAATTACTTATTCAATTTTTTCTCCTATACCTAAAAATCCAACAATTTATTTTATTTTGACCAAGTTTTTAGAAATCCTAATCATGATTTTCTTTACTCTTAAGATTAACTTGGATTTCTTTCAAAGATAAGTCAAAATATTGTTTCCTTTTTCAAATATATATATATATATATATATATATATATATATATATATATATATATATTATTTTTTTAAGTTAATATTAACTTAAACTTAGTGAGTTATGTTAACAGCAACCTACAGTTAGTCAATAATCTATGTTAAAATATTATTTATATATTTTTTTAATTTTAAAAAGTTAAGCATTAGTACCCTCCCCCACACTTATCTCATGCATTGTCCCCAATGTATGAATGAAATGCATGAATGCATGAAATAAAATGCAACAGGAGTATTGGTTCCAAAAATTTACTGATAGTGTGTGTCAAAGAGACCCATGGCTGTGTCTGCATTTGGTACTGGTTCCAAGAATGGTTTCAACCTTTAACCATTTACCTTAAATTCATTACCACTCTTAGGGTCACTAAACTCTATAGCTCCATGTGGAAATACAGTCCTAACGACGAATGGTCCTGTCCATCTGAAAATTTATCCTCAGATCTTGATTTTAGGCTCTGAATTTTGAAATGCGTTGATCTCTTTAAATGACTTGGAGACCAAGCTATCTCCAATTCCGAATCAAATTCAGATTTTCTCCCCTTTATCTTTATCTTGTAGTGCAAGCAACCAGGTTCAAGTAGAAGTCCACCTCTGATTTTATTTAGGATAAGGATCCATTTTATTATATCCTTCTTCTCCTCTTGATTTGAATAGCAATTAGGAGTCCTACTTTATCCTTCCTCTTCCTCTCCTAGTTTGTAAATTAATAATTTAAAATCCAAGTTTAGATTAGGTTAGATAAGATAGAAGCTTCTAAATTACTAAATTAAATCATGCATGTGGGCTTGTAGGCTTTTTGGGCTTTTGGGCTTCAATTGAGTTTCATTTATTTATTCTTTAATTACTCAAGGCCTGCACAACACTAAACAATAAAACATTATGTAGCAGTACTTTATAAAAAAATAAGTAGGAAAATATGATGATAAATATGCACTTTTGACTACCTATCACCCCTTCAAACAGCTTCCAAAGCCTGTATTCAGATTCCCCACATAGAGTTGATTATACCCAAATTGATGAGCAAACCAACTTGGCAGATATGGCTCGATCATGCAGGTATCACCTTGATGAAAATGAGATATCCGTGTCGAATATTAATTAGCCAACAGAAGACACTGGTCGATAAGATGGTATACCCATCTGGACCTGCGAAGTCCAGGTAGTCCCCATACGATGTATCCTGAATGTCGGGGAAGCGTCGGACCAGCTGATAGTTGAAGTAACTCTAAATGGCTCCCTAATATAGAATATATAGGTATGTTGCCAAGTCGAGCACTCTAACTTCTAAAGGAATGGCACAAAGTCTTCTGATGTGTGCACGGCCATCATCAAGGATGGACAATGCATAACATTGTTGGCCCAGAGGCCCATCACTCTAGTTTTAATGATGATTAACTCATGTAGTTATAGTTTAATAATAATCTTGTGTTTAAATAGTTTCAGTGATTGACCAAGATATTAGTAGGTGTTTAGCTTCAACAAAGGAGTTTTGAGGCTAACACGTGTTGATCCAAGAGCTCGCGTGTCAAGATCGCATCTTGCACTCGGTTGGAGTCAAGCTCGTTGGATCGCGTTTGGATCTAGTCGGCTTGGAGACAAGAAGACTTCGGTTTGTGTTTAGTTTAGACTGTTTAGATCTTGTGTAAAGATAAATAGTATTGATATGCTCAAGTTCACATACACACACAAGTTTAAAGTTTAATTTTTGGTTTTTGGTTTTGAAAGTACACCTAGAGGGGGGTAAATAGGTGTAAGGCTAATCTAATGACAAATGATGTGGAATTAAAAAAAACTAATTGCAACACACTTAGTGTAACCAAAGAGTGTAGCCGAATTCCCGGTGAAGGGCTCTGGACTATCTCCTCTAAATTCCTCTAAATAAGAGTTGAGGTATTATATGAAGCTCTCTTGGTTGAACACAAGTATGGTACACACAAACAAATCCAAGCATATAAATGATATGAAGAATATGAAAAGATGCAAGGCACAATATAAGAGAGAGAGAGAGAGTTAGAGATAGTGGATCAAATGCAAACACAAAGATATGTTTCGAGGTTCAAGCACCCAGCTCTACATCCCCGCCTTCACACAGAAGGATTTTCGCTATAGCATCCACACAAGACTTCCACACAGGGAACCTCCACTGAGGATTTGGGCAAATACAATTTGAGAGTACACAACTCCTCTCTCAACCAAAACAACCTCTCACTAGAGGCTAGGCACAAAGCTAACACAAGATCAACCTCTTACTAGAGGCATATCAACAAACTCAACCACCTCTATACTTAGAGGGATATCAACAACCCAATTGCACAACCTCCTCTACACTTAGAAGGAAAGGCACAAAGCCAAGCGAAGAAAAGGGTTTACAACACTTGGTGGTTTCAACAAACCACAAACCAATTTTTCTCACTAAAACAAGATCCTATAGATAGGATAGATATGATAAGCTCAAGTGTGAGAAAAACAAAGAGTTTAGAAATAAAAATTACGAAGAAAAACTCTTAGGAAAACTTCTAGAATAGCTATAGAAATTAAGATCAAAAACCAATCCCAAAGACTTCTCCTTTTCTTGATTTTTTTCAACCCTTTTAAAAACAAATAAAGATCAAATCTTTTGGCACAAAAACTCTTTTAAAAACTTGCTAAAAGATAGAAAATTTTGCTCTTGAAATTGTTGTGTAAAACAGCTCAAGAAATGGGGTATATATAGCCCCAAAGAAATCTGCCCGTTGGCAGTCTGGCAAAGGGCAAAACTGCCCTTCTGGTCGACCGGCCAATGGTCATATTTATGACCGTTGAGCCACCGGTCGACCGGCCGGTCCACCAGAAACTGGAAACAGAGAGCAGAGCTCTCTGCCAGTCGATCGGGCGGTCGACCGGGGCCATTTCCAGAGAATAGAAGCTCTGGCGGTCGACCGACCCGGTCGACCGGCCTCCCAGCATAGGCTGCGTGCACGTTCTATGCACGTCGGTCGACCGGACCGGTCGACCGGTAGACAGCCTGGTCCAACAATATAGGGATTGAAAACTTGGGTTTTTATTATCAATTTAATCATATAAAATACACATAAATTTCATAAAAATATGTTCTTATAAGATCTTTAAAATCCAAATATGTGTGACAAAAATTCAACACATATTTTAAACAATTTGAACCATTTTTGTGTTCTTGAAATTTTGCCTTAAACCAAAAATCGTATTTTTCAAAAACTAGAATTTTGAAATGGAAAACCATTTTCTCCAAAACTCATGCAAATACAAAAACATGATATTGAAACAACTTTTAAGCATGTTGTATATGGATAGAATCCAATATACATGAAAGATATTATATCTATGTTTTTGACATTAAATACAAAAATAAGTTTTGTTTAAATACAAAACTCCAAACACATGAATAAGCTTTTCAAAATAATTTTTTCTAAGTCGATGAAGCATAGATGTATATTGATCAAATCTAATATACATTAAACCATGTAAACTTGTTTTGATTCTATCTATTAATGAAAATTATATATATATGAAAAATCGAAACCGATTAAAGCGAAAAATCAAACATGAAACTTTAAACTTGTGTGTGTATTGTGAACTTGAGCATATCAACACTATCTAATCTTTACAATAAGATCTAAATCATAAACTAAACAAATCGAGGTTTTCTTGTAGAACTCCGTCTCCAAGTCGACTCGATCCAAACACGATCCAACGAGCTTGACTCCAACCGAGTGCTAGATGCGATCTTGACGCTCGAGCTCTTGAATCACCATGTGAAAGCTCCAAAACACCTTGGTTGAAGCTAATCACCTACCAATATCTTGATCAAGTATCTGAAACTAAATATCACAAGATTATTAGTAAACAATAACTACATGAGTTAATCATCATCAAAACTAGAGTGAAGGGCCTCTGGGCAACAATCTCCCCCTTTTTGATGATGACAAAACTCATGGAGTTATATATGCATGGATTAAAGTTAAGCTTCATAGAAGCTCCCCCTTAACTCATGCATAGCAATAAACAATAAAGATATGTTGTGAATGCTCAACATAAATATGCATAAAATTGATATTTGATACTAATGAAATAAACATGCTCTTGATACCAACAAAAGATGCTTTTGATACCAATGGTAAAAAATAACAAATTAAACAAACATGCATATATAAAAACTCCAAATTTCTCTCCCCCTTTTTGTCAATTCATCAACAAACAGGTACAAACACCAAAGACATAAATAATATTTTTCTTCCTTTTTGCATAAATCAAAACAATAAAGGTGTATATGTTATATACATTCATGAAGAGGAAAGACAGTGAAGTTAACTCCCCCTGCATACATGCATTATATGAAAAGAGATGACTAGACCCTAATCACGTAACGCATAATATACAATATATAAAAGGAGATGTGAAACTCCTCCTATACACGTGTAAGACATAGAGAAGAGCGGTCAAGCTCCTCAATATAAGATACACTCAACATGAATCTATTTATAGAGAAGATGTTAAGCTCCCCTTGCATATAAGCAATACATATCAAAACTTTAATACCAAGTTATGATACCAATTGAAAATAAACAAAAATTTTAAGATACCAATTGAAAATATCTTGTAGACTTTTGATACCAATAGAAAATGAAACATTGTATGTTTTGATACCAATTGAAATATATATGCATATTTAAATCATGATACCAATTGTAAATATTTTGTAATTTTGATACCAAATGAGAATATTTTATAATTTTGATATCAATTGAAAGAAAGCCAAATATTTTTATGTGAATACTAATTTAAAATGAAATATGATACCAATTGAAAAACAAACCAACTATTTGGTTAAACACTAAAATCATTTTACAAATTGAAAGACAAACCAACTATTTGGTTAAACAATTCATTTTGCAATAAAGATACCAAATTTTAGAATAAAGCCAATTTAAGATTTTTGATACCAATATTGAAAATGTTAGCATATTCTAAATTAAAATATTTTCATTAAGTGCATAGGAAATCAGTTTAAAAATAATATACCAAATAATTGTTGGCCCAAAGGCCTTCCACCCTAGTTTTGATGATGATTAACTCATGTAGTTATGTTTACTAATAATCTTGTGTTGTTTAAGTTTCAGATCATTAACCAACATATTAGTTGGTGATTAGCTTCAACAAGGAGTTTAGAAGCTTTTCATGGTGATTCCGGTGCCAAAGCTTAAAGATCATACCTTTGCACTCGGTGGATCACGTTTGGGATCGAGTCGTCTTGAAGATGGAAGATCGTCAAGAAGACTTAGGTATCCTAGTTTAATTTAGTGTGTTTAGATCCATTTGTAAAGCTTAGCATAGTTGATATGCTCAAGTGCACATAACACACACGTTTTATGTTTGGTTTTTGGTTTTCATGAATAGTTGATCAAAACAAGTTTAATTGATATATGTATAGTTGTTTCATTCTATACATGCATGCTTAACTTTTAAATTTTGACTTTCCTATTCATGTATTGAAAAATCAAGTTTGATAAAAATACAAGTTTTGGTTTTTGGTAAAAAATGATAAGACACAAAAATAGTTCACATTGATTGATATTTGAGCTAAACTTTTTACCACATGTTTATATATCAATGCAAAATGATAAACTATTTTTGGTGATTTTTAGAAGTGTTAAAAGATTTTTCAAAATATTTTTAAACTATTTTTCTGACCCAATTTTCTGTTCCAGGCTTCAACCAGTCGACTACTAAACTGACTTAGTCGACTTGGGATGAAGTCGGTCGACCGGGACGGTCAACCGACGTGCACAGATCTGTGCACGTTTGGCAGACACTAGGACGGTCGACCATCAGGGTCGACCGGGTCTGAGAGCAGAGCTCTCTGTTTGTTTGGGTCGACCGGGACGGTCGACCGGAGGCTCCAACGGTCGGATTTTTAGACCGTTGGCGGTCGACCGTTCCGGTCGACCAGTAGCCTGTCAGGCTGCCAGCTCAGCCTAACGGCTAGTTTCTGTTTGGCCTATATAAACCCCAACTCTTTGGGATTTTGGCTAAGGTTTTTACAAGAGAAAATTTTCAAGTTTACCTGAGTTTAAAACAAGTTTTCAAAAGTGTTTTTGGGCTTTAAACTTCCAATCTTATTTGTTTTAGGTTTTTGGAAAAATCAAAGAAATAGTATTTTGGGAGATTTGTCTTGGCTTTCATTTTCTATCATTTACAAGAGTTTTCCCAAGTAGTTTTTCTTTGTTGCTTGTTTCCAAACACCTAGTTTCCACACTTGAGCTTATCTTCTATCCTAATCTATTAGGATCTTTGTTTTGTGGAAAAGAGAAAAGAAAAGAGAGATTGTTTGTGGTTGAAAGAAACCACTAGTTGTACACCCTTGTTCTTTTTGTATCCCTCTTTGGTAGAGGTGATCGGGTGATTGGTTTGCTCCCTCTAGTGAGAGGTGGAGTTTGGTTTGTAACCCTCTTCGGTAGAGGCGTTGGTTGTTGTATTGGCTACGGGCCTACCCCTCGGTTGTGAGGTGGTTGTTTGAGAGAGGAGTTCGGTACTCCCTTTTTGTAAAAATTCTTCTCGGTGAAGGTTCCCTCGGTGGGAGTCCTCAGTGGACATTATAGTGGATTGGAAATCCTACACGGTGGTGTAGGCGGGGATGTAGAGCTAGGGGCTCGAACCTCGAAACATATCTTTGTGTTTGCGTTTGATCCATTATCTCTAACTCTCTCTCTCTCTCTTTACATTTGTGCAAAGCATCATTCACATCATACATATCATATTTGCTTGTGTATTGCCTTGCATCTATTCATTTTGATATATCATCTTATATGCTTGTTGTTTGTGTGTGCCTCACTTGTACTTAATCAACAAAAGCTTCACATAGCACCTCAACCCATTCAAGGGGAATCAAGAGGAGTTAGTGCAGAGCCCTTCACGGGGAATTTGGCTACACTTGTTGATTGTACTAAGTGTGTTGCAAGAAGTGTTTAAGCTTCCGTATTTAGCGCATTTAGTTCACTAGATTAGCAAGTACACCTATTCACCCCCCCTCTAGGTGTTTTTCAATAATATCATTTTTCATCATAAAGAGTGGGAGTAAGATACCAATTGAAAATACAATCGATTGAAAATTAAAACATGAAGTTTTCTCCCCTTTTATGAAATACCAATGAAAATGATGCATAAGCTTGTGTAAAATATCAATTTGAAAACTAATAGTCATTTAGGAGTAAATCAAGCTTAGCATAAACATAATTTGTGTTTTAAGATGTAAAGATATAGTAAGCACAATCAATCATATATATATGTATGAAAAAGTAATTTCCAATAGAAATTGATACTTTTTGAAGTTTTGAAGCATACATATATAGAAAACCAAAGATGAGTATACAAACATGAAAATATCAATTGGGATACCAATTGAAAATATGATGAGGATCAAGTGTATAACTCAACTACCTCCCTTTCATGCATATGTTTAAATAGATTTTCAATAAAGAGCATACAAGGCATGGCCGCCCATTCAACCGCCCTTGAAAGGGTAGGGGTTTTCAAAAATAAATTTGAAAATAAGTTTAGCATATTTGAAAACTCTATCAAAATGAAGAATACGAACTAGTTTTATGATAAAATTGTAAACTAGTACGAAATCCTTCAAGCAATGAATAAAACAAGAATATAATCCATGAAAATATGACAATCACACAATCATCAACACTCAAAGTCCATATAGCATATATACTACTCATGAAAACAAAGTCATGAGAAAAACATCAAATAATGTGAGTGTATAAAGTCATGTAATCAACAAAATCATGGAATGGGGTATTAAGGTTCAATATGAAATTCTTTTATAAACATGAAAATCATCAAAATTTAATTTTCATCAAAATAATTCAAACTTCAAGCATATGTATGTTATGTCTAAACTAGAAGTATACATACATATCCAAACACAATTGAGTCCATAAAGAAATTTTGCATGAAAGGCAAATGACTCAAGGTTATACATGTATACCCAATAGTTTTAGATAAAATTAACATATACATAAAGCTAAAACACATTATCATGAAAAACATGTCCAAAAATAGGGAACACAAGTCAAAATGCATGAATCATCAAAACTAGGCTGTACTAGTACATCTAATGGGTACAAATGAGCAATCAAGTATAAACATATAATAATCAATTTGTGTGTCACTAGTTGTACAAGTATTGACACAAGTTTTAATGAAAACTACATCTTAAACATGTAATCAAATCATGAAGCATAAAACGAAAAACTAAGCCGATATGATCATTATGTAAATACACATGTATTAGACTCGGATATACAACATAGCTAAATTAAAGTGAGAACACAAAATATAGATCCATATGAACATGGGTGTATCTCAAATACTATACATGTATGTCACTAGTCTAATAAGCAGGGCATTTAACATAATAATCATGAAACATGCTAAAAATCAATAAAGAAAGTATGTAAACTAAATAGAAGTTAGAGATCGTTACCAAAACCATTAGGGTGTATCTCTATATCTCCAAACCAAGGTGGTCCTCCCACCAAACTCCCCTTGAAAGTGATGCATCCATAATAGTCACCATTAAGTTCGGAACGCATCCACCTCAAGGCACCAATACCCTTACGTCGAGTGAGCGCTCACACCTACATCAAAAAAAAAGGAGTGGTTTTTGGTACCATACTCTTTTGGGTCCATTGGGGTTAGCACCTTTCCTAACCCAAACAAATTTATTTGTAAGAATCATGAATTCTATCAAAGCAAACTTTTGCAAGGTGGCTCTTACGTCCACAATGTGTACAAGTATACACATGAGCATACATAGTGTTATGAGTGTGAACGTGGGAAGCATGTGTATGCCGTTGTTTGTGTGCATGCATAGGTGGAACTTATTTCTTGCGAAACATGGATTCCAAACGCGTGTGGTTTAAGGCACATTAGCTCAAAGTGGAGCCCAAACAATCAACACTCTTCTCTAAAATAGATATATCATTTTCAATAATGGAAGAAGATGTGGAGCATGCTATGGTTACACTAGATGGTGAAGCTAAACTAGCACGGCAAACATGAGTATCTAAATCATTTTTTAAGAAAATATTTTCATTAGAAATCAAATCAAAACTCTTAGAAATTAAAGCAATTTTATTTTTCAAGTTTCATTCTCTTTTAACACAAAATCAAGTTTTGAAGTTAAAGTCTCATTTTTCTTCAAAACATCATTACAATCATTTTTATTTTTCAAAATCTTATTTTCATTTAGAGCAAATTCAAGTTGGGATTTCAATGAGTCACGTTCATTTGAAATCTCAACCTTCTCTTGCAAAACAACATCAAGTTTAGAAGATAATTTTTATTTTCTTCTTTTAGTGTAAAACTTTTCTTTTTCAAAGTTTATATTTTTCTAACAATTTTTCACAAACAATTGATAGTTCTTTATTCAATGCATCAGGATCAACATAATCATCACCTGAAGAACTAGCGCTATCATCTAGTTGAGTTTCTAAGTTTACCTCAAGGGAGTCATTCCCTTAGACCATGAAGCAACGTTGGTCGGACTCTTCTCCACTAGATTTCTCCTCCTCATTGATTTGCGTTTGTAGCTCGGGAGATGTCAATATGTTCCACACTGCAAAGGAGGAAATACAATGAGAAACTATATTTAAATTTCTTTGCTAAGTGATTTTCTAAGTATCTTTAGGGCTTGTGCATTGGCCTCTAAATGCTTGCTATTACTACGGTAAGATTCCTTGGTAATGGCAAGGCAAACTTTTCAACCTATGGCTTTTAAATGCCAACTCATCCTAACCTTCCATATATTAATTTTAGAGATATCAAACATGAGAGGGTTATCCATGAGTGCAAACTATATGTGTGCAAGAGCAAATATAGATTAGCTAACCAAGATCTCACTCCTAGGTGGTTAAACCTAATATTAGGAGCGTAGGCTCTGATACCAATTGAAAGTACACCTAGAGGGGGGTGAATAGGTGTAAGGCTAATCTAATGACAAATGATGTGGAATTAAAAAAAACTAATTGCAACACACTTAGTGTAACCAAAGAGTGTAGCCGAATTCTCAGTGAAAGGCTCTGGACTATCTCCACTAAATTCCTCTAAATAAGAGTTGAGGTGCTATATGAAGCTCTTTTGGTTGAAGACATGTATGGCACACACAAACAAATCAAAGCATATAAATGATATGAACAATATGAAAAGATGTAAGGCACAATATAAGAGAGAGAGAGTTAGAGATAGTGGATCAAACACAAACACAAAGATATGCTTCGAAGTTCGAGCACCTAGCTCTACATCCCCGCCTTCACACAAAAGGATTTTCACTATAGCATCAACATAGGACTTCCCACACAGGGAACCTCCACTGAGGATTTGAGCAAATATAATTTGGGAGTACACAACTCCTCTCTCAACTAAAACAACCTCTCACTAGAGGCTAGGCACAAAGCCAACACAAGATCAACCTCTCACTAGAGGGATACCAACAACTCAATCACCTCTACACTTAGAGGGATATCAACAGCCCAATTGCACAATCTCCTCTACACTTAGAGGGAAAGGCACAAACCCAAGCAAAGAAAAGGGTTTACAACACTTGGTGGTTTCAACAAACCACAAACCAATTTTTCTCGCTAAAACAAGATCTTATAGATATGATAAGCTCAAGTGTGAGAAAAATAAAGAGTTTGGAAATCAAAATCACAAAGAAAACTCTTGGGAAAACTTCTAAAATAGCTATAGAAATGAAGATAAAAAATCAATCCCAAAGACTTCTCCTTTTCTTGATTTTTCAACCCTTTTAAAACAAATAAAGATCAAATCTTTTGGTACAAAAACTCTTTTAAAATCTTGCTAAAAGATAGAAAATTTTGCTCTTGAAATTGTCGTGTAAAACAGCTCAAGAAATGGGGTATATATAGCCCCAAAGAAATCTGCCCGTTGGCAATCTAGCAAAGGGCAAAACTGCCCTTCCGGTCGACCGGGCGGTCGACCGGTGGCTCAACGATCATATTTTATGACCATTGAGCTACCGGTTGACCGTCCGATCGACCGAAAACTGGAAACAGAAAGCAGAGCTCTCTGCCAGTCGACCGGGCGGTCGACCGGGCCATTTCCAGAGAGCAGAAGCTCTCTGGTGGTCAACCGACCTGGTCGACCGGCCTCCCATCCTATGCTGCGTGCACGTTCTGTGCACATCGGTCGACCGGACTGGTCAACCAACTTCTGCCTCGGTCAACCGGTCTGGTCGACCGGCAGACAGCCTGGTCCAACAATATAGGGATTAAAAACTTGAGTTTTTATTATCAATTAAATCCCATAAAATACACATAAATTCTAAAAAAATATGTTCTTATAAGATCTTTGAAATCCAAATATGTGTGATAAAAATTCAACACATATTTTAAACAATTTGAACCATTTTTGTGTTCTTGAAATTTTGCCTTAAACCAAAAACCGTATTTTCCAAAAAGTAGGATTTTGAAATGGAAAACCGTTTTCTCCAAAACTCATGCAAATACAAAAACATGATATTGAAACAACTTTTAAGCATGTTGTATATGGATAGAATCTAATATACATGAAAGATATTATATCTATATTTTTGACATTAAATACAAAAATAAGTTTTGTTTAAATACAAAAGTCCAAACACATGAATAGGTTTTTCAAAATAAGTTTTTCTAAGTCGATGAAGCATAGATATATATTGATCAAATCTAATATACATTAAACAATGTAAACTTGTTTTGATTTTATCTATTCATGAAAACCATATATATATATGAAAAACTGAAACCGGTTAAAGCAAAAAACCAAACATGAAACTTTAAACTTGTCTGTGTATTGTGAACTTGACTATATCAACACTATCTAATCTTTACAATAAGATCTAAACTATAAACTAAACAAACCGAGGTCTTCTTGTAGAACTCCATCTCCAAGTCGACTCGATCCAAACATGATCCAACGAGCTTGACTCCAACCGAGTGCCAGATGCGATCTTGATGCTCGAGCTCTTGAATCACCATGTGAAAGTTTCAAAACACCTTTGTTGAAGCTAATCACCTACTAATATCTTGATCAAGTTTCTGAAACTATATATCACAAGATTATTAGTAAACAATAACTACATGAGTTAATCATCATCAAAACTAGAGTGAAGGGCCTCTGGCCAACAGGTTTAACCGGTTTTGGTTTTCATATCAAAAACATAGATATATATCTTATATGTATATTGGATTCTATCCATATACAATATGCTTCAAATTTGTTTCAATATCATATTTTTGTATTTACATGAGTTTTGGAGAAAACGATTTTCCATTTCAAAAATTCAAGTTTGGAAAAATACAGATTTTGTATTTAAGCCAAATTTCAATATCAAAAAATGGTTCAAAAACTTTTTGAAAAAGGAAATAATAATTTGACTTATCTTTTGTAGGTAATTAAGTTAATTAAGAAATAAGAAAATCATAATTAGGATTTCTTACTACTTGGTCAAAATAAGATTATTTGTTTAACTTTTAGGTATAGGAGAAAAAATTGAAAAAGTAATTTAATCTTGATTTTTACCTTGATGAAATTTGCATACTTTATACACTTACACACTTAGGATTCAAAATAAAGACTCTTGTGCCTTACACACACACACACTAACAAATCTAATTATTGATTAGATAGGTGCTTTGGCTTAAGAAAGCCTTGATATTTACGTAAAAGGTAATTAGGTAAGTTTGACAATATATATATATATATATATATATATATATATATATATATATATATATATATATATATATATATATAATATATGTATTAACACATCTAATAATTAATTTTTAGGTATGAAGGCCTCAAGAAGACTTTATACATGCACGAAAGAAAATTAGATAAGTTATACATATTTAAAAAAGTGTTTAAAGGGCAACGAAGTGGTAATACATTAAACTTTTTTCCAAAAAAAGAAAGCAATAAATATATAAGGCATGAGAGTTGAAGTTGAAGAATCCAAGTAAAAAATTCACGGTCGCAAAGATGAAAATGACTTAGGGTAAGATAATAGACTTGATGAGAAATTCAGTTTGAATCCTAACCTAAATTGATAAATAAATATTTGAATAAAGACTAAGTATAAGAATGATCAATTTGGTAATTCTAAAGACTTATAAATTGCTTAAATTTTACAAAAATATTTCAAATATTTTTCCTCTTTTAAAATGAATTTTTAAAAATACTAACATTTTATTTTTCTTTCTTTATGGATTTTGTGGGTGTAATTCACTGAAAACCCTCACGAGACAACACTCGTCATCTAGGGGTAACCTAGAGATTTAACGGCTTGTTGCACATGCTAAGTAAAACCGTAATTCCTACGAAAGTGAGATTAAGATAGTTAGATTAGTTTTGTTAGTTTTACTTCAGGACGATCAAAAAGATAGGTGTGGGGGTGTGATTGGTCATCAATAATGCAAATTTTTTAGTCACATTTTCTTACTTACTTTTTATAAAATATTATTATTTAATTTATATATTATTTAGTAATGTGCAAGTGTCCATAATTCAGGGAAAGTCCAAAAGAAGTCCAAAGCCCGTAATTATTATGAAAATAAAGATTAATTGGGAAGATAAAGGAAGTTTCTATTCTATTCTATTTGAATTTGGGTTTTAAATTAATTTAATTTAAAATCTAGATAAAGAGAAGGGCAGAACAAGATCAATCCTCATCCCAATTAAAGATAGAGGTGGACTCCTATTCAAATTTTGGTTGCTTGCACTACAAGTCCTGAAAGATGAAGGGGATAAAACGAAATCTATTTGGGGATAAGGAAGAGAATCCAAACTAAATTCGGATTTGGATGTAACATTCTTCTCAAGTTGCCTAGAGATAGAAGATATTTCAAAATTCTGGGATCAAACGAAGATTCTGAAGATAGATCTCCACATGAATAGACGAGATGAAGCCAAGCGCCAAAACGCATGACCAAATGCCACAAAAATGCCGCGGCAAGCCCTTTTTTACCGTGAAAACGCGGTAATCCTGGAGCCGCGTGCGTTGAGTTTTGGAGTAGGTGTTCTACTGGGACTCTACTTCACAAATCTCCTATAAATGTCCCTGAAAAGCAACAGAGAAGAGGCATCTCAGAGATTAAGTATAGAATTATTTGTTTAGCCATTTATTTTCAAATTTTTATTGTAATATCTAGCTTTTAATTTGAAGAAGAAGATTTTTGAAGAAGAAGAAGGACATTATAATTGGCCAGTGACAATCAATAAAAGGTTCATTTTTCTTTTCATCTCTCTTGTTCTTTAATTTCATTGTTATTGCTTTAATTTGTTTATTTTCTTTTCTTTTTGATTCAAATTTTCCTTCTCCATTATATATCTTGTTAAAAATAAAAAAATATGAATAACTAATTTATCTTGCAGTTTGCTAATCTGTCGATCAACTTAAGTTTAGTCTAAAAGATGAACTAATTGAAGTCTATGCTTGTTTGAAATCCTAGGATTAAGTTGATGTTCTTGAAGATGAATAATTAGTTAAGTTGAACTATTTTAGGGTTACACTTTTTAATGGTTACTCTTAGTTCATATTTAGATACTTCGATAGCATCATGTTAGGTTTAAAAGACTTTTCTTATGCTATGCTTAGAAACTAGGATGCACTAAAGTTTAATTTTATTTAGTGTACTCTAATTAGGGTTTATATTCTTCTTTACTCATCCTACTTGGCTCTCAATCAAAATCCTAGGGTAGATCTTTATAGATTCAACATGATGTTCTCCCTTCTTAGACTAGTACTTAGTTGGGTAGATGATTAGTGGACTATAACTCTTTTTACTTAATTAAATTCCTTTCTTACAACCAATATCTCTTTTTTCAAGCTATTTGTGTAGAGAAATCGTTCCGAAAAGCTTCTATCGTATCCTTTCCTATGAATCGACCCGTCTAGTCTCTGCTACGTGGTTAAATTGAGAAGAGACTAAGAACTTTCTGACCCTAACTCTTGACTTTACATTCAATTTATTCTCTTTTCTCAATCACTACTGGGGGAGCTTTCACTTGTGCTATCAATATTATGGGAGAGTCGTCTCAACTGGGGATTCATAGGTCTATGTGGCAGCTGCTGGCGAGATTTTCACTGAAGGTGCCAGCATGCTGGAAGAGTTATCTCATCCCAGGGATCGCAAGAAGAATTGCCCTCTTCAATCCCTCTACTAGGTTAGAATTAAGAAAAACTTCATTTTGCAACTCTTGTACTTGAAGTTGTTACTAACACTATTACAGTGACTACATGAGGTCTTGCACCAGCTCAAGCAACTGATTTAATTATTAATCTAGGTGCAGAAGATAGCTTTGTTAGCACCCTAGCAGTGGATGGGACTCTCACGGTAAGACCTACACTTGAAGTTATCATGGTGCAAGATTCTACTTCCATTTTAACACCTGAAGCTCCTGTGGTAACCTCAGAGATGAGGCAACTTATGATCCAGCTTGCGCCTGTAATTTTAGGAGGAGCAAGTGTACCGCCTTCATCCTCTGAGAGTGTTGATTTAAGTACAGAAATATTGTGTAGCTTAGGGCTAACGGGTCATGTCCACGAGTAAAGATGCGATGCAAGCTTTTCATTATTTTCTAGAAAACAAGTCTTAGTGTCAGTTTTTTAGAGGAAAAGAAACAGAATATGGATTGTTGAGTTTTGGTTTGAAGAAAAATTGAAAATGAGAATAGATTTTGGAAAAGGTGACTTTAAAGAAATCTTAAGTAAAAAATGTGTTTGTTTTAAGAAGAGAGAAAATACGGGCTCACTAATCTTTTGCTTAACTCTATATTCTCTTGAAAAGGAATACCTCAAATGATCATAGGCTTAAGATTAGTCTTTTAATTCAAAGTATCAAAGCAAAACACATAAGATAGATCTATGAAAATTTAACTTTGTTTTTAAAAATAGTTCTTTTAGATTGAATATTAAACCATCAAGCGAGAAGAACAAGTATGGAATAAAAACACTTTTAGAAAAAGTTTTAGACAAGTTTTAATATCCAAAACTCATCCTCATGTGCCTTCAAGAACACTCACAAATATAAGCTTGAACTTATGCATTCATATGATTCAATCGGATTATTAAAATCAGTCAAGAAAAGAGATAGAGAAGAGCAAATTAGTGAGCCCAAAAAGAGAGAGATTAGCTACTCATTGCAAAGAAAAAAAAACTAAAAGAATGAATAAAAAACATGAATATACCAAATAGATTGAATCTAGTTGAATAAGCAACGTGAATCTCCTTTAGTTGGTCACTTCAATGGTGAATTACACACTCATTGTCTCTCCCTCACTTGTTGCTGGACCAAACTAGAAAGCAAATAAATTGAGATTACAACTTCTCAAAAACTATCTAACAATGATTCTAACCTTAAGAATAAAGAAAAAACTTAATCTAAATTATTCTCTATCCATTTCTCTGCTCTATGTGGGGTCATTTATACACAAAAGAAGACAAGAGGGAGCGTACAAAGATAGGGGCAGCAACCTCTCCCCCAATAAACACCTTCAAGCCACAAAAACGCGGTTTTCGTGTTTGCGCGGCTAGGATCTGGCCATTGGGCAAGATCCTGAAAGCGTGGCAGTCGTCGATCTCCGATATATCTTTATCTCTAATTGGATTTTCAGTTTTCATTCTGAATTTGATGTTATCTCTTTTGATCTTCAGCTCAACCAATTGGGTCTTCAAAATCTATTTTAACTGATTTCTAACTGGTATTATCTTCTCTAATATACCTGATCTTCAAATAGCATTGCTTCTAAACTTCTAGATTTGAGTAGATCTCTATTGATTTGCTTGATCTTTAAATTTCTAGATTTAATTGGATAAACCAATCCATTTCTCCTTTTCTTCATTAGCAACCTTGCATACCACTAGACATGAAAATGAATTAAATAGCAGAGTTTTATTACAAGATAAAAGAGAAAAATGTGTCATGAAATATGCAATGCACGTGCGCGATCACACCCCAAAACTATCTTTTGATCGTTATCGAGCAAAACAAATAAAGAAAAATGGAGCTAACTAGTTTAATCACTTTCGTAGGAATCACAGTTGCATTTAGCACATGCAACAAGCCATTAAATCTCTAAGTTACCCTCAGAGGACGAGTTTTATCTCTTGAGGCTTTTCAGTAGATTACACCCACAAAATCCAAAAACAAAAAAAAATATTAGTGTTTTTGAAATTCTTTTTTAAAGAGAGAAGAGATATTTGACAAATTTTTGCAAGAAAAAATTAAGTAATCTATAAATTATAAGTTCACTAAATTGTTCATTCCTACACTTAGTCTCTATTTAAAATTTGTAATCATTAAAGGTAAGGACTAAAATCACATTTCTCACTTAATTTATTATTTTACTTTAAGTCATATGCATGTGACTAAGAAATTTTTGACTAAGGATTCTTCAACTTTAACTCTTATGCCTTATTTTACATATTTTGGCGATAATACCCATAGTTTTATTAGGCTTTCTAATTCTCCCATGTAACGAGTCTTAGTCAGTAACTGGCGGTTTTAGAACACCGGGTTAAAAAAATAGCCCTAGGACTTAAGAACTCGAGCAAATAAGGCCACAAAACTAAGTGTTTTTATTTATAATATGGACCATTTTAAAGCGTGAATATTTATGCTTTATTAGGCACAAATACCCAGCTTAATTAGAGAATTTTTAATATATATATATTCATTTCTTTTTAATATATATAAGCCATAATAATTTTTGTTGTTGAACCATAAGTATGTACATGTATAAATTATGCATATTTTTATCATGGTAAAAATCAAGACTAAATTATTTTTCTAATTTTTCTTCCAAAATCTAGAAATCAAACAAATAATATTATATTGACCAAGTATAAGAAATCCTAATTTTTTATTCTTTTACTCCTTAAAATTAACTTAATTTTTATACAAAATAGATCAAAATATTGTTTCTCACTTTAAAAAGGAATTTTTTTTTTGTTATGTTAAATGTTAGTGCTCCTTCCTCACACCGATCTCATGCATTGTCCCTAATGTTTGAAAGAAATGTATAGATGCATGAAATAAAATGTAAAATAGATTATATTACCGATACACCGAGTCGAATAGACCCATCACCATCTCATTTACAGGCACCGATTCCAAGAAAGATTTAAGGTGTTGACTATTTACCTTAAAGTCATTCTCAATCTTGGGGTCACTGATCTCTACAGCACTATGTAAGAACACGGTCTTTATAACGAATGGCCCAGTCCATCTTGACTTTAATTTTCCTAAAAAAAAAATGAAGCTTAGAATTATAAAGTAAGACTTTTTATTTAGGGACAAAAGCTTCCCTTATGATATACTTATCATGAAAACCTTAACTCTATCTTTCATGATTGTCGCATTCTCGTAGGCATCATTTGTCAACTCCTCAAGTTCGAAAATTTGCAATTTTCGAAGGTCACCAGCCTTGTCTAAATCAAAATTTAGTTGCTTGATTACCCATAAGGCCCTATGCTCTAACTCAACAGGTAGGTGATACCCAAAGACTAACCAATATGAAGACGTCTCTAGAATCATTTTGAAAGCGGTCCTTGTAGGCCCATAAGGCATCTACCAGTTTGGTGGACCGATCTTTCCGATTTTGACTCACAGCCTTCTCCAAAATATGTTTAATTTGTCTATTGAAGACTTTCACCTGCCCACTGAATTGAGGATGATAAGGTGTGGACAATTTATGTGTTATGACATATTTTTGCATAAGAGTTTCAAAAGTTCTATTGCAGAAATGATTTTCATTGTCACTAATTATGATTCAAAGGGTTCCAAAGCGCGAGAAAATGTTCTCTTCCATGAACTTGACAACAACCTTGTTGTCATTCGTCTTGCTAGGAATGGATTCTACCCATTTTAACACATAATCCACAGCAATTAATATGTATTGGTTTTCAAATTTGTTAGAAAAAGGTCCCATAAAGTCAATGCCCAAACATCAAAAAAAATCTATTTTTAGAATTGGGCTGAGGAGCATCATATTTCATTTTGAGATCCTTCCTACTATTTGGCATTTAGGGCACGTCTTGCAGAATTCAAAGACATCTTTGAATAAAGTGGGCCAATAGAAACCACTTTATAGCACTTTTTAAGCAGTCATACGGGGACCAAAGTATCACCGTATGCAAGCTCGTGACAAAAAGACAGAACACTCTTAATTTCCTCACCAGGAATGCATCTCCTAATGATTTGATCAGAACAGTACTTGAAAAGATATGGTTCCTCCCAAAAGAAATACCGAACTTGAGATAAGAATTGGTAGGCATCTTGTTTTGACCAATGGGATGGAGTTTGGTTCCTGTCTAAGTAGTTCATTAAGTTGGCAAACTAAGATTCTCTAAAGGCAACTAAAAGTTATTCATCAGAAAAGTCATCATTAATAGGAAATTCGATGCATGGAGAGTTTAGGATACGCGAGAGATGGTCAACGACAAAATTTTCTATGCCTTTATTTTCTCAAATCTCGAGATCAAATTCTTGAAGAAAGAGGATCCATGAATGAGTCAGCCCTTGACATCCTTCTTAAGCATAAGGTACCTAAGCACAGAATGAATGGTGAAAATTGTGGTTTTGGACCCAAGTAGGTAGGGACAGAATTTCTCTAAAGAAAACACTACTGCCAAGAATCTCTTCTTACTTGTAGTTTTGTTCATTTGGGCACACTGAGAGTCCAACTCGAGTAGTAAATCATGTGTTGCTTATTATCAATGCGCTGTCCTAAGACAACGCCTATGGCAAAATCCAAAGCTTCGTACTTGATTTCTAATGGGTTTGACCAATCCGATGCAGAAATAATTGGTGTAGAAATAAGCTTTTTCTTAAGCTTCTCCCAAATATTAGGACATCCACGATTAAAAGTGAAGGGCACGTTCTTAGCTAAAAGATTGATTAAGGGTCTAGAAATTTTGCCAAAGTCTTTATAAACTAACGATGAAACCAGCGTGTCCTAAAAAGGATCGGATTTGACACATTTAGGTATAGGGAGCTTTGCTATGACTTCAATCTTGGCTTTATCCACTTCAATCCCTTTTGATTGGTCGCTAATGTTGCATATTTAGTATCATATTTCCATACTTATTATAGAATAAAATATGCATTGTCCTAATTAAATGTTTAATTTATTTGCAGGCCCATTCCTTAAGGAGATGAAGAGAAATGAGCCCAAAAGCCCACCAAAATTCTGAATTAAATCAGAATTAATTCGAGCTCAATGAATCAGGGTAAAATCAAGAGGTTGAAAACCGGTTGAGAAGAATCCTCTCAGAATCGATCGGTTAAAGCCAAGAATCAAAGGCCATTTCGTCATAATCCTGGACTCAAACGAGAAAACCAACTGAAGATAAAAGCAGAAGGAAAAACCAGGGAGACCCACCAACAGGGTGTGGCCACCTGGCCACACCCTGGCCGCGGAAACGCGGCCAAAGCCGCATTTCCGCGGCTGTTTGATTGTTGTTGGGGGAGCGTTTGCTCTCGCAATCTTTTCGGGATCTTACCTGTTAGGGTTTTGCCTATAAATACAGGTTTCAGCTGAGCAAAATGGAACGACCATGCAGAGATAGGATTTAGCCTAGTTTTCATTCTTTGTAGTTTAGGTTTTTCTTTTCTTTTTCTGTAATTTATATGTAAGCTTAGGTTAGATGAAGATTCATGTAAGTAAGAGAGAGAGGCTGATGTTGAGAGTGACACCGATGTACCCTCCTCCTTTCTTCCATTGTTTCTGCAAGTAATAAAGGTAAAAGCTTCTTTTTATGTTCGTATTTTCTTTTGTTTCCTTCTTCCTCTTTCTACTTTGCCTCTTTTGTTTTTGATGAGCTTGTGTAACACCCCGCTCCCAGAATACGTACTTAGTTGCATATTCAGATTTTTCGATCGTATTTTTCGATTTACTTCCTGTATTTATTTTGTATTATGAATTATTTATATGATCGTTTTGTCTTGGATCCGGATTCACGAACTCGGAGTCAGCCCTAGTCTGAACTGAGAACTCGATCCTAGTGAATTGCTCGATTTGGTCTTCTAGTATTTAGATTTGACCGATTTCAGTTTTAAACATCATTTTCTAATATTTTAGATTTTCTATGATTTTCTGGAATTTTCCTGAATTAAATGGAAAATCTTCAAAACCGGTGTCGACCAGCACCGCTGATCGATTCCTGGATTTTTAATTTAAAAATGGAGTCAAATTTTGAGAAATCGCTTTCCCATATTTGCTTAGAATAATATTTACTATCTTAATTCATTTTTTGAGAATTTTCAGAATTTATCAGATTTCTGCCAGATTTGGTGTCGACCGATATTGGCGGCCGATTCCAGGATTTTTAATTTAAAAACTATAAAGAATTTATTGAAACTAATTTCACCATGATTCTTAGAATAATATTCTTGATTTTTGAGAATTTTTGCGGGTCGTTCCGAGATACTTGATTTTCGGACGATTTCGGTATTTTTCCGAAAGTTTTCCGCATCCGCAACTGAATCCCGGGAATCCGCCACTCTAATTATTTTTCCTTTTTCTTCCAAGAAAATATCTTCTTTTTTTCATTTTCTTTTCCTTTTTCCATTTTCTTTCCTTCCTTTTCTTTCCACCAAATTCTCCAAACTTCTCCATTCTTCCATTATCTTCTACATCTTTCCTCCAAAAATATCTCCTCCACCAAAAATATCTTCTCCAAAATATCTCAAACTCCTCTCCCATCACCATGGCCGGCCAAAGAGACACCTCACCTCTCCATTTTACAAAAAACCCTCCCTAAAACACTTTTACATCACCTTCACAATTCCAATTCCTGTATAAACCTTTCCTTCATCTTTCCACTTCATTTGTCTCTTCACCAAACTTTAACCACCACCAACTCCTCCTTCATCTCCACCACAACAACAACCACTACAACTTCTCCAACTCCTTACCTTCATCTTCTTCCTCCTCCATCTCCATGTAAACCACCACAAACCCCAACAACTCCACCAAAGCCTCCACCTTCTCCTTTACCTTCTCAAAACTACCACCACCATCAAAACCCTCCACAAAACCACCACCCCATCACCACATCAAGAGCCGGCCACCTCCTTTGGATTGGGGCCGAGCTCTTCTTCGTCAGTAATATCTCCGATGATTATTCCGGTAATCGTTCGTGATTATTCCGGTAATCATTACGGTGACGATTACAACGACAACAACTAACATCACCATCACCTCTACTATTTTCCACCACCATCTTCACTTCCACCATCACTTTCACCATCACAACACCACCTCCATCTCCACTACTTCAACCTCCAAACATCACCTCCTTCACCTTCTTTTTCATTACTCCATCAAAATCCAACTCCTCCACCAAATAACACCACCACCAAAGCAAGCACCTTTCCCTTTCTCTCTCCCTCCTCCTCTCTGTATATTGCTGACGCGGATCTCACCCCCGCGTCCAGGCAATGCCTTAACGTGGATCTTCGCGTTCTTGGCATCTGTTTAAACGCGGCCTTCGCGTTCTTGTATTGACGCAACGCGGAGTCCATGCCCGCGTCTGTGTCCCTTTCATGTCTGCACGACGCGGAGCTAATGCCCGCGTCTGTGTTCTTCTCATGCTAACGCGACGCGGAACCCATGACCGCGTCCGTGTTCTTCTCGTGTCCTGACTTGAATGCGGGTCTCGAACCCCGCGTTTGTGGCACCTTTGCGACGCGATCCCGCGTCTGTGACTCCCGCGTCTGCGACTCCCGCGTCTCACTCTCAAAACCCGCGTCTCCCTGTGCACTCTCTCCTTCCATATACTTCTCTCTCTAGTTTTCCTCTCTCTTTCTCTCTAACTCTTTCTCTCTCCTCTTCACTTATTATATTTATGGCGCGTACGCGAGTTCCATGGATTTCAGAGTTTTCAGCTATTCCAGAGATTTAGGCGAGTGTCCTCGCTCTCGCCTCCATTTGGGTTTCCCCGCCTTGTCGGGTCGACATGTATTTTATTCCATGTTTATATGTATTTTACTGCTTTATACTATGCGTGGCCGACCCTTCGTGGTCGTTGAACTCTGGGTTTCTGCCCACTCCTGGGATGGCTGGTAGCCACCGAGAGTGCGCTTAAACCCTGAGCGTTCTTGGTCCCTCAGCCTTCAGCCTCCGGTCTCTCACTATCTCGAAAGGGAAGTAATTGGGACCGACAGGTCTCTCCGTCCTTCAGCCTCCGGTCTCTCACTATCTTGAAAGATAGGTGATTGGGACCGTCAGGTTTCTCAGCTCCGCCTGGTTATCATGATAGCGTTCAGCACTTTATCACTAGATTCGTCTAGGCAAGATGCTGCCGGATTTGCTACTCGCCCTTTAAGCCGAGTTGTCCCGGTAACCTTGCCAGACGCTCCAGTGTTAAATACTGTTGGCTGTCCGTGCCTCCAGCTTGCTCAGCTCCGCTTGGTTGTGCTCAGCTACTACTCTATCATCATGCCATGTATTTACCTGATATGTTAACACTTGACATGCCATTACTTCATTGACATGCCATTACTTCATACATGTCATTTACATGCTACTATTTAACTCCTGTTTGTATCACTTTACAACTAATGTGTTATCACCTGACACCAGACATGCTACTACTTGACACTGATCTCTTGTTATGAACTCCCGTTATGCTTGTTATGGCTCCTGTTATGCCTGTTATGTACTCCTGTTATATTAATACTTGACCTGTGATTATCACATTTACGGGAATCCTGTCTTGTTATCCTGTATTATATACAGTGACCTGTTATCCTGTATTATATACAGTGACCTGTACTCCTGAATTCCTGATCATGTCCTGCTCCTGTTATTCCCGTAAATTGATAATTACATGATAAATTATTATAAGACAACTTGCACCCAGTTTGGGGGAAACTGATGGGCCCTGATTAATCATGTTTATGGTGGTCTTATCGAGTCACGCGTGGCCACATACTTGAGGGATCACCTGGCGGCCACCAGGGATTCCGTGGGGTGTGCGGCACCCCTACTCCTGATTATTCCTGCCAAGTATGCACACGCCCTAGGCCTATTTCTATGGGATCTGCGATACTCTATTCCTGTTCGGGCGTCCATAAGTCCCGGTACCTAGCGGTACGTTCCGGCTCAGCACCGGATACTCCTGGACCGTTGTCCCAGGCATGTATGGGGCCCATCTGAAACATGATTCATCGAACTTTATCAGTTTCTGAATAACTTGCTATATAAGTTGTAAGTGAAAATATGTGGAATGGGACACATACTAAAACCTACAACTTAGACGGCCCCAATTATAATAATATGCTAATATGAAACTGTTGTGTTGTTTTGTAATCCGGGTTGTATGCGGTTGGATTACGGTGACATGTGATAAAGGTATATAGATGAGGGTTTCCTTGTTTGGATTATTCCTTTGATGTACTAGTCTCATGGAGCCGTGACCTAAGCTTGTACGATCGGTTTTGCTTGTAATCGGCTTTATTCGGTTTTATCGGTTTTATGTTAGTTTAGGAGATATCTGGTATTGTCCTATCTACTCTACTTCTCATCTCTTTACCTGCTCTTATCTTACTATACCATGTGTATTCTCTACTGGCAGTCACCTAATATATCCCTCTTGTTCCTGTATGCTGGTACTCACGACACGGTTTTCAATGCTTATTTATGACTTCGGTTTTATCGATACACTTGTACTTATCTCAGAACGCCATCCGATTTTTGTATCACCACTCGCCTGGGGAGTTCTATCTGACTCCCCTGGATTCTCATGTCCAGGTCATGGAGCTTGGAGCGTGTGAATTCCCCCAGTTGTTGATCAGAGTGGCGCAGCGGTAGCATGGATCTCCAGCAGACCATCTGAAGCTCTATCCTTCCAGGCCCCTTGTGTGCCTCTCGAGTTTTCCTTTTGTAAACTCGTGAGTGCCTTTTATACTGTTCATACCGGTACATCCTTTGTATTCTCGCAATTGCGCATGTCAGTGATGTAATATTCATGTAATATTGGATCACCTCTGGTGATAACTTTGTAATTGTACTCATGTGTTGGAATGTATAATGCACCACTTGCTTCCGTACTCTGATTCTTGCCTGTAATGATGCTTAGCGTATATACGTGAGGGTATTTCTGACCTGCGTATATACGTTGTAGTAACGTCTCCGTACCCGCCGGGATCGGGGCGTTACAGCTTGCAAGTGAATCCAGAAGTATAAGTATACAAAAGCCTTTGTGAGTGCCAACGATACTTCATGAAGACATTCTCCTCCTCAAGATCCATATCACTTCATTCTTGCAAGGCTTGATGATATAATGCGAACAGGGACTGAGCTCGATCTTATGACCTATGCGTTGAACGCCTCCAAAGAAAGGTAGAACATGCAAGGGTTCCAGGTAAGTCATCAACCAAACTAGGTGAGTACTCCTTTCATCTTCTTTCTTTTCTTTTATTTCTGTAAATTAAATCACCAACACCATATCTTCCAAGTCACTTCTTTCCCAACTCATTTGTACATAGTCGCTTTCTTTCCCATTTCTTTGTAAATAGTCATTCTCCATACCATTTTCTCTCTAACCTTAACATAACTCGTTTTCATTTTCATTTCTTTAAAACAAAGAAGAACTTTCGTTTTGTCTTCAAAAAGATTTCAATAAGAAAAACTTTGAACGCTTCCATCGCAAACCCTCCTTGTGGATCACGACCCACATAGCCACTTGCTATAGCGGTAAGAATTGAGCACTTGCACATCTTTATTCTTAGATCTAAAATTCTGTATTTTGTGTGCAGGTTTTGCCTCAATCAAATTTTGGCGCCGTTGCCAGGGAGGGTAACGGTTTTTATTGAAATCTGATTTTTATTGAAAATTTTTTAGAACTAAAACGAATTTTCTTCTCTGTTGCAGGTTATAGGGCAAGCAAATCAGGAAAATAAGATTGCAGTAACATATAAGTGGTATTGGGCCTCTGCTCTAGAAAGCAGAGACCAAGTGCCCTCTGATTTGCCGCATTTTCGCGGCCAAAGCCGCGGATCCGCGGCAAAAAGGAGTTGACTACTAAACTGGTTTTGTGCAGGGTTACTTTCTTTGCAAAAACATAGCTGCTGCAAATCTTAATTCTTATATGCCATCACCAAAAGGCTGCTAATAAATCAACAGTAAAACATTTGTTGAAAAAGTTAAAAAAATTGATTAGACGTTTGCATTTTAGGCACGTGTCTTTTCAATTCATTTATTTTACTATTGAAGAGTGCTGGAGCAAGGTACGTACACATTGCATCTAGAATAGGACTCATCTCTTTATTGATTTACATCGCTTTGAGTGAATCTTGTTTACATATCTTGTACACTTGCACAAACTGATCTTAAGGGCACCACCCCATAACAAGATAAGGTGGGGATTTAATCACCCTTCCTTGGCCCAAAAATCAGATTCCAAGCACTCACTAACCCAAGCCTAACTAAAAATGAGTAGACGTTGGCCCTGGGGACATCTCGGACTCAATTAGGAGATTATCCTAAGGGGGAAAGGTGTTGGAATTTGACTCCTGCCAAATCAGTGTCTAGGAAAGGGATTAAGGGCCGAAAGCCCGAAGGTTGGTGGTTATTTAATTAAGGAACGTCTTTGACGGAAAACCTCCCACCAACCTTACCCTGACCTGGCTGATTAGCTTGTGGTCAAAGTCTGCATTAAACCTCCCGTGGACAGTCTAATCAGTTAGGAGTCGTCTAAGTCATAGGTCTACCCTAACTTAGTTAGAATTTTTTTCCTTTTATTTGTTTGCTTATTTGTTTGTTTTTTCTTTCTTTTTGTTTGTATTCTATTGTGTGATATAGCTTATAATAATAATTTTTCCAACTTCAATAATAATCCATATTACACCGACTTCATTTTCGGATATTACCAACCCGGCATATCATAATTTTAACCAACCTAGTGTGCCGGATTGTTCTTATCCGAATCAATATAACCCATGCCCCCAATCTAATAACTATAATTTCCAGAATGATTTCAACTCTTCACAGAGTCAATGGGGATTCACCTCCCCCGAGTCCAATTTTCAACCAACTTGTCCTCCTTCTCCACCTTGTCCACAATATTTCTAAGATTCATACTCAGTTCCACCAGTCCAAAATAGAAAACTATCAATTTTGGAAATGAGTATGCGTGAGTCCAAACACAAATCCCAAAATCTGATGGACTCACAATTTCACCACAAATTCCAAGACAATACTTCATCTTTTCATCAAACCAATGAACCTATCAACTATGAAAAGATGCTTGAAGCCATGACTCAGGCTCAAAACGCTAGTAATCGTGACATAGATATGATGGTCCAATCTTTACGTTCCCACCGTTTGACCAGTTCTGATGTCACTAACCATTCTGTTAGAGCCGATGAGTCAGATTGTTTTGGAAATCAAGGTTCCATTTCAGAATAGTCATTTGAACTTGGCCAAACTCTAAATTTTGAAAAGAATATTGACAGTTTGGCAAGTTATCCTTTTCCTGAAATCGAACTTGAAAATGAATATGATCATGAACCTCAACTTAGTGATTCAATTTTACTTCCTGATTCAATAATGACTCTGGTGTCTTCACCTGATTTCAATCTTTTCCCCGAGTCAACATTGGATCCTGTGTCAATTCATCATGAAATTGAATCACCCATTTTTGATGATCATATTGAACTTGACCAATTTTACACTTTTGAAATTCCTATTGACAAATTGGCAAGTTCTCATTTTTATGACATTGAACTCAATGAGAAATGTGACCTAGATTCTCAAATCTGTGATCCAGTTCAAATTCCCGAATCAATACTGACTCATGTTTTGTTACCGGACTTGAGTAATATTTTAGAGTCAGTTTTGATTCCCACACCTATCATTCTTGAACTTATATCACCAATATTAAGTCACATTCCATTGTTGGAAAACAAATGTGGACTTGAGTTTCAACTTCTTGACTTGGACCCAATTCCTGAACCTATTTCGACTCCTGAACCTTTACTTGACTTAAGTCACCTTCATTGGTCGGTATTAGTTCCTGTACTTCCTGAGTCCAAGTCAATCATTCTATCATTTCATACTCCATTTTGGGACAAGGTGGTTGACAAATTTGACTCCAAAATTAATTATGGAATTTGAAAATTAGATGGGGTCAAATATTTAATAAAAATCCTTCATGGATATATCATTCTAATGGGTTATATTAAAGAAATTTCTGGTGGGTTCCTCCGAACCCCACGAAAAGTCGATTGGACCGCATTTCGTGGATCAATCAGACCACCACCGGAATCACCACCTTAAGGTAACATTTTCCTTCCCTTTCTTTTTTTTCATGCATCTATGCATTAATTCATACATTGAGGACAATACATGAGATAGGTGTGGGGGAGGGTCTAACATAATTTAGGTTTTTTCTTTTTATTAAAAAAATTAACATTTTCTTTACTTTTAAAAACTTTTTGGAAAATAGAAACAATATTTTGACATATTTTTTGTAAGAAATCAAGTTAATTTTAAGGAATAGGAAAACCCAAATTAGGATTTCTTATACTTGGTCAAAATAAGATTATTTGTTTGATTTTTAGGGTTAGGAAGAAAATTTGTCAAAGTCATTTAGTCTTGATCTTTACCTTAATGAAATATGCACACTTCATACACTTACACACTTAGGGTTCAAAAACAAAGATTCTTATGTCTTATATATAAAAAAAAAAATATCTATGAAAAATGAACAAGTCTAATTATTGATTAGCTAGGTGCTTTGGCCTAAGCAAGCCTTAGTATTTATACGAAAGATGACTAGATAAGTTTAAGAAAAAAAAATATATATAATCCTCTGATTAAGTTGGGTATTTGTGCCTAATAAAGCATAAGTATTCACGCCTAAAAGGGGTCCATATAATAAAATTCTTAGTTTTGTGGCCTTATTTGCTCGAGTCCTTAAGTCCTTGGGGTGTTTTCTCACCCAGTGCCCTAAGACCGTTTGGTTTGGGAGTCATCGATTAAAGGCTCGTTACATGGGCAGATTAGAAAGCCTAATAGAACTAAGGAATAATACCACCAAAAAATATATATATATGTATAAATAAATAAGGCATAAGAGTTGGAGTTAATGAACCCTGAGTCAAAATTTTCACAATCACAAGGTGCATATGACTTAGGGTAAAGTAATAGACTAGATGAGAAGTACAATTTGACTCCTTACTTTGATTGATAACAAATTTTTGAATAGAGACTAAGTTTAGGAATGAAAAATTCAGTTTTCTTATAACTTATAGATTACTTAAATCTTACAATTATATTTCAAATATTTTTCTCTTTCAAAATGCTTTTCGAAAATACTAACTCTTTGTTTCTCTTTCTTTATGGATTTTGTGGGTATAATCCGCTGAAAACCCTCACGAGACAAAACTCATCCTCTAGGGGAAACCTAGAGGTTTATCGGCTTGTTGCACATGCTCAGTGCAATCGCGTGACCTGCGAAAGTGGTCTAATAATCCTTAGTATAGTTTAGTTGTTTTGCTCGAGGACGAGCAAAAGATAGGTATGGGGGTGTGATTGGTCGCTAATGTTGCATATTTAGTATCATATTTCCATACTTATTATAGAATAAAATATGCATTGTCCTAATTAAATGTTTAATTTATTTGCAGGCCCATTCCTTAAGGAGATGAAGAGAAATGAGCCCAAAAGCCCACGAAAATTCTGAATTAAATCAGAATTAATTCGAGCTCAATGAATCAGGGTAAAATCAAGAGGTTGAAAATCGGTTGAGAAGAATCCTCTCAGAATCGATCGGTTAAAGCCAAGAATCAAAGGCCATTTCGTCACAATCCTGGACTCAAACAAGAAAACCAACTGAAGATAAAAGCAGAAGGAAAAACCAGGGAGACCCACCAACAGGGTGTGGCCACCTGGCCACACCCTGGCCACGGAAACGCGGCTGGCTGTTTGATTGTTGTTGGGGGAGCGTTTGCTCTCGCAATCTTTCCTGGATCTTACATGTTAGGGTTTTGCCTATAAATACAGGTTTCAGCTGAGCAAAATGGGACGACCATGCAGAAATAAGATTTAGCCTAGTTTTCATTCTTTATAGTTTAGGTTTTTCTTTTCTTTTTATGTAATTTGTATGTAAGCTTAGGTTAGATGAAGATTCATGTAAGTAAGAGAGAGAGGCTGATGTTGAGAGTGACACTGATGTACCCTCCACCTTTCTTCCATTGTTTCTGTAAGTAATAAAGGTAAGAGCTTCTTTTTATGTTCGTATTTTCTTTTGTTTCCTTCTTCCTCTTTCTACTTTACCTCTTTTATTTTTGATGAGCTTGCAAGTGAATCCAGAAGTATAAGTATACAAAAGCCTTTGTGAGTGCCAACGATACTTCATGAAGATGTTCTCCTCCTCAAGATCTGTATCACTTCATTCTTGCAAGGCTTGATGATATAATGCGAACAGGGACTGAGCTCGATCTTATGACCTATGCGTTGAACGCCTCCAAAGCAAGGTAGAACATGCAAGGGTTCCAGGTAAGTCATCAACCAAACTAGGTGAGTACTCCTTTCATCTTCTTTCTTTTCTTTTATTTCTATAAATTAAATCACCAACTCCATATCTTCCAAGTCACTTCTTTCCCAACTCATTTGTACATAGTCGCTTTCTTTCCCATTTCTTTGTAAGTAGTCATTCTCCATTCTTTTCCACTTTCTCATTCTACCATTTTCTCTCTAACCTTAACATAACTCGTTTTCATTTTCATTTCTTTAAAACAAAGAAGAACTTTCGTTTTGTCTTCAAAAAGATTTCAATAAGAAAAACTTTGAACGCTTCCATCGCAAACCCTCCTTGTGGATCACGACCCGCATAGCCACTTGCTATAGCGGTAAGAATTGAGCACTTGCACATCTTTATTCTTAGATCTAAAATTCTATATTTTGTGTGCAGGTTTTACCTCAATCACCTTTCTTTAAAATTTTATGACCCGAGATAATTTCATGTCTTACCATGAAGTGACATTTCTCCTAATTTAAAGTCAAATGTTTCTCAGCACAATGTTGGAGGACAAGTTCTAGATGGTTAAGACATTGATCGAATGAATCTCCATGAATAGAGAAATCGTCCATGAAATTTCTAGGAATCATCCCACCATGTCGAAAAACAGACTCAACATGCAATGTTAAAACGTTGCTAGGGCATTGCACAAACTAAAAAGCATTCGGCGAGAGGCAATGATCCTAAATGGACATCTGAATGTGATCTTCTCTTGATTCTCTAGAGCTTTAAGAATCTAATTGTACCTTGAGTAACCGTCCAAGAAACCGTAATACTTAATGCCAGCTAAACTTTCAAGCATTTGATCAATAAAAGGAAGCGAAAAATGGTCCTTACGAGTTGCAGCATTTAACTTCCTTTAGTCAATGCAAACTAGAATTTTTATGAAAAGCCAAGTTTAGATCAACTCTTTGTTCTCATTTTCCACCACGGTGAAATAGGATTTCTTTGAAACCGCGTGGATAGGACTGACCCATTGACTATCAGAAATGGAATAGATGACCCCATTGTCTAGGAGTTTCAAAATTTTAGTTCGAGCAACCTCTTGCATTATAGGGTTTAACCTACACTGTGGGTCTCTCTTGGGTGTTGCTTCTTTATTGAGATGAATGCGATGTTGAACTATGGCTGGCCTCAATCCCTTGATGTCGGTCATGATCCAATCTATAACTTCCTTATATTTCTTAAGAACTAACATAAGGCTTTCTTCATGCCCGACAGTCAGGTGTGACGTTATGATGACTAGTAGAGTCTCTTGTTTGCCTAAGTAGACGTACTTGAGATGTTTAGGCAAACCTTTCAATTCTATAAAAGGGGAAGACTCAATGGAAGGAGGAATTAAGTTTGTTGGCTCCAAATTTGGTGAAATAGGGCTTGATGGCCAATTCACAGCTCGGCAATTTATTCGAGGTTGAAACCCATAGACTCCAACTCAAATTCACTCTCAATTTCTAGCTTCAATTCTTCTTTATGTTCACTCGTCAAATTCTCAATGAGGTTAACTTCAAATGTTTGATCCTCTATATCATGAGGTTGCTTTCCTACGTTGAAGACATTGACTTCTCTAGTCATATCTCCAAAGATTAACCATATAGATCCGTTCTTACAATTGATAATTGCATGGCAGTAGCAAAGAATGGGCGCCCTAGGATAACGGGAGTTTGAGACCTAGGAATGGACACAGATTCTGTCTCAAGAACTATGAGATCAACATGGTAGATAAACTCTCCGACCCGGATAAGGAAATCATTAATTCTTCCTTGAGAACTTTCACTGACTGGTCAGCCAATTGCATGGTGACTCGAGTCCGACTAAGCTTGCCCAACCCGAGTTGTTGATAAACTGAGAAGGGGAGCAAGTTGATGCTTGCTCTTAAATCAAGGAGTGCACGACTAATTCAGCTTGTCCTATTGTGCAAATAATGGTAAGAAAACCCGGATCCTTATAGTTGACAAGGATCAGACTCGACAGTAGCTCACTAATGTTAGTGACTAAGAAGACTTTCTTGGGTACAATAGTCCTCCTCTAGTTGGTACATATGTCCTTAAGGAATTTTGCATATGACGGGACTTGTTGGATAGCATCAAGAAGTGGCTCATTAATTTTCACTTGATTAAAGATCACAATTATCTTCTCTATGCGTGCATTTTATTTGTTGTTCTTAAGTCTATTTGAAAATGGTATTATACGCTTGTGCACCTGATCGATTGGATGAAATGAAACTAGAAGGAGATGGATGCTTGTGTTTGGTTTTGCTAAATGAGATTGGGTAGCATCAACACTTGATTACCAACTTTCTTACCCGACCTCAATGTATGAATAACATTGCATTGATTCATTTGATCCTTTTAAGCCAAATGAGCATGACTAGAGTTTCTAGAGTTTGTCAACGGCTAACTAGGCAAAGTCCCTTTGAACCTTTCACTTAGTGAACTAGCTAACTAACTCATCTGAATATCTAACCTAGATATGGCTTGAGAGTGGTTGTTCAATTATTGTCCTTAGTTCTGCATGAAGAATGTTTGTGATTTGATCAAATTTTTTGTATTCACCTCCATATACATTATTTTCTTGTCAGGAGGGAGACATTGGAAAGAAAATTGTAGAGCTTGATTGGAAAAATTGTGTTGATAATTGAAAATTTTGGATTGATGATTAGAAGAATTGTGATGATAATTAGGAGGTTGGAAGTGGTTTGAATGGTTTGACCTTGAGTGGTTATGATTGTTTTAGATCCATGAGAAATTCGGATGATTTTTTTAACCAGGATTGTACGTTTAAGCATAGGGATTGTTAGGGGGCCTTGAAAAGGCCGCATTCATGAGCTCGGGGAACATTTGCTGAGCATGAAAAATTGGAGACTCCTTAAATACATGGTTCATAGTTTGACAGTAAGTACAGCCCGGATTGGAGATTGGATTAAGCCTGACTTGGTTCACTGGAACAGGTTCTTTTATTTCTAAAAGTTCCAGTCTTCTCTCTAGGTTGGCAGTTCTAGCTTCGACAGCTATGGATGATTTTATGAAATGGAGAGCTCTTTTTGAAGAGATAGGATTAGTATTCCTAGACTTTTCGGGAGTTGGTTCTCTTTAGATGGTTTTCTCAGCTAGATCCTCAAATAAATCCCACTCTTGGTTTTCATCTTTTTGCAAGAATCCCATTTGGCACATGGTTTTCAAGAGGGTCTTGGTTTGATAGTCTAAACTATCATAAATAATTTGGCATTGTCACCACTTTTTTATGCCATGATAAGGACATTGGGCAAGGAGGTCCTTGAAACATTTAAAGTATCTCCAAAATTGTTCACTAGGTTCTTACTTAAACTGCATGATGTTCTGCCTAATGAGAGCGGTTTTGTAGATATGGTAGAATTTCTTCAAGAAAGCCTTGACAAAATCATCCCCCGATGTGATAGAATCAACAGCTAAACTGTATAGTCATATCTTGGCTAGGTCCTTAAAGGTGAAAAGGACGAAATATAACCTAACTGCATCGTCTCCTAATTGGTGTATTCTCATCATAAGGCATATTACCTCAAATTCTCTTATGAAGAAGTACACATCTCGGGCTCTAGACCATGAAACTTTGGGAGAGTGTTGATGAATTATAGCTTTAGTTCAAAGTTGTTGCCATTGGCTTCCATGAGATGAATGCAAGATGAAAAGAAAGTCCAAATGAAATAGAACCTATCCCACAAAGATGTCAGTTAAGCCTTAGCTGGATCTGGTTTTGGTTTCAGTTTGGGTGGTGAGCTGCTTCAAGTTAACCTAGATGTATTTGGGGTTTCTCGACCACACTTGCATACACAATCACTATCACAAACAAGTTCACCTAACAGTCAAAAGAAAGAAAAAAAAATTAACCAGGCCTATTCTAAGATAAATTTAGACCTAAATGACTCCTAACTAGTTAGACTGTCCACGGGAGATGTATTGAAACAATCTGACCACAAGTTAATCGTTCAGGTAGGGACAAGTGATGTGGAGATTCTGTCTCCTCATTTTAAGATACCGCAAGTACACGGTCGTTCGATGTAGCACTTGAGGGTCGGTCCACGGGGAAGGTGTTTCTTGTGATCCTAACAAAAATTAAGTGAATTAATTGGAAAGATTGAGGAGTTGGTGTGAACTAAGTTGTCAGGGAGAAGTATCATGCACCTAGGGTAGAATCCCCTAGGCTATTGTTCATGTGGTGATATTTATCTCTCAACTCAATGATTATACAATAATAACTTCTTGTCTTAATGATATAAAATTCTAGATCTTTAGTCCTAAGCACAAGATATTAAATTTAATCGAATATTCCATCAAAGTAACTGAAATAAAATAAATAAACAAATAAAAAAACTATAAGCATGGAATATTGATTTGTTAAACATATCTTGTCAAATTTTTTTAAATATCTAGCAATTTAATTTCATTGATTAAAAATCATTTAATGTGTTTTCATATTTTATATGAGAGATTTAATATTCCACCACAATCTCATAGCCTAAGTTCATCACCCTAGGCACATAAAATTTGTTTAGTTACACATATTCAATTTAATCTTCATGTATTAAATACAAAATCTAGGTTATTAATTAATTGAAAACTAAATTATTAATTATATCAATGATCCAAATAATTACCTAACAAATATGTCTAAAACTAAATTAAATAAATTTAAATACTAACCTGAATTCAAGCGTTGACAGATTCGAAAGGTTGCTCCTACTGGGCCGTGGGAAGCACACCTTCTGGCCGAGTACACTGGAAGCAGATGTGGCCCCTGCCCTCTTCAAAGCAGCGCCTTCTTTTGAAGGCACTGTATCTCTATTTTTTTTCTTTTTTTTTTAACAGGCGCTGTGGCGCCTGAATCAACAGGCGCCTGTTGATGGGCGTCTATTGGTGGCACCTCTTTTTTGGCAAAAAGGGGAGGCCCTTTAATGGGGCAGCAGAGAGAGGGGCAGGCGCCCTCTCTTTCTTCTCTCTCTCTTTTTTTAAATTACTTTTTTTAATCTAAATTTAAAAATAAAAGGAAAAGAAGCAAAAATAAAAGGAAGAGAAATTTTATCAAAAGAAAAAAATGCCGTAAATAAAATTCTTTACCTCTAAAAATTTAGATTGCAACTAGAAGAGAAAATTCGCCTCCAAGAGAAGAAAATAACTTCCGAAGAAATTGCAAAAAATTAAGAAAGTGGCTAAAACCCAAGGCCCCCTAAACCCTAGCCTTTACATGTATATTTATATCCTAAAGTTTGGCTATTTTACATGAAAGTCCAAAATAGTTACAAAATTATAAGGAGAATCGTTAAATTAATTTTGCACTTTTGCATCCCTGTCCATTTTGCGTTTAAGCTCCTGACTTTTGCAAAATTACGTTTTCACTCAAATTGGCCTCGAACTCTTCCGAATTGATGTAAATTTCTTTGATGCTAGTTTTAGACATGGTAGAGCGATCCCAGCAGTGTCAAACCTCCTATCTCGCCTTCAACTCTTTTTAACACGCTTTACAGTCTCAAAAGAGTGCTTTTGTGCTCCAGTCTTCTCCTAATAATTTTATTTGCAAAACACATTAAAAATACTCAAGTAGCATTATTTATAAACAACTAATAGATAAATAGGAGTATGAAAATATGATAAAATTGTGCTCACTGAATACCCCACACCTACCTTTGCTGGTCCTCGAGCAAAACTAATAAAAAGAAAAAGAAAAAACTAAACTACCCTAACTCACTTTCATAGGAATCACGGTTGCACTTAGCATGTGCAACAAGTCGTTAAACCCCTAAGTTACCCCTAGAGGACGAGTTTAGTCTTGTGAGGGTTTTCAGTGGATTACACCCACAAAATCCAACAAAGTTAGAGATTAAGAAATAAATAAAAGTAAAATAAGGATAACCGAAAATCAATAAAAGAAAAACAAATCATTTTTTTTAGCTAGCTAGCTAGCAAGATCATCAATTTTCATGAGTTTCGTTTTCAAGTAAAACCTCAATTCAAGAAATCTTATTGGCTATAAAATAAAGTCTCAAATCCAAAACTTTACACCACTTGTTATAAGTTTCAGATCCTATGTACCCCGTGATCGTGATATAGTTCTCAAGCTTGAGAATATTTAACTATAACTTTTATATTTGTTTTTGTGATGTTAATTTTTTTTGAACCTTTTTAGCTATCTTTCGCGTAGATACCGAGGCTTCCTGAGGCCAAGACACTAAGCTAATTGATAATCAAAATTAGTATATTTTATGATATCTTGTCCTATTAGGCTTTCTCAACTACCCATGTAGAGAGCTTTGGGCTAATGCTCCCAAACCAGATGGTCTTAGGGCAATAAGTGTAAAAGCACTCCTACGGACTTAATTACTCAAGCAACTGAGACCATAAGACAAGATTTATTAATAATATTTTACTATATAATAATTTTTTAATTAGTTGTAATCAATATCCCAAGCCTATGAACCAATAGTGTAAGTGTTATTGGTTACATAATCACTTAGACTAAGTTTAGATGGTATGTTCGGTTTAGATTCTAATCTTTATTTTAAGACTTTATAACTCTCTCATCTTGATCGTACCCTTAAAATTCACTCATGGATACCAAATCACTCACATACTAGCTAATAATTTTTAGAAAATTTTCATTTTTTTCTTATTATTTTTTTAAGAAGACTCCTAAAAGAAAATAAAGAAAAAGAAAGAAAATAAAATAAAAATTGTAAAATCAGACCCCTAAAAGAAAAGAAATATGTGAAACTCCCCCCCCCCCCCACATACACACTTAAAATGTGTCTTGTCCTTATGCATTCAAATAGATACAGAGATAAAAACAAATAATACACTCACAAACCATGCACATGATCATAATAATCAAATAATCCATGCATATGAGAACAATTATGAGTATATAATAATATGCTAGAATTGTAAATAACTCACAGTGCACCGAAAAATCCTGTTGTAGAGGTAATCGAAAGACTACTCCATGTGTGTGTGCATTCCTGTTTATCGTGTAACACTTATAATAATCTTTACACCAAAGTTAGAGAAAAAGATACATAAAACAACTCTCTAGACACCAAAACTAAATTGACTCAATTGACTAAAAGAGAAATATAAAGACGCACAGACTCAAAGAAAAACAAAATTAGTATACAAATGTAAAAAGTCACATCTTCCCTCACACCTGCCTTAAGCTATGACGGTTCCTCCCCCTTGATTGCTTTTCACTTTTGAGGTGGGTTCTCTTCAACGAGTTGACATGACTATTAGAACCCTTCATCATTTCAGCACAACCTCCGTCAAACTTGATTTTCATACTCCTTTTCCTCACTTTCTTTTTCTTCCGCTTTCTTCTTTTCAGCCATTCAGACAGAGGACTCACTCCCTTAACATAAGCACTTAGCCCCGTATTATTTTCATTCTCCTTTTCAAATTTAACCAACTCAATAACATCATTGTTAGAATCATCCTTGCATGCTCTACTATTATCCTTGGTGTCATTATCCCACCTCATTTTCTCATTGTGGCTTGAGCAAGAGTTTTTTGTTCTCAAAGAACCTACTTTCATGGTCGAATTCCACTCAGCTTGCTTGAAGTGGCTCATAGGATTTTCATTAAAATGAATTCTAGACATGCCATGAATCATGTTTATCTCAGAATTGCCAACCGCAGGCTCTAGCTCAGGTGGCTCCTCCACAGGTGGATAGGACTGAGGTGCACACTCCTTAATGAAAGGTTCAAGATATGAGTCGAGACACTTAGAGTTTATCACTAGCTCTAATTCTTCAAATATTCTGATCTCTTCATTGCAAATATCTTCAAAACTCCGATTAGAGTGCGCTGAATCAGATTCACCTCGATCGTTGTTGAGTTGCATTTCTTGTTGAGCTTCCTCATACATCTTGAATCCGTCATCAAAGATTTCTTCAAAACTTTGACATATTTTCCCATAGTCTGGCCTCCTGGAGTTATCATCACTATGATTGTTTTGCATGCCATGAATCATATTATCCTGATGAACATTCAACGAGGGTTCAAATTCTGACTCAAATGGTTCTTCATCAGGTAAACAAGGTCAGGGTATAGACACTGCACAACTTGGCTCAAGATATGATTCCCGCCATTGTAATGTTACCTGACTGACATGTTGGTTTATCTCATCAAACCAGCTTTCTACTTCATCAAAATCTGACTCTTGATTAATATACTTGATGTCAGATCCTTCATCTTCGAAATGTGCACTTGGTAACCCTTGGATCCAGTTGACATCAAAAGGCTGGTCAGGGTGAACACTTGGTTGGTTCCCTAGGTTGAAAATATTAAGATCAATTGTCATATTGTCAAAAGTGAGTTTCATCAACCCACTATGATAATTAATCAAAGCATTCGAAGTAGCTAGGAAAGGTCTACCCAAAATTACAGGAATCTGCCCTCTTGGGTTCTCTACTGGTGCAGTTTCAAGGATGACAAAATCAACTGGAAGGATAAATTCGTTGACCTTAATTAGCACATCTGCAATCTCTCCTAATGGGACTTTATCTCTCCTAATGGAACTTTAACTGACCTATCAGCTAATTGTAGAGTGACCTTTGTGGCAACTCACCCACCCCTAACTGCTTGTAAACCAAGTAAGGAAGCAAGTTTACGCTCGCCCCTAAGTCTAATAGCACCTTGTCAATAACAGTAGTTCCAATTGTACAGGAAATAGTTGGACATCCAGGGTCCTTATATTTCACTGGCATGCTATTCTAGATTATTCCACTGATATTTGCTGCTAGAAAGACCTTCTTCGGTGTTTGATATGCTCTCTTCTTAATGCACAAATCTTTCAAAAATTTAGCATAGGATGGGACTTGTGCAATAGCGTCAAGAAGAGGAATATTCACTTTCACTTGCTTGAAGATTTCTAGAATCTTCTCCATCTGCATCGTGTGTTTCTTTGGTTTTAATCGTTAGGAAATGGACCTGGTGGCTCATAAGGAGGCTTAGTGATTTGCTCAGTTTCTTTTTCTTCAGACTGATCTGAGCCAGAAGATGATGGATTAGTCATGGGGGGAGAGGAATTGGTTTGGTCATGCGTCACCACCTGATTGCCAACTTTCTTTCCTGATCGTAAGGTATGAATTGCATTGATTTGAGTATGACTGGACAGATTTGCTCTTGTGTCTCTGGGATCAATCTCAGCTTAGCTGAGAAAGGTCCCTCTTTCCCTTTCATCCATTTGTGATGACATCTTGCTCATTTGTAAACTGAGTTGTTGTATGGCTTGTTGATTAGATTGCAACAGTTGATTTGTCGACTGCATAAATGAGTTGAAGTTCTTCTCCATGGTGTTCAGCTTTTGTTCGCTCCCAAATCCAGGTGATGGCATTGATGGATTTGCATATGATGAGTGGATTGTGGTGTCACAAAGGTCGGTTGTTGTTGTTGATACGGGAATGTGTTTGGCCTAGCAAACTGTGAACCACTTGGTTGGGTTGCACTTATTGCCCCTCCTTGATATCCTCCTCCTTGATTCCAGGAAAGGTTAGGGTGATTCTTCCACCCTGAATTGTATGTTGGTGCATATGGATCATTCGCTTGTCGCTGATGAGCGGCATTAAACTGTTGTCCTTGACTATTCATCAAGGAGCTTGGAAGGAATGAGCAATCTTCCATGACATGAGTCGGAGATTGACAGTTAAAGCAACTTGGTACAGAGGTCTGATTTACTTGATCGAACTGTTTAGGAGTCCCCTTGCTTTCTAATATTTCAATCCTTCTCATTAGTGCTGCCATCTTTGCTTTAGTTACAATGGAGTTTTCAATCGAATGTATGCCACTTCTTGATGTGGTGGTTGAGTTTGTGGTTAGTGGCTTCTCATTAAACCCTTCCCACTGCATGGTTTTCTCTGCCATCTCTTCAAGGAATATCCATACAGCATCATTTGTCATCCTCATGAAGTCACCGTGGCTCCTAGATTTAAGAAGGATTTTCAAATTATAATCGACACCCTCATAGATTATTTGACAGAGACGCCACTTTTCTATGACATGGTGGGGACATTGAGCTAGAAGGTCCTTAAACCTTTCTAAGTATCTCCAAAATAGTTCTTTGTCCCATTGTCTGAATTGGTTAATCTCAGATCAGATTCTTGTAGTCTTGTGCATTGGGAAAAACTTTTTCAGGAAGACTGAAACAAACTCTGCCCATGTAGTGATTGAGTTTGTTGTGAGGCTGTATAGCCACTTTTTAGCATTGTCCCTGAGTGAGAAAGGGATGAACCTTAGTTTGACTCTATCTTCACTCAACTGCTTGATTCTCATCATTGCGCACACCTCCTCGAACTCATTGATGAACATATAAGTATCTTTAGATTCCAGCCTAGAGAATTTGGGAAGCATAGTGATGTATTGTGGCTTTAGCTTATAGTTGTTCTCGGTGGCTTCCGGCAATCTGATGCATGATGGGTGTAATGATTGAGAGGGGTAACATCGATCCATGAGGACCATTGGTGGAACAAGGTCAGTCATCTTAGTCTCGTTCGATTCTATGCTGACTAGACGTCCTGTTGAATCGTGTTTCCAAGCTGACATATATCAGCGTAGGTATTGAGTTAGAAAGTGTGATATTTGGATTGCACTACTTTTAATTATTTATTGTTTTAATGAAATATTTTAAAATTTTTTATATTTATTTTTTTATTTTTTCAGTAAACATGCTAAGACAAAAGAAAACACTGTCCCCGGCAACAGCGCAAAAAACTTGATGTGGAGATTTTGTCTCCTCGTTTTAAGATACCGCAAGTGCACGGTCGTTCGATGTAGCACTTGAGGTTCGGTCGACAAGGAAGATGTTTCTTGTGATCCTAACACAAATTAAGTGAATTAATTGGAAAGATTGAGAAGTTAGTGTGAGCTAAGTTGTCAAGGAGAAGGATCATGCACCTAGGGTAAAATCCCCTAGGCTATTGTTCATGTGGTAATATTTCTCTCAACTCAATGATTACACAATAATAACTTCTTGTCTCAATGATATAAAATCCTAGATCTTTAGTCCTAAGCACAAGATATTAAATTTAATCGAATATTCCATCAAAGTAACTGAAATAAAATAAATCAACAAATAAGAAAAACTCTAAGCATGGAATATCGATTCGTTAAACATATCTTGTCAAATTTTTTTAAATATCTAGCATTTTAATTTCATTGATTAAAAATCATTTAATGTGTTTTCATATTTTATATGAGAGATTTAATATTCCACCACAATCTCATAGCCTAAGTTCATCACCCTAGGCATATAAAGTTTGTTTAGTTACACATATTCAATTTAATCTTCATGTAGTTAAAAAGAAAATCTAGGTTATTAATTAATTGAAAACTAAATTATTAATTATATCAATGATCCAAAAAATTACCTAAACAAATATGTCTAAAAGTAAATTAAATAAATTTAAATACTAACCTGAATTCAAGCGTTGACAGATTCGAAAGGTTGCTCCTACTGGACCGTGGGATGCACGCCTTCTGGCGAGTACACTGGAAGCAGATGTGGCCCCCGCCCTCTTCAAAGCAGCGCCTTTTTTGAAGGCCCTGTCTCTCTATTTTTTTTATTTTTTTCTTTTAATAGGTGTTGCGGCTCCTGAATCAATAGGCGCCTGTTGATGGGAGCCTGTTGATGGCGCCTTTTTTTTGGCAAAAAGGGGAGGCCCCTTTAATGGGGCGGCAGAGAGAGAGGGGCAGGCGCCTTCTCTTTCTTCTCTCTTTTTTTTAAATTAATTTTTTAATCTAAATTTAAAAATAAAAGGAAAAGAAGAAAAAATAAAAGGAAGAGAAATTTCAGAAAAAGAAAAAATGTCGTAAATAAAATTTTTTACCTCTAAAAATTCAGATTGCAACTAGAGGAAAAAATTCGCCTCCAAGAGAAGAAAATAACTTCTGAAGAAATTGCAGAAAATTGAGACCCTAGCCTTTATATGTATATTTATAGCCCAGGGTTTGACTATTTTACATGAAAGTCTAAAATAGTTACAAAATTACAAGGAGAATCGTTAAATTAATTTTGCACTTTTGCATCCCTGTCCATTTTGCGTTTAAGCCCCTGACTTTTACAAAATTACGTTTTCACTCAAACTGGTCTCGAACTCTTCTGAAATTATGTAAATTTTTTTGATGTCAGTTTTAGACATAATAGAGCGATTCCAGCAGTGTCAAACCTCCTATCTCAACTTCAACTCCTTTTAACGCGCTTTACGGTCCGAAAGAGTGCTTTTCTGCTCCAGTTTTTTCCTAGAAATTTTGTCTACAAAACACATTAAAAATACTCAGTAGCATTATTTATAAACAACTAATAGATAAATAGAAGTATGAGAATATGGTAAAATTGTGCTCAACAGCAAGATCAATGAGAGGTATCCATGCCTAAGCAACATGCCTAATTATGCCAAACCTTTTCTTTGAGTTTTTGCTTCTAAATTTTCAACCTTGCACACCGATTTGACAAGAGTCAAACTCTAACAACTTACTCCTTAGGTTAATCTCCTATTGAGTCTGAGATGTCCCTAGGCCAATGTCTACTTAATTTTAGTTAGGATTGAGTTAGTGAGTGAAGAGATGGTTTTCTTAAGAAAGGGTAATGACTTCCCCACCTTATCTTATTTAAGGTTATACCCTTAATCATTTTTGTGCGATTGTACAAGTATATAACAGAAACAATACTTAAGCAATGCATATCACCCAAATGTGTTTTATAAACTAAATGCAATGCACACATACCTTTTCTCCAGCACTCTTCAACAGTAATATAAATGTAAACGAAATTAGGCAAATGCCCTAATGCAAAGTCTAAATCATTTTTAGCATTTACAATCAACCAAGTTATTGTTGAATTAAATTCAGTGCGCAGAACATGTCAAACAGAGAAACTATAAATTGCAAAATGTAAAAAATTGAATTTCAATCACCCTACAAGAATGTGGAATGAGTAGTTAACGCAAGCAGCAGTGGAAAGCAGATTTTGCCGCGTTTGTGTGACGTGTTGAGAGCTTTTGGGCTCTGCTTTCTAGAACAAAGGCTCAGAGCCACTTGTATATCTCTGCAATAGTTTATTTTTTAAAATCAGTACACGCACATAAAAACAGAGGAGAGAGAATTAACTGTTATTAAATTTAAAAAGAAAACTTACTGTCTCTCCCTGGCAACGGCACCAAAATTTGATCGAGGAAAGCCTGTGCAAAAAAAAAAGAGAAGTTTAGAAATAGATTAAGAAAGTGCAAGGTTCCTCAATTCACCGCTATAGCAAGTGGCCATGCGAGTCTGATCTACAAGGAGGGACTGCAATAGAAGTTTTTAGTAAGTCTTTTCTAAGCTACTAGATCACTTAAAACTTTTCTTCTTAGTTTTCAAAAGAAAAGAAAATAAATCTAGGTTAAGTTAGAAAGAAAGTGGAAAAGAAATAGAAGAAGAGATGGTGGATATTTTTGAAATTATTTTAAGTTAAAAGAGAGAAATGAAAAAATAAAAAGTTGGATTTAAAGGTGTTTCTAAACTAATAAAAAAAGAAAGAAAGAAAGAAAACTTACTTACATACCTCTTTGGCACTTGCTTACCTTGGATCCGTTGCAATGACTTACCTTGGCTTGAAGGCGATTACAGTATGGCATATAGGATCTTCCCCATTCCAAACCGGTTTAACAAAAGAAAGTGCAATCAGAAAATAATACTAAACTATTACACGATTTAGGAAAAGATATCCATTACCATAAACCAAATGTAGCACTTGCAGAGGCAAGGCAGATTCAAAGCTAAAGGATTCACTTGGATTACAAATCACGGAAGAGGCAAGTAAAGTAAAAAAAGAAGAAGAATAAAACAAGAATGTAATTTTGATTAAAATAGAGTAACAATAAAAGAAAGGATGAAACTTACACTGGTGTCACTTTCAATACAACCTTCTTCTCTTTCTCTCATGAAACTTTTCTCTGATCTCAGTTACATAAAGAAAAACAGAAAATTACATAAAGAAAAACAAAAATCTAAGTTAAACTATAAGCTTAAGCCTAATTCAACTCTCAGCTAGAGTGGTGCACTTTGCCTTCTGCATATGATGATATTTATAGGAGAATGGGGAGGGGAGAGCGCGCTTGAGGATGAGACCGAATTGCTAGCGCAACAAAAAAGATTTTCTGATAAGATTGGTCCTAAGGTTGGAGATATGGACAAAATCGCTTGCCTAACAGAAAATATCTTCTGATAAGATTGGAGATAATATTGGAGATATGGACAAAATCGCATGCCCAACAGAAAAGATCTTCTGGTAAGGTTGGAGATAAGTCTGGAGATAAATATTTGTTTATATCTTAATTTTCAGTTGAATTGTGTCTTATCTCTCTAAATCTTCTGAATATATGTCACAATCTTTTAGATATCCCTTTGTATATTGATAGAGTTGCCTTTGAATTTTTAGATTTGCCTCTATCCTTATTTATCCTTGTTAATTCTCCAAACTAACCAAATAGATCCATATAAGTCTGATTTAACTAGTATTTATTTGGTATTATATTCTCTTCCTCCATTAATAATCATCCTGCACAATTTAGACATTAAGACAAACTAATTACAGAGTTTATTACAAAATAAATATAGGAATGTAATAAAGATAATGCAATATACATGTACAATCAAGCGCGCATGACACCATCAGAAAACAGGATCAACAAGTGCTCCGGCCAGGCCGACATCAGCTGTGAACATCTTGGAGGGTCAGATCACTCAGGTGATCGACCAGTTTATCTCCATGATGGAATATTGTATCGAACTGGTGCTTTCTGGGCAAAACTCCTTTGAGTTCGTGCGGTCACTAGTCGAGAGTCGTGTTGAGAACATTAACAAGGTCAGGGTTTCGAGCAAGCCAAAGTGTACCAAGCACGCGTGGAGCAGCTGGGATCATATTTAGTATACTTGTACAACCTCGAAAATGCAAATCTAGTCGCCACTCTCCTATTGGTGCTAAGCAGCCTACGCCGAACAAGCACATCTTCATGAGGAGGCTGAGAAGAAAATAGCTGATCAAGCATGTTATCTAGATGAAACAACGCTTCCTATCAGAACGTGTCGAACTACCTTCAGAAGGCAGACTCAATGATAAAGGCGCGGATGAGACAATAGCATATTCTCAGGACATAAATGCGAAGGTGCAACTCTTACTGCAAGATAAAGAGCATATACGTGAGCAAGAGAAGAGGAAGATGGAGGAGCTCGAGTAGCAAGATATCAGCTGGATCAGGAGCTAACATTTCAATCCTCTACGCGGGAGACCTTCTGGGCATAGCACGCAGTAGAGAAGCTCCCGATAGAAGAAGAGATGCGGGATAAGGCGATGATCATGGCCGATAAAACTCGCTATAGTGACATCGAAGAGCTCATAGAGCAAATAAAGTCTCTCGCTTAGTGAGATTAACTTTATTTTTTTAACACCCTGATCATTTTTTTAAATAAAAGACAAAGTGTTTGTATCACTTTTATTGTTTGATTTGAATAAAAGTGATTGTTTTGCTTTGGAATCATTTCTGTTTTCTTTTTGTTGGAAAAAATCAGACAGACTAAAGCAATAAGTTTTGATTGCTAGAGATAACGATTAATTTAGCAATTAAAGGTTGGAATTTTTTCATTGAAGAAGTTGAATATAAGAGGTGTAATTTTAACCGTAATTATCGTTTTCATTGAGCAAACTGAGGGGATTACTGTCAGAGGTATAATTTTTAACTTAACAGTGATATATGCTAGAAGTGTAGTATTAACTTAATAATGGAAGATGTGTAGTATTAACTCAAATATCTCATTGTCATTGAGAAAATCGAGAGGATTACTGTCAGAGGTATAATTTTTAACTTAACATGAGATGTGTCAGAGGTGTAATATTAACTTAGCAACTGACGAGGTAATTTAAACCAAATTTGATACTTCTTTTAAGGAAGTAGATAAGATCATAGAGTTATGATTTTAACCATGTTTCTCATTTTATTGAGAAAGTAGAGGAAATTACTGTGAGAGGTGTGATCTTTAACATAACAGTGATTTATTTTACGATTTGAGAAAATTTAGTAGACTTGTCATTTCATAGAAAGAAATTGATAAGTAAAAGTTTTACTGTCAGAGGTGTGATTTTTAACATGACGGGGATTTATTTACTGTTGAGGTCTGATTTTTAACATGACACTGATTCGATTTGCGATTTAAGCAAATTTAGTGGACCTGTCATTCTATTGAAGAGAATGACAAGCAAAATTTAATCTACTGGGGATGTATTGAAGTCTTACTGTCAGAAGAATAATATTAACATAATAGGTTCGATCTAGAATTCATTTCATTGGGGAAATAAATATGTCTTTTTGTAAACCTATCATTCCATGGAAGAGAATTAGTAAAGGATTTTGGTGGGATTGGTGGAATTAACTGTTGGCCCAAAGGCCCATCACTCTAGTTTTGATAATGGTTAACTCATGTAGTTATAGTACTAATGATCTTATGTTTGTATAGTTTCAGATTTTCTATCAAGATCTTAGTTGGTACTTAGCTTCAACAAAGGAGTTTTAGAGCTAACACATATAGATTCAAGTGCTCACGCGACAATATCGCATCTAGCACTCGGATGGAATCAAGCTCTTTGGATCGCATTTGAATCGAGTCGACTTGGAGAAGGAGTTCTACAAGAAGACTTCGGTTTGTGTTTAGTTTAGTTGTGCTTAGATCTTGTGTACAAATAGATAGTGTTGATATGCTCAAGTTCACACACACACACAAGTTCAATATGTTTGATTTTCAGTTTAACCGGTTTTAGATTTCGAATATACATATACATGGTTTTCATGAATAGATATAATCAAAACAAGTTTACGTGGTTTAATGTATATTAGATTTCATATATATATATATATATATATGCTTCATATATTTAGAAAACCTTATTTTGATGATCCTATTCATGTGTTTTAGAGTTTTGTATTTAACAAAACCTAATTTTGATTTTATGTCAAAAATATTGATATATCATGTACATGTGTAACGCCCCGATCCTAAAGATACGGGGTCGTTATGGCGACGTATATACGCGAGGATAATACCCCACGTATATACGCTAAGCCTAAATTGTAACCTGAACAAGCTATAAATCGGAAGCATAATGATCAAAGAACACTGCAATAATACATATAGTGACAATTCTAAGGATAGCAGATAAATGATGGCAAGAACATGGCAGCTGAAAGCAATAAATGCAGAATCAGGAAACGACAGAATATAAAGAGGTGAAATACCAGAAATAGAAGAAAGAGCGTCCAGTCCCTCGCAAGACGAACAGTCTCGTCGAACCCTGCACATTAGAACAACCGTCCAATAGCTGGACGTGCAAACCCAGGGTCGTCAGAACGCGACCATAATGAGTGTGTGTGTAAAGGGGAAACAGCTCGTGCAGAAGAAACCATGTGCATATATAATAGTAAGAACAACTGCAGATAGAAAGACTAAATAACACGGTAAATAACTGAACAGTAACACAAATGATGAAAACATGAATACAGATAGCAGTCAAATGGCACAACTGTAAATATGCAATCAATGTCAAGGCGTGTAATCTATCACATGTCACTAGGTTGGCATCCAACTCTGGTCATAAGTCTGGTCCTGGTCATGATAATCTGGTCATGGTTATAATCATGGGTCTAACATAGTGATATACAATCAGGTGATTACAGTCAGTCACAAAGCATCAACAGTTTATTATTAATTATGTCAGCGAACACCAATTGTCACATATAATAGACGCATCCCATACTACCCTACCACACATGCCAATTGATGCCCTTAAGTTATTGAAACTGATCGGTTGGAGACATTGTCCATGCTTTAGGTGGGTCCCGTACATACCCGGGACCACGGCCTCAGTTTCCTGGCGCTGAACCAGGCCGTACCGCTAGGTACTCAGTAACAGTAACAGTAATCTCACTGTGAAAACAGTGGAACAGTAACAGTACAGATGGGATGCCAGTCATCCCCCAGGAACCCTGCAGTGGAACCCTCAGTCGGCTGCGCAACCTGTATCCTAGGTCCACCCAAAATACAGACGCTGTCTCCTCCATCAATTTCCCCAATCCCAGTGTAAGTTGTTCAATTACTTTATTATTCATTCAATTCAGTTAAATCAGTCAATGTCCATGTTCTCTAGAATACTGGGACGATACGATGACAGTAACAATAACAGTACAGTAACAGTCAATCAGTAATCGTATACACGGTGAACAATATCAGTAACAGTAACAGTAACCGTGTATACGATGAACAATAGAACTGTACCGGGGTTACGGTCAAACAATCTTGTCCCAGTAACCTTAGTAATATGCACAGTACAATAACAGAACTAGGTATTACTCAATAGCCAGCCTCTAACGTCATAACAAGTACACATCACATCTGAATGAATCATCATCATGTCATCACCAATAATGAATATCAAATTTGGAAAGTCCTCTACATGAAATATATCATCTAAACGAATCCCAAATGGTCACAACTATCAATCAACAATGTCCATCTCATCTTAATACAGATCAGGCTACAATATAAGGAACACAAATTCTGGATAACCTCTAACTCAAGATCAATCTAAGTCTCACTCAACTAATCCAGTCATAACTGATATGTCCTCAAATACTCAACTAATAAAGTTAGGTCTAATTACTAGTCATCATTCCATGCAATTAATATAAGTCCAGATAATCCGAAGTCATTACAGCCAACTCATATTCTCAACGGTTCCATAATCATCTAGTTCCATTACACATCTTGCAATCTGATATAATAATTATTATTCCAACATATATCCATAATCATGCACAGCTTCCTCATTCTAACAATCTAATATGTTTCTCAAGTCTCAGGGGTTCACATTTCTATTAAGGTCATACATTAGTTCCCAATACTTGACAAGATACCCAATCCATGCATATAAGATCTATCATGATATGTCAAGTCATTCCATCCATAATCTGTCCCTCGATATCATATACATCATCTATATCCATTACACAACTCATGGGTGAAGTCCACAATCCATAAAGTAACCATACACAGCTGACAGACAGGTATCAGTCAACTGAAGCCATTTACAAGTCGACTAGATAAAGTTGTAGTCGACTAATCAAGTGGCCAAGTCGACTACACCCAGGGCCAAGTCGACTAGGGCTAAAAGGGTAGTCGACTATACTAACTGTTAGTCGACTACAAAAGTTGTCAAGTCGACTAACAGAGGTTACAGTCAGAAAACAGAAAGTCTACAATTTCCTGGGAGGAGGGTTAGTCGACTATAGGCATATATTAGTCGACTAACAGGGCCATTAGTCGACTAATAAAGGGTATTAGTCGACTAATAGACCTCTGTCAGCCAGAAACAAGACATACTGATACCTGATCTCTCACACCATAAAACATATATATGCATATCCTCTCTCTTACACATATCAATGCACACAATCACTACTCTATTCTATGCACATATACACATGGAAATATAATTAAATCGATGTACATAAATACGAGGAATCAAGGAGGAGGAGAATACACTCACTTTGGGTGTCGTTCGCTGTTGTGCGCGTCAAGGGCCGAGTCGCTGCCGCGGTCGCTGTGGTGTCGTTCCTCGCTATCGGACTGCATGGGAGGGTGGCCAAGATGCTGGAGAAGGCCACCGTGCTGGTCTCCGACGACGGCTTGGCGTGGATCAGGAGAACGGCCTGCTCGCTCGCTGGGGAACTTGCTGGAGTTGCTGCTGCAGTCCGGCGGATCTGCTGGTGCTCCATGCTGGTGCTGCGCCTGCTGTGACTGGAGCTGGGGCTGTTGCTATCGAGGGTCTGCGGCATGGAGTTGTGGCTGCCCTGGACCGAAGTGGAGAGGGGGATGCTACTGATCTGCTGCGGCGTGGCAAGGTGCACGGCCGCTGGTGGTCTGAACAGGGCTCGCGCAGGGAGAGGGGCTGCTGGATCCGCTAGTCTGCGCCTGCTGTTGCGCCACCAGAGGCCGAGGAGGGGTTGGGGCGGCCTGCTGGATGAGGGTGCGGCCAACAGAGAAGGGCTGGGTTTGGATCTGCTGCTGGTGAAGTGTTGCCGTGGAAGGGAATCCGGATGGAAGGAGATGGTTGACCAGGTGGGGGAAGCTCTGGTCTGCAAGATGATGGAGGGCGGCCTGGATGCGCGCGCACGAAGGGGAGGGGCGGCTGTGAAGAGGAGATTGGGATTAATTAGTTTTAGGTCTAGGATTTGGTGGAGATTTAGGGGGTTTTAATTAGGATTAGTGATTTGGTTGTTGGGATTTGTAGGATATGGGATCTGATTAGATAATGGGTTAATGGGTAGAATCCTAATGGGTTGGGAGTATAATCTAATGGGTTTGGGTTTGTGACAACAGTTGCGGGTTAGGCTCCAAATGTTAAATGGGTAAAGGGTAATGGGATATATAATGGGTACAGTCAAGATAATGGGTAAAGGAATAGGAGGCTAATTAAAGAAAACACAATAACAATAATGATTAGTACTAGTATTATTACTAATATCAAAATAATAATTAATACTAATACTAATAACAATTAGCAATACTTAATTACAATAATAATAGAAACACTAATCAATATTAATAACTACTACTAAAATATGTAGTGACAATAATAATAAATCACCAGTAACATAAAATAAATACTTTGAAAGATAATAATACAGTAGTTTTAGATTAGGGATATTACAACATGTGTATTGGATTCTATCCATACACAATATGCTTCAAATGTGTTTTAATATCATGTATTTGTATTTATGCAAGTTTTGGAGAAAACGGTTTCTCTTTTCAAAATTCAAGTTTTGAAAATACGGTTTTTGTTTAAGGCCAAATATTTTATATCACAAAAATAGTTTAAATAGCTTATAATATGTGTTGATTTTTGGTCACACATATTTGTTATTCAAATATCTAACACGAACTTATTTTTGTGAAATTTATGAGAATTTATGGGATTTCATTAGAGTTAAATTGTCCAAGTTTCAAGTCTCATAATTGCTGCCAGAATCAGCTGGCGGTCGACCGGACGGTCGACCGATGTGCATAAGAAATATGCACAGGACCAGCAAAGAAGGACGATCGGCCGGGCGGTCGACCGACTGAAAATACCCCACTCTCGGGTACTGCCGGTCGTCTGGGCGGTCGACTGATAGGCTGTGCTCGGTCGACCGGGCGGTCGACCGGAGCGCCAATGGTCAGAAATATGACCGTTGGGTCGGTCGATCAGAAGGTCAATTTGGACATTTCTCGCTGCCAACGGCTAGTTTTTTGAGAGGCTATAAACAAGCCATCTCTTCGATTGTTTTCAATAAGTTTTTTAGAGAGCTATTTTCCCGTCTATTCAAGAGTTTAGCATCAAGTTTTAGAAGAGTTTTTGTGACAAAAAGATTTATTTTTATTTTGTTTTCAAGGGTTGGAAAAATCAAAGAAAAAGAGAGTCTTTGGGAAATTGGTTTTGATCTTCATTTCTATTTCATTCTAGTATTTTTCCCAATATTTTCTTTGTGGTTTTAATTTTCAAACACCTTGTTTTCTCACACTTGAGTTATCAACTCTATCCTATCTATAGGATCTTGTTTTTGTGAGAAATATTATTTGTAGTCTATTGTGATCACCAAGTGTTGTTTGTGGTCTATTGTGATCACCAAGTTGTAATCTTTCCTTTGCTTTGGCTTTGTGCCTATCCCTCTAGTGTAGAGGTGATTGTGTTTGGGTTTGTGGTTATCCCTCTTGTGTAGAGGTGATTGTGATTTTTGTTGGCTTTGTGCCCATCCCTCTTGTGTAGGGTGATTAAGTTTTGGCTTTGTACCTTGCCTCTTGAGTAGAGGTGGTTGTGTTGGAGAGAGAATTTATACACTCCAAATTTGTAATTGCAAATTACTCGGTGGAGATTCCCTTTGTGGGAGGTCCTGTGTGGACGTAGTGAAAATTCTTTTGTGTGAAGGCGGGGACGTAGAATAGTGGCTCGAACCTCAAAACATATCTTGGTGTTTGCGTTTGATCCACTATCTCTAAACTCTATCTCTCTTATATCTTGCATTGCTTTATATTGTTCATATCTCATACATGTTTGGTATGGTTTGTGTGCCCATACTTGTGTTGAACCAAGAGAGCTTCATATAGCACCTCAACTCTTATTTAGAGGAATTTAGAGGAGATAGTCCATAGCCCCTCACCGGGAATTCGGCTACACTCTTTGGTTACACATAGTGTGTTGCAATTGATTTTTAATTCCACTTTATTTGTCGTTAGATTAGCTATTACACCTATTCAACCCCCCCTCTAGGTGTATTTTCATTAACTCCCTTAAGATTTTTAGCAAACCCTCAGGTATCAATAAGTTTTGTGTGCCTTTACCAATTATTGTCTGAGTTGGGCTAGCCATGACATCCCTTCAACATGATAAGTTATCGAGGATTTTTAGTTGGGCTTAAAGGCCAACGTATTCCTCTATCCTTAGCCGTTGAAGGCATTGGATTGCTATGTCACTTTGAGTCACTTTTGTATGGAGTAGCATGTGATGTACTTCCAGGGGTTTTATTCACAGATAACCTTTAGAAACTCATTGGCGATTAAAGAAATAAGTATAAACTCAGTGGGGAATTTGTCTAGAAATTAGCGTTCCCTGTGGGATTTCTCCGTTCACTTCTCATAATTCAGACTTTAGTTCTCGACCAATCGTCAGGCCTTGATATGAATGTTGAAACACTGAAAAGGTTCTGTAAAAGTGTATAACGAACCTTCTTCAATGAGTTTAGCTTGATAAGTCATCAGATAAACTCATTCCATCAGTTTGTAAGCTGCATCACGAGCCATCTTTAATGAGTTTGGCTTGATAAGTCATTAGATAAACTCATTCAATCAGTTTGCAGACTGCTCATGAGCGTTCTTCAATGAGTTTGGCTTGATAAGTCATCAGATAAACTCATTCAATCAGTTTGTAGGCTGCATCACGAGTCTTCTTCAATGAGTTCGGCTTGATGAGTAATCAGATAAACTCATCTGCAGTGATTGTTTGATTGAAATAGTTGTGAAGCTGAGCTACGATCCACTGAGATGGTTAGAGACATGGCACCATTACATATAAAAAAATCAGGTTAGAAAAGTCATCCTTTTGGACTGAGAGGAACGATCAAGAAGAAGAGTGCCTAAAACTGTTGCCTAAGCATGCTTGACTTCAAAATATGACTTATTCTTTCAAATTGAAATCGGAAGTAAAGACGTAGGTCTATATACTAGAGAAGAGTGATAAGGCTAAAACCAGAAAAGACCCATATATCTGTAAAAAGGTATTGAGTGATGATAAGAAAATTGTCATAGGAAACTTGCTTATTAATTAGTCTCCAATATTGCATATTTCATATCACACTTTCACACTTATTCTTTATAAAATTATGCTAAATTATGGTTATCTTGTGTGTTCCTAGGTTCATGATGTGGGATGAAGAAGAAGATCAAAAATCCTATTTATTTGGTGATTTTTAGATTCTAAGAGAGCCATTGACTTTGGAAGTCCATTCTGCTGCTGCAGGGAGTAGAAAATAAGGAAGTAGCAACCCATACACTGACATCAGAATGGCCATGACCAGCAGACTTTGGTGCTAGCCGTGTTTCCGCGGCCATACTGTGGAGTCGTGCGTCGAATTTCAACGCACGACTCCGTACACTATCCCTGGTGCCCCCTTTTGCCTATAAATACCTTGGGATTTCCAGAGCTCAAGGGAGAAGAGTTTTGAGGAGGTTTTTAGGGTTGTTTCTTTTCATGTATATAGTTTCTAGGGTAGTTTAGGTTAATTGTTCTTCTTCTTCCGCATTATATTTTTCATTCCTTGTAGATCATGTAATAGGGAAGAGCGTAGTACATATGATGAAAGCAAGAGTGCTTGTAATGGAGGGTGACACTCTATGAAAGGTTCTCTCTTTATCTTTACTTGTTTTCTTCTCTCTAACTCCTTTTACATGCTTAGCTAATTTTCTCTCATGGCAACTAACTACTAACCGCTAACTTGCTAACTCCTTACTTGATAATCCATATGAATCTAATAGTCTCTACTTAGCCTTGCTCTTACAAGAGCCATTGATGGCTCATGATGATGGATTCTAACACTCTAACATCTAACTTTCTAACAAGCAAACATTACTTTATTCCATGCTACTCTAGTTTAGTTTTGATGATTTAAGGGTAGCTTGCACTTGTTGTTGAGTTGGATATGAAGTGATCTTATAGGTCATGCTTTGAAACGCTCTTGAACGAAGGACTAGTGATGGCCAAGGATACATGTGAGGAAACATCACTAAGAGGTTAGCATGGTTAGTAGAGCCATTAGTAGCTAATAGCCATAGTTTTCTTTGCTTTTTACTTTGTTTAAATATATCTCAAAAATCACAAATATATTCTTTTCTATGTTTTCAACATCTTTGTTTTCACTATATCATTCTCTTTTCATTCTTTGTTTTCTTTTCTTTTCATTCTTTAAATAGAAGAACCATTAATACACACGTGAATAGACCAGTAAAGCTTCTATCGCTTCCCGTCCTTGTGGATTCGACCCGTTCAGTCTCTATGCTATAACAAAAGTATTGAGGAAGCCAAAGCACGCACTTTAAACTTGTGATTTCAAAACATACACTTTTCGTGCTCGGTTTTCCCCGATTAAATTTTGGCGCCGTTGCCGGGATAGGAACGGTTTGATCTCACATTTTTGTTAACTTTTCTTCTTTATTTTTAGTGTGTAGGTTAAATTTTTAGCATTGTAGAAGTCCACACTTACTTTTGTATAGTTGGGTAAATTCTTGTATATTGCTATATTCTACTGCTAGTTTTTTTTAGATTACCTATGCACTGTAATAATTAAGAACTAAAATACGAAAATTGGATGCTTTAAATCGGTATAGATATTTGCATCTAGGCACGTGTCGATTTTAATTCCAATATACTATATTTTGTTCTTGTGTTGTTGTGATCTTGACGGAGGTGTACATATTGCATTGCTTATAGCTTAGGACAAATACATGGTTGATTTACTCATTTTGTGTGTTCATTCTTATCTATATTGCACACTTGCACGAATTGAACTTAAGGGCATATCCTAATAAAACATAAGGTGGGGAAGTCATTACCCTCTCTTAGCCCAAAAATACCTCCCGACTCACACAACCCAAGCCTTAATAAAACTTGCGAGAGTTAGCCTGTAGGGACATCTCAGACTCATTTAGGAGATTGACCTAAGGGAAAAAGTTATTAGAGTTTGACTCTTGTCAAATCGGTGTCAAAGGTTGGGGATTGAGAGGCGAAACCTCAAAAAGTAGTGGTTTGGCACAATTAGACTTGTTGCTCTGGTACGGATACCTCCCACTAGTCTTGCCCCTACTTGACCGATTAACTTGTGGTCAGATTTCTACAGTGTATCCCCTATGGACAGTCTAGCCAGTTAGGAGTCGTCTAGGTCTAGGTCAACCCTAGTATAGGCTTGTTTTTTTTTTGAAATTTCTTTTTTTTTGATTGTTTGTTTGCTTTTTTTTTCTGACATCTTTGTGTTATGGATTACAATTATAATTATTCCAATGCATATAGTGATCCATACTTCACTCCAATCTCTTTCGACTTGGATGTTACCAACCCATTTCATAACTCTAACTAACCAAGTATGCCTGATTGGTTTTATCCGACTTAATATATGCCCCAGTCCCAATACTATGAACAAAACTGGAATAATCACCACTCTTCACAGATTCAGTGGGGACACAACTCTTCCGAGTTATATGGTCAACTACCTTACCAACATCCAGCTTCATATATTCCTTCTCCCGACAACCATTAGAAGAACCAACTGACTGGGAAAAGAGGACGGAAGCCTTAGAGGAACTCGAGTTATGAATTCAAAATCTAGAAGACTCGAAATCCCATCAAAGTTTTCAAATCCAAGATCCTTACTCCATTTTTTAAGTCCCACAATAAGAAGAACATATTGACTTAGAAAAGAGTGAGGAATCCATGATTCAATTCCAAAGCGATCCTTTCAATATGATAGAAGCTAGACTTAGTCAATTAGAAAATATGTGTAGGAATAAGAAACTCTCCCTACCCAATCTTTGACTATTCCTAACACTTCTAAACTCGTTGATGAAAACCAAGAATCATGGAATCTTTAAGACTTTGACCAAGATTTAATTTCACTGCAAAATCTTGAACTTGATCAATATCAACCCATTGACAAATTGGCAAGTTTTCATTTCAATAAAATTGAACTTGAATATGAATGTGAACCCGACCCTTAACTTTATGATTCAATTCCAATCTTTGAATATATGTTGACTCTGGTATCCTTGCCCAAGTTGGACCCAATGTTGGAACTTACAGTTTGATGATAATAGATTTTGATAATAACAAATGTGATGCAGGTACATTGGAGCTTAATCTATAGAGCTAGTACTGAGTTCTGATAGTTTAAGTTTATTCAAGGATATTGACTATTTTTGTGTATTTTTAGAAATTTATTAAAGCCTTGATCACACACACAAAATAGTCTTATAGTTGACTAACCCCTTTCTATAGTCAACTAACATATCATTTAGTCGACTTATAATAGTCTATAGTCGACTAAGTATCTTCACAGAAAAATATCAGTTCTCTGTTTGTTGATTGTAATCAATATTAGTCGACTAACCCTTATATCTAGTCGACTAAGTTTAGTTTTCAGAGACTTATTATTCTGTGTCAGCCTTATATAGTCGACTTGATCTTTAGGCTAGTCGACTAACCCAGGAAAAACTCCTTATAGTAGTCGACTAATCTCATATCCTAGTCGACTAACTACAGTTTCTGACTGTTATTCAGTTTTAATTTTCTGATGTTTTCTCCAACATTTTGATCAAATTTGAGTTGATAACTTCCCTAACTGACCATTGATTTTATCTATAAACAGGGATGTTGTCCTTGGATATAATCACCAATTAAAATCATAAGTTTTTTGTCTAAAACTCTGATCAAAAAAATTCTGTTTTTCAGAAAACTAGTTTCTACTTTCTGTTCTTCACACAATTCCAATTCTTTTGTAAAAAATTCTGAGAGTTCTCCTATAAGATCCTTGTTCACAATCACGTACAAGTTTCAAGGCTTATAGGATACATCGTAATCAATCAAAGAGAGTATCTTCTTGATGTAAAGAAGAGTTATACAGATTTAATAAAGGGTGTTTTGTCAAGTGGTGCACAAGGAGTTAATTTTGGGGTGTATCAAAATAAGGATAAGGAAAATCTCAAGCAGGTTGTTTGAAGACTGGACGTAGGTCATAAGGACCGAACCAGAATAAAAACTCTCGTGTTTGCGTTTGCATTTTTCTGAGATTTATTCTGTGCATTTACTTTCCTGCAAGTAGTTTATTCTTTATTAAAAGTTTATAAACACAATTCACCCCCCCCCCCCTCTAGTGTTTGTTTTGTCTCGTTTATAGATCCAACATTTCTTAAGCCAATAATGATTCCTGTATCCATGGATTTTAAAATTGAACCACTTTTTTTGGATAGTCACATTTCATTGATGGGAATAGAATGTTAAATTAAATTCTTTATTTTTGGACTCAACTATTGAATCTAAACCGACTCTTGAACCCAAAGTTGATTTTCTTGAGTTAGTATTGATTCTCGAACTTTTCATTTTAAAGCCCAAATTATTCATTTCACAAAATCACATTCTGTTGTTGGATCAAGGTATTGAGCAGAATGACTCAGTGATGATCATCCAAGATTGGTCATGTAAAGGGAATAATTTTCATGATAGGATCTTGCATGATCCTATTAATATTGGAGATTGTAAATATGTAAATAGAAAAGAGGTCAATAAAGGTGGGTTCCGTGAGCCACCACATTATCTTGATTGGGTAGCAATGCTTGGCCCAATCAGATCACCACCGGAACCACCACTATTAGGTAATTTTTCTTTCATTTCTATTTGTTTCATGTATATATACATTCATGATGCATTGAGGACAATGCATAAGATAAGTATGGGAGATGGTTTACTAACATAGATTATTTTAAATTTTCTTTCATTTACACTTCTTTTTTTAGGAAATTTTTAAAATTTTTTGCACAAAAACTTTTTTCTTTTTTTTTACAAAACTTTTGAAATAAGAAATAGTTTTGATTTATTTTTAAGAAAATTAAGATTATCTTAGGAATTAGGAAAACCTAAAATTATGAATTTTTAAACCAAGTCAAAATAATAGATCTTGTTTAAATTTAGGATAAGGACGTAAGATTGGAAAGATAATTTGATCTTGAATTTTTTGCCTTAGATATATACACTTCACACTTACACAATTTTTTGGGATTGAAACAAAGGCTGAAAATGCCATAAAAATATTAAAATAATGATGATAATAATAACCACTTATTGAAGCTGGGTAATTATGCCTCAGGAAGCATGATTATTCTCACGCCTAAAAAGATGGACAAAATCAAAGTAATCTCCTTTAGTTTTGTGGCCTTGTTTACTCGAGTCCTTAAGCCGAAAGATGTTTTCTCATCTAGTGCCCTAAAATCGTCTGGTTTGGCAGTCACCGGCTAAATACTCACTATCCGGGTAAATAAGAAAGTCTAAGAAAAACTAAGGGAAGAAAAAAATAAATATATGCAAATAAATAGCATAAAAGTTAAAGTCAATATCTCAAAAATCTTCACAGTTCGCAAATTGTATATTTTTCTAAGAGTTTTATGAAAGATCAAAGGATCGATTCAATTTTAGATTTTTACATTTAATTTATAACAAGATTTTGAAATCACCTAGAGGGGGGGTGAATAGGTGATGGCTATATGATAATGGCAATTATGCGGAATTTAAAAATTTAACTCTTAAACAATTAGCACAATACAATATTTCTTGCAAGTAAAAGACAATGTAAAATTGCAAGTAATAAAAGAGATAGAGTTAGAAGAATTTGAGCAAACGCAAACACGCCGATATGTTTCCGAGGTTCGAGCCACGCTCTACGTCCCCGCCTTCACACTTGAAGGATTTCCACTATTGAGGATCCCACCGGATCAACAATACAAGGACAACACTTGTCCGTCTCCCGTGATGACACTTCACCACCTTGAGCACACTAGCTCGCCTTGAGGCCGATGCCTCTACAACTTCACTCAATTACAATGGAAGTGATCACACTTGATCACTTTACAAAAGGCTCACTAAGCACAATCCTAGAACCAAATAGTAGACTTAGAGTATGGGATTGTGTAGTGCAAAACTAGAGAGAAGTAGAGGAATAGGCTCCAAGTAAGGTGTATGAAATTTAGGCTTTGGAGAGAAAAATCTTTTCTAAACTTAAACTTTGGAAATCTTGAGAAACTCTTGTAAAAACTCTTGATATTCTTTGTAAAATTGTTAGTCATGTCACTTGAAGTGACTACCTATTTATAGGGGTCAAAAACTGCTCAAGAGATTCGTTGGAGACAAATCCCTAAAGTCAAAGAGTCAGAAAAATATAGCTGTTGAGTCTGTCAGAACTTTTGACAGACTACCGGTCGACCGGGTCGGTCGACCGCCAACGGTCGAAAATCCGACCGTTGGGGCTCACCGGTCGACCGGGTCGGTCGACTGGCAATTTCCAGAGAGCAAAGGGTTTGGGCCGGTCGAGTATCGGTCGACTCCCGGTCGACTGATACGCACATGCACAGTTGTGCATGTCGGTCGAGTCCCGGTCGACTGCCGGTCGACCGGTCACTGTGAGTTTCTGAAAAATCAGAATTTACAGGACCTGGACAATTTTGGATTTGGTTTGGGTCTTGGATAAAATGTTTTGGTCTTGAAAAATCATAGAGTATGAGCATGTGTCATACTACTAACAAGGTAAAACACTTGGTAAAAATTCTTTTGATAAAAACTTGATTTTCCATGAAATGTTTTTCAAAAACTAGTCTTTCTAAAATCGTATTTCCAAAATAAATAAGTTCATCTAAAAATAAGTTTGGAAATGAAAATAGAAAGTATTTTTGAAGCCAAAAATCACTCTAGAAAATGTGTGTGTGTGATATCCCATATCTCTACTTCTACTATTTAGTTTTGACAAAAATTCTAAAACAAAATAGACAAAATACAAATCTTGGATTCTTTAGCAAGTCTTGATCTTCTTCTTGAACTTTTCTTCAACGCAAATTCCGAAGCTTCCTATGTGCTTTAGCTTGGGAATGCAAATGTTGGGCAAACTCTAAAAGTGTGAGTCTTTTAGTGGAGTCGTCAAAATCTGTTTCTTTGAACCTGAAATACTTTAGAATAAGATTGTTAAATATATAACTAAATATGTTTTGCTATCATCAAAATAACCGGGATAATGGCCTTTGGGCCAACAATCTCCCCCTTTTTGATGATGGCAAAACATATGTAGTTATCACAAAATATTTGGGTAGAGTCTTCAAATGAAGCTCCCCTCAACACAAGCATATATAAAAATCATACTCAGGCATAGTGATAAAAAATAAACATCACACATCCATGCCAATCACAACATATCAACTACTCATGTCATATCATAGATAAGGAAATAAGTCTCATACATGACATAAATACATACCACAAAAGATACATGTCCACAAAAATAAAAGGTGTCCAACAAAATAAGTCAAGTACATAACAAAAATAACAAAGAGTCATAACAAAATATCTCTCTCTCTCCAAATATCTCTCCCCTTTTTGACATCATCAATAAAGGGGAGGTCACTCAACAGCATCAACAGCAGCATCACTCAGTGGCCTCGTCATCCTCCTCCTCGTCATCACCAGAGGCCTCAGCCATCGTCTGATCATCACCATCATCTGAGGAAGAAGAGGAATCTACCTCCTCTGTATCCAAGGCATCAACTCTGGGGCGCGGTGGTGGAATAGAGACGCGAGCTCTGGGAGGGAAAGGAGGACCAGTGGTAGGGAGTCGACGAGCACCCGGAGTCCCATCAGGAACGACTATGTCCAATTTTGTGAACAGAGACTGAAACTGAACATCCACAAATCTCATGGATTCAGCCATATAAGACAAGTCGTTTCGGACCTCCGCCCGAAAAGCAGCATCCATAGCAGCACGATCAGCCATATCTGCACGAAGTGCAGAGACTTGCTCTCCGACCCAGGCCTGATGAGCCTCGATCATTGAGCGGACCTCAGAAGCAGAAGCACCCTGAAACTCAGGAGCAGGAAAAACAGGAGGTAGAGCTGGAGCTGGATCAGCTGCAGGAACAGGTGGTGGTTGCACAGCTGCGTGTCGACGCAACTGAGCTTCCATCATCTTCAAAGCAGCAGCATTGATATCAGATGAGGGTTTTGAAGGGGCTTGACCAGAGAAATCAAAATCTAAAGCCCTGAGAAGATGGGTAATGAGCATGCCATAAGGCAGACTCCTACCAGCAGTGCGAATCTGATCACAACTCATGTGAGAAACGATCACTCGAGGGAAATTTATCCTAATGCCTTTAAGGAGGCAATAGATAATCAGGGGAACAGGACCTCGAGCATGACTGAATTCACCGGATTTAGGCACGATATTATGAAAGATAATCTTAGCAAGGACCTGAGATTGGAGGGAATACTGACTCACAATCTCATTCCTTACCAAATCGGGATCGTCATTCCGGTGAATGAGAGTGGATGCGGTGAGCGAAGACTCACCCTCCGGATATTCAGAAAAATCATGTAGGTCATGAGAGTAGACATCTATTCCATCAGTGGAAAGATGAAGAATCCTAGCAAACTGACCTAGGGAAATATTTATGTCCCTACCCATCACACGGGAGATGATCCGGTTCCCACTAAATTCAAAATTGGCATAGAAATAGGGAACCAAGGATGTGTAAACCTTCTCCCTGATGGAGAGAAAATCCACAAGATTGTTGGCACGGAGAATGTGGGGGATATCAAGATGTTCAAAGTCATGGATAGCCACATACCTACCCGAAATTGTGTTCCTAGGGGCTAGATGTGTGTAACGGTCAGAGGCAAGATCGTTACGCAACAAAGGATCAGTCCTAGGGGCTTGAGATGAGGATTGGGCAATGCCCTTTCCCTTCTCAGAACGATGCCTTTTAGGAGGCATGATAAAAATCAAATTTTTAGGGTTTTGCAGGTAAAGGCACGATCTAGATGATCAATCAACCTAATATGAAGACAAAAGAAGTGATATATCTAAGCTAGAAAGGAAGAACAGATGTAAAATCCGAATTTTTACCTTGAGAAAATTCTGAAACCCTAGCTTGAAAATCCAGAAATTCTGAAAATCTGATGGACGGATCGGCTTGAGATTGAAGATCTGAATTAGGAATGAGGAGTTTGAGATGGGTTTTGAAAGAATTTGAGATCAGGTGAACGGATTTGAAGTTAGAAAATTTGGGAAGAAGAAAGTCCTGCGGCTCGCTGAGAGAGAAATGAGAGAGTGAGAGAAACAGTGAAGAAAAAAGTCCAAATATAAGCCAGAATTCGACGATCGGTCGACTGGGGTTAAGGGCCGGTCGACCGAAAAGATACAGAGAGTCACGCACTCGGATCGGTCGACTGGTCCTATAAAACAGTCGACCGGTAGCAAAAAATAAAAAATTTTCTCAGGCAGAGTCGGTCGACTGGGGTTAGGGGCCGGTCGACCGGCTTTGTCTGAAAATCTGCTACCTGATTCTGTCCCAAAAAAAATTTTAAAGAAATTATAACAAATAAAATATGTTATATTATAACATACAGGAATACATCAATCAGTTTTAAATCTTTATTTAGATTATCACATCAACAAAACTTCACACAAAATGTTTTAATTTTATTTTACAAATTTAAACAAAGATTTAAAGATGTTGAAGCCGAATACCCAGTGACGGGTTCTGAACTTCATCCTCTTGATTCCTCTTGAATGAGTTGAGGCGCGCAATTGCCATCTTTAAGGTATTTGTTTAAACAAGAAATTTTGATTATTAATTTATACTTTTGAAAAATAGTATATACATATAGATACACAAAAATATGGACATGTGGACAAATATGACATAAGGCATGAAAATACAAGATATGAAAATTAACGCAAGGCATGTACACAACATGATAGAAAAGTAGTTCTATATAGGCATGTATCAATGGAATACAAAAGCAAACTATCAATTCTATACACATGTATACATTACCAAAAATCAACAACTATTTTAAAATGGAGATATTACCAATTTAAGGGCAATCTCCAAAAATAGGTGCCTCCACGATAGCGATGCAAGCTAGATTTGAACTTGTGAGCTTAGTTGCATCTACCACCCGGGCACCGTCTCCCCCTAAGTCTTGGAGGAAGTAGATCCACCTGTATCACCTACATTTGGAGGATCTTTTGGTACCCAAATCTTTGAGGGTCCTTTGGGGTTAGTACCGGGGCGAACCCAAACATATTTATTATTAACATTATTTTTAGCATAACAAAACTTTTCTAAATGGCCTTTGCGGCCACAATGAGTGCAAACATAAATTCTACCACTACTATACATGTATGCATGCTTATGTGTGTGCACATGTTTCCGTGCATGTGTATGTGTATGAGATGCATGTTTCCCTTGGGGTATTCCCTTAGGAAATTTAGATGCTATCTTTTTCAAATCAAAAGCATAACTTTTTAAATTTGAGTCCAAAGCTTCAACACGTTTTTGGATCTCAACAAAATCATTTTATCAATTGAAATTATGGGGGTTTTACCCTTATTTGCAAGTTTATACTTATCAAAATCAATTTTCAATTTTTCAAATGAACTAGACAAAGTATTTTTCTCATTTACAACTATTTCAAATTTATTTTTCAAAAGCTCATTTTTCCTTTTTAATTTCTTATTATGAGATTGTGAAATCTCATACCTATTTTGCAATTCTTCAAAAAAATGTGCAAGTTCATCCATAGTTAACTCATCCTCATCTAAAGAGTTTTCTAGAGTTACCTTTGGTGCATCCTCCCCATGTGCCATGAAACACATGTGCGCGGCGTCGACTTCCTCTTCGGATTCCGACTCCGTGTCATCCCAAGTAGCCACCATTGCTTTCTTCTTTCTTTGCCCGTTCTTGGATGTGGTCGCTTGTAGAGCGGGGCAATCGGCAATGAGGTGACCGATCTTCTTGCAATGGAAGCAAGGACCGGGCTCCTCTCTTTTTCTCTCAAATCTCCCTTGAGGTTTCCCTCGCCGGAAATTGCTTTGTCTTCCCTTTCTGTAGAACATCTTGCCCACCTTCGGATGAGCATGGCGAAGTCTTCATCGCACTCATCCGATGAATCATTCTCGTCTTGAATGGTTGGAGCGGCTTTGAAGGCTATTGATTTCTTCTTTGGAGCCTCCCTTTCTTCTCGAACCTTCATCTCCATCTCATGTGTTTTGAGATTGCCGATGAAGCCGGAGAAGTCCATCTCCTCTTTGTCATTAAGCTCTTTGAGGGTTGTCGCCTTAACTTCCCAAGCTTTGGGAAGAGCTCGAATCACCTTTCTTATCTTTTGATCGTTGTCAATCTTGTCGCCTAAGGAAGAAAGAGCATTAGTTATCTTTGTAAAGCGAGTGAGCATGTCATCAATGCTCTCATTATCAATCATGTAAAAATTCTCATATTGAGAACGTAACAAGTCAACTTTTGCTCTCTTGACTTGTGACGTTCCCTCATGAGTCACAATAAGCATGTTCCAGACTTCATATGCCGATTTACAATTAATGATGCGTGCAAGGTCATCTTCATTAAGTGCTTGTGTTAATGCATATTGTGCCCTAGCATTTGCTTCATAGTCCTTGGTGGTATCCTCGGACCATGTTTTCTCATCACTAGTGGGTTCAATGAAATCTTTGGTGATGGCCCTAGCTACCTTAACTCCTAGGGATTTTAAGAAAAGGTTCATCTTGACCTTCCAAATGGGGAAGTTCAAGCCATCAAATTTGGGTGGGGACTTAATGCTTGAGAAATCTAGAGATGCCATGAATGAACAATAAGTATGATGCACAAAACCAAAATACAACAAATGAATATAGCCAAAAGTATGGATCTCCCTAAGGTTGTTAGACCAATTACTAGGGTTTGGCTCTGATACCAATTGAAATCACCTAGAGGGGGGGTGAATAGGTGATGGCTATATGATAATGGCAATTATGCGGAATTTAAAAATTAACTCTTAAACAATTAGCACAATACAATATTTCTTGCAAGTAAAAGACAATGTAAAATTGCAAGTAATAAAAGAGATAGAGTTAGAAGAATTTGAGCAAACGCAAACACGCCGATATGTTTCCGAGGTTCGAGTCACGCTCTACGTCCCCGCCTTCACACTTGAAGGATTTCCACTATTGAGGATCCCACCGGATCAACAATACAAGGACAACACTTGTCCGTCTCCCGTGATGACACTTCACCACCTTGAGCACACTAGCTCGCCTTGAGGCCGATGCCTCTACAACTTCACTCAATTACAATGGAAGTGATCACACTTGATCACTTTACAAAAGGCTCACTAAGCACAATCCTAGAACCAAATAGTAGACTTAGAGTATGGGATTGTGTAGTGCAAAACTAGAGAGAAGTAGAGGAATAGGCTCCAAGTAAGGTGTATGAAATTTAGGCTTTGGAGAGAAAAATCTTTTCTAAACTTAAACTTTGGAAATCTTGAGAAACTCTTGTAAAAACTCTTGATATTCTTTGTAAAATTGTTAGTCATGTCACTTGAAGTGACTACCTATTTATAGGGGTCAAAAACTGCTCAAGAGATTCGTTGGAGACAAATCCCTAAAGTCAAAGAGTCAGAAAAATATAGCTGTTGAGTCTGTCAGAACTTTTGACAGACTACCGGTCGACCGGGTCGGTCGACCGCCAACGGTCGAAAATCCGACCGTTGGGGCTCACCGGTCGACCGGGTCGGTCGACTGGCAATTTCCAGAGAGCAAAGGGTTTGGGCCGGTCGAGTATCGGTCGACTCCCGGTCGACTGATACGCACATGCACAGTTGTGCATGTCGGTCGAGTCCCGGTCGACTGCCGGTCGACCGGTCACTGTGAGTTTCTGAAAAATCAGAATTTACAGGACCTGGACAATTTTGGATTTGGTTTTGGGTCTTGGATAAAATGTTTTGGTCTTGAAAAATCATAGAGTATGAGCATGTGTCATACTACTAACAAGGTAAAACACTTGGTAAAAATTCTTTTGATAAAAACTTGATTTTCCATGAAATGTTTTTCCAAAAACTAGTCTTTCTAAAATCGTATTTCCAAAATAAATAAGTTCATCTAAAAATAAGTTTGGAAATGAAAATAGAAAGTATTTTTGAAGCCAAAAATCACTCTAGAAAATGTGTGTGTGTGATATCCCATATCTCTACTTCTACTATTTAGTTTTGACAAAAATTCTAAAACAAAATAGACAAAATACAAATCTTGGATTCTTTAGCAAGTCTTGATCTTCTTCTTGAACTTTTCTTCAACGCAAATTCCGAAGCTTCCTATGTGCTTTAGCTTGGGAATGCAAATGTTGGGCAAACTCCAAAAGTGTGAGTCTTTTAGTGGAGTCGTCAAAATCTGTTTCTTTGAACCTGAAATACTTTAGAATAAGATTGTTAAATATATAACTAAATATGTTTTGCTATCATCAAAATAACCGGGATAATGGCCTTTGGGCCAACAGATTTTGCATTTAGACTCAGTTTAAGGAAGAATAATTTCTCCTTAACCTGTGACCTTGGATCGCTTAAATTTTCTACAAAAATACTACAATACTTTTTCCTCTTTCAAAATGTGTTTTCAAAATACTAACATTTGATTTCTTTCTTTATGGATTTTGTGGGTGTAATCCGCTGAAAATCCTCAGGAGACAAAACTCCTCCTCTAGGAAAAACTTAGAGGTTTAACGGCTTATTGCACATGCTCAGTGCAATCGCATCACCTACGAAAGTGATGTAATAATTTTCTTGTTTTTCTGTTTTGCTCGGGACGAGCAAAAGATAAGTGTGGGGATGTAATTAATCTCCAATATTGCATATTTCATACCATACTTTAACACTTATTCTTTATAAAATTCTGCTAAATAATTGTTTTCTTGTGTGTTCCTCGGTTCATAGTATGGGATGAAGAAGAAGATCAAAAATCTCATTTATTTGGTGATTTTTAGATCCTAAGAGAGCCATTGACTTTGGAAGCCTATTCTGCTGCAGAGAGCAGAAAATAAGGAAGTAGCAGCCCATAACCTAACATCAGAGCAACCATGACTTGCAGTCTTCGGCGCTGCATGATTGGACATAATGTGAAGTCGTGCATCAAGTTTTGACACACGACTCCATACACTCTCCCTGGTGCCCCTTTTTCCTATAAATACCCTGGGATTTCCAGAGCTGAGGGGAGAAGAGTTTTGAGGATGTTTTTAGGTTTGTTTCTTTTCATGTATATAGTTTTTAGGGTAGTTTAGGTTAGTTATTTTACTTCTTCCTCATTTGTATTTTTCATTCCTTGTAGATCATGTAATAGCAAAGAGAGTAGTATATAGGATGAAAGCAAGAGTGCTTGTAATAGAGAATGACACTCTAAAAAGCGTTCTCTCTTTATCTCTACTTGTTTTCTTCTCTCTAACTCCCTTGACATGCTTAGCTAATTTTCTTTCATGGCAACTATCTACTAACCACTCACTTTCTAACTCCTTACGTGATAATCCACATGAGTCTAATAGCCTGTACTTGGCATTGCTCTTGCAAGAGCCATTGATGGCTCATGATTATAGATTCTAACACTCTAACATCTAACAAGCTAACATTACTTTATTTTATACTTACTCTAATTTAGTTTTGATGGTTTAAGTGTAGCTTGCACTTGTTGTTGAGTTGGATATGAAAGTGATCTTATGGATCATGCTTTGAAACGCTCTTGAACCAAAGACTAGTGATGGCCAAGGATACATGTGAGGTAACTATCACTAAGAGGTTAGCATGGTTAGTGGAGCCATTAGTAGTTAGCAGCCATAAATTCTCTTCTTTTTTACTTTATTTTAGATATATCTCAAAAATCACAAATATATTCGTTTCTATGTTTCCCACATCTCTGTTTCCAAAGTATCCTTCTCTTTCCATTCTTTATTTTCTTTTCTTTTCATTCTTTAAAATATAGAAGAACTGTTAACATACACGTGAATAGACTGATAAAGCTTCTATCGCTTCCGTCCTTGTGAATTCGACCCGTTTAGCCTCTATGCTATAACGGAAGTATCGAGGAAGCCAAAGCACGCACTTTTAACTCGTGATTTCAAAACATACACTTTTCGTGCATAGTTTTCCCCGATCAAATTTTGGACCATTCTCGGGGATGGAAACGGTTTGATCTCACGTTTTTGTTAACTTTTCTTCTTTGTTTTTGGTGTGCAGGTCAAACTTTTAGCATTGCAGAAGTCCACACTTGCTTTTGGGTGGTTGGGTAAATTCTTATATATTGCTATATTCTGCTGCTAGTTTTTATTCAGATTACCTATGCACTGTAATAATTAAGAACTAAAATACGAAAATTGGATGCTTTAAATCGGTATAGACATTTGCATCTAGGCACGTGTCGATTTCAATTCCAATATACTGTATTTTGTTCTTGTGTTGTTGTGATCTTGACGGAGGTGTACATATTGCATTGCATATAGCTTAGGACAAACACGTAGGTGATTTACTCACTTTTTGTGTTCATTCTTATCTATATTGCACACTTGCACGAATTGAACTTAAGGGCATATCCCAATAAAACATAAGGTGGGAAAGTCAATACCCTCTCTTAGCCCAAAAATCACCTCCCCACTGACACAACCCAAGCCTAAATAAAACTTGCTAGACGTTGGCCCCTAGGGACATCTCGGACTTATTTAGGAGATTGACCTAAGGGAGAAAATTGTTAAAGTTTGACTCTTATCAAATCGGTGTCAAAAGTTGGGGATTGAGAGGCGAAATGTCAAAAAACATTGGTTTGGCATAATTAGGCTCGTTGCTCCGGCATGGATACCTCCCACTAGTCTTACCCCTACCTAACAGATTAACTTGTGGTCAGATTTCTACAGTGTACCCCCATGGATAATCTAATCAGTTATGAGTCATCTAGGTCTTGGTCAACCCTAGTATTGGCTTATTTTTTTGAAAATTTCTTTTCTTTGTTTGATTGTTTGTTTGTTTATTTTGTTTTTTTTTCCTGACATCTTTGTGTTATGGATTACAATTATAATTATTCTAATGTATATAATGATTCATACTTCACTTTGACCTCTTTTGACTTGGATATTACCAACTCGGCATAACTCTAACCAACCAAGTATGCCAGATTAGTTTTATCCGACTCAATATGTGCCCCAGTCCCAATACTATGAACAAGGCTGGAATAATCACCACTCTTCACAGAGTTAGTGGGGACACAATTCTCCCGAGTCATATGGTCAACTACCTTACCAACATCCAGCTTCATATACTCCTTCTCCCGAACACCATTAGAAGAACCAATTGACTGGGAAAAGAGGATGGAAGCCTTAAAGGAACTCGAGCGATAAATTCAGAATCTAGGAGACTCAAAATCCCATCAAAGTTTTCAAATCCAAGATCCTTACTCCATTTTTCAAGTCTCACAGCAAGAAGAACATACCGACTTAGAAAAGAGTACGGAATCCATGATTCAATTCCAAAGCAATCCTTTCAATATGATAGAAGCTAGACTTAGTCGAATGGAAAATATGTGTAAGAATAAGGAAACTCCCCCTACCTAGTCTTTGACTATTCCTAACACTTCTAATTATATTGATAAAAACCAAGAATCATGGAATCTTTAAGACTTTGACTAAGATTCAATTTCACAACAAAATCTTGAACTTGACCAATATCAACCCATTGACAAATTGGCAAGTTTTCATTTCAATGAAATTGAACTTGAATATGAATGTGAACCCGACCCATAACTTTGTGATTCAATTCTAATCTTTGAATCTATGTTGACTCTGGCATCCTTACCCAAGCTGGACCCATTTCCCAAGCCAACATTGATTCCTGTATCCATGGATTTTGAAATTGAACCACTTCTTTTGGATAGAATGTGAAATTAATCATTGATGGGAATATAATGTGAAATTAAATTCTTTGATTTGGACTCAACTCTTGAATCTAACCTGACTCTCGAACCCGAAGTTGATTTTCCTGAGTTAGTATTGTTTTCCGAACTTTTCATTTCAAAACCCAAATCATTCATTTCACAAAACCACATTCTATTGTTGGACCAAGGTATTGACTAGAATAACTCAGTGATGATCTTCCAAGATTGATCATGTAAAGGGAATAATTTTCATGATAGGATCTTGCATGATCCTATTAATATTGGGGATTGTAAATATGTAAATAGAAAAGAGGTCAATAAAGGTGGGTTCTGTGAGCCACCACATTATCTTGATTGGGTAGCAATACTTGGCCCAATCAAACCACCATCGGAACCACCACCATGAGGTAATTTTTTTCCTTTCCATTTGTTTCATGTATATACACATTCACGATGTATTGAAGACAATGCATAAGATAAGTGTGGGGAGAGTTTACTAACGTAGATTATTTTAAATTTTCTTTCTTTTACACTTCTTTTTTTAGAGAAATTTTAAAATTTTCTTTTGTATAAAAACTTCTTTCTTTTCTTTTTACAGAACTTTTTGAAATAAGAGAAATAGTTTTGATTTATTTTAAGAAAATTAAGATTATCTTAGGAATTAGATGACCTAAAATTATGAATTTTTAAACTGAGTCAAAATAAGAAATCTTATTTAAATTTTAGGACAAGAAAGTAAGATTGGAAAGATAATTTGATCTTGAATTTTTGCTTTAGATATATACACTTCACACTTACACAATTTTTGGGATTGAAATAAAGACTGAAAATGCCATAAAAATATTAAATAAATAATGATAATAAAAATCACTTATTAAAGCTGGGTAATTATGCCTCAGGAAGCATGATTATTTACGCCTAAAGAGATGGACAAAATTAAAATAATCTCCCTTATTTTTGTGGCCTTATTTACTCGAGTCCTTAGCCCGAGAGATGTTTTCTCATCGGTGCTCTAAAATCGTCTGGTTTGGGAGTCACCGGCTAAAGACTCACTACCCGAGTAAATAAGAAAGTCTAAGAAAACTAAGAGAAGAAAAAAATAAATATATGCAAATAAATGGCATAAAAGTTAGAGTCAATATCTCAAAAATCTTCACAGTTCACAAAGTGTATATTTTTCTAAGAGTTTATGAAAGATCAAAGAATCAATTCATTTTAGATTTTTACATTTAATTTATAACAAGATTTTGCATTTAGACTCAGTTTAAGGAAGAATAATTTTTGGTTAACCTATGACCATGGATCGCTTAAATTTTCTACAAAAATACTTCAATACTTTTCCCTCTTTCAAATTGCGTTTTCAAAATACTAACATTTGATTTCTTTCTTTATGGATTTTGTGGGTGTAATCCGCTGAAAACTCTCAGGAGACAAAAGTCCTCCTTCAGGGGAAACTTTGAGGTTTAATGGCTTATTGCACATACTCAATGCAATCGTGTCACCTGAGAAAGTGGTGTAATAATTTTCTTAGTTTTGTGTTTTGCTTGGGACGAGCAAAAGATAAGTATGGGGGTGTAATTAGTCTCCAATATTGCATATTTCATACCACACTTTCACACTTATTCTTTATAAAATTTTGCTAAATAATGATTTTCTTGCGTGTTCCCAGGTTCATGGTGTGGGATGAAGAAGAAGATCAAAAATCCCATTTATTTGGCGATTTTTAGATCCTAAGAGAGCCATTGACTTTGGAAGCCTAATCTGCTGCTGCGGGGAGCAGAAAATAAGGAAGTAGCAGCCTATACCCTGACATAAGTGCAGCCATGACCTGCAGACTTCGGCGCTGCACGCCTGGCCATACTGTGGAGTCGTGCGTCGAGTTTCGATGCACGACTCCGTACGCTCTCCCTGGTGCCCCCTTTTACTTATAAATATCCTAAGATTTTCAGAGCTCAAGGGAGAAGAGTTTGGAGGAGGTTTTTAAGGCTGTTTCTTTTCATGTGTGTAATTTTTAGGGTAGTTTAGGTTAGTTGTTCTTCTTCTTCCGCATTTGTATTTTTCATTCCTTGTAGATCATGTAATAGGGAAGGGAGTAGTACATAGGATGAAAGCAAGAGTGCTTGTAATGGAGGGTGACACTCTATGAAAGGTTCTCTCTTTATCTCTACTTATTTTCTTCTCTCTAACTCCTTTTACATGCTTAGCTAATTTTCTCTCAGGCAACTAACTACTAACCGCTAACTTGCTAACTCCTTACTTGATAATCCATATGAATCTAATAGCTCCTACTTGGCCTTGCTCTTGCAAGAGCCATTGATGGCTCATGATGATGGATTCTAACACTCTAACATCTAACTCTCTAACAAGGTAACATTACTTTATTTCATGCTTACTCTAGTCTAGTTTTGATGGTTTAAGTGAGGCTTGCACTTGTTGTTGAGTTAGATATGAAAGTGATCTTATGGGTCATTGATCGGGGTAAAACCGCGCACAAAAGTGTATATTTTGAAATCGATATTTAAAGTATGTGTGCTTTGGCTTCCTCGATACTTCCGTTATACCATAGAGGCTAAAACGAGTCGAATCCACAAGGACGAGAGGCGATAGAAGCTTTACCGGTTGATTCGCATGTGTGTTAAAGATTCTTCAAAGTTTTAAAGAATGAAAAGAAAAGAGAAGAAAGAATAAAAAGAGAAGTGTACGGTGAAAACAAGGAAGTGAGAAACATAGAAAAGAATGGTTTTTGTGATTTTGTTTGTATGTCTAAAATAAAGTGAAAAAGAAAGAACACTCACGGCTACTAACTACTAATGACTCCACCAACACGCTAACCTCTTACTGATAGTTGCCTCACATGTATCATTGGTCATCACTAGTCCTTGGTTCAAGAGCGATTCAAAGCATGACCCATATGTAACTCATCACAACTCAACTCTATAAAACAAGTTCAAGCTACACTTAAATCATCAAAACCCGATAAGAGCAAGTATGAAGTAAAGTAATGTTAGCTTGTTAGTGGTTAGGAAGTTAGAGTGTTAGATCCATCATCATGAGCCATCAATGGCTCTTTCAAGAGCAAGGCCAAAACGAGGCTATTAATTCATGTGGATTATCATAAAAGAAGTTAGCAAGTTGGTGGTTAGTAGTTAGTTTCCATGAGAGAAAAGACTAGCTACACATGTAAAAGAGATTAGAGAGAAGAAAACATAAAGAGGTAACCTTTCATAGATTGTCACCTTCTATTACAAGCACTCTTGCATTCCAAGCATGTACCACTCTCTCTCCCTATTACAAGATCTACAAAATGGAAAATACAATGGAGGAAGAAGAACTAACCTAAGCTAAACTACCCTAAACTACAACATGGAATGAAAACTACTCCTAAAACTCTGCATATCTCCAACTCTGGAACCCCAGGGGGGTATTTATAGGCACCAGGGGAACAAGGGGCCAGGGGACAAACCCTGGCCCGAAGCGCGGCGCGCGCTGCGGCCATGTAGCGGCCGCGCGCGTGGCGCTTCAAGCCGCGCGCGGTCCTTTCTATCCCCTGTCAGGCCCTGTGCCCGGTTTCTGGTTTGCAGCCCCTGGTTTTGACAGAATCAGCTCTCTAGGTCAATGGCTATCTTTAATAGGCCTTTAATCACCAATTAAATGGTAATTTAGGGTCTTCTTCTTCATTGCACACTATGGACCTTGAATCAAACAAGTAAAGCTTTATTAGCAGAATTTAATATGAAATAAATGTGAAGATGTGATATAAATTATGCAAAATTAGAGACTAATCACACCCCCACACTTATCTTTTTCTCGTCCCGAGCAAAACAAAAAATTAAGAAATTATTACACCACTTTCGCAGGTGACGCGATTGCACTGAGCATGTGCAACAAGCCGTTAAACCTCTAAGTTTCCCCTAGAGGAGGAGTTTTGTCTCATGAGGATTTTCAGCAGATTACACCCACAAAATCCATAAAGAAAGAAATCAAATGTTAGGATTTTGAAACACATTTTGAAATAGAGAAAAGTGTTAAAATATTTTTGCGAAAATATAAGTGATCTAAGGTCATAGGTTAACCAGAAATTGTTCTTTCTTAAACTAAGTCAAAATGCAAAAAATCTTGTTATAAATTAAATGTAAGAATTTAAAATTGAATTGACTCTTTGATCTTTCATAAAACTCTTAGAAAAATATGCACTTTGTGAACTATGAAGATTTTTTGGGATATCGACTCAAACTTTCATGCCATTTATTTAATATATATTATTTATTTATTTTTTTTTTTTTTTTCTTCACTTAGTTTTCTTAGGCTTTCTTATTTACCCAAGTAGTGAGCCTTTAGCCGGTGACTCCCAAACCAGATGGTCTCAGGGCACCAGATGAGAAAACATCCCTCGGACTTAAGGACTCGAGTAAACAAGGCCACAAAACTAAAGGGGTTATTTTTTTTTCACCATTTTAGGTATGAATAATCATGCTTCCTGAGGCATAATTACCCAACTTCAATAAGTGATTTTTATTATCATAATTTTTTTTAATATATATTTTTCAGTCTTTGTTTCAATCCTAAAAATTGTGTAAGTGTGGAGTGCATAAATCTAAGGCAAAAAATTCAAGATCAAATTATCTTTTCAATTTTACTTTCTTATCCTAAAATTTAAACAAGATCTATTATTTTGACTCAGTTTAAAATTTCATAATTTGAGGTCTTCCTAATTCCTAAGATAATCTTAATTTTCTTAAAAATAAATCAAAAACTATTTCTCTTGTTTCAAAAAGTTTTGTAAAAAGAAAAGAAAAGTTTTATATAAAAGTTTTTTTAATAAAAAGAAGTGTAAAAGAAAGAAAATATAAAACTAACTACGTTAGTAAACCCTTCCCCACACTTATCTCATGCATGGTCCTCAATGCATCGTGAATGTGTAAATACATGAAACAAATGGAGATGGAAGGAAGATTACCTCAAGGGGTGGCTCCGGTGGTGGTCTGATTGGGCCAAGCGTTGCTACCTAATCAAAATAGCGTGGATCGTGCAGGAACCCACCAATGACCTCTTTAATATGACCCAATAAAATGTTGATTGAATGAATGATCTTATTTAAAAAATTATCCCCATCTAATTTTCAATTTTCAAAAATAATTATTGAGTCATTTTTGTCAACATTCTTGTTCAACAATGAAGTGTGATTTTGGAAGATGATGGATTTAAACTTAAAGGAATCAGGAATAAAAACCGGTACCGACTCGGGAAATTAACTCAGATCAAGTCGAGAGTCAACAATAAGAGTCGAAATTGGTTCAAAAATAGGGTCCAAACTAAAAAATTTATGTTCACACACTTTCTCCATAGTGTGATCATAAGATATTGGTGATTCAATTTCACAGTGTACGGGTACAGGATTCAATATTGACTCCGGAATAGAAAAAAAATCTGGTAAAGATATCGAAGTCATTATTGAATCAAAAAGTGAAATGGAGTTACCAACAGGAAGTTCAGGATCACATTCAGGTTCGATTTTAATCTCAGGGAAGGGATAACTTGCCAGAAGGTCCAAGTGACTTTCATAACTTGGAGTTTGGTCAAGTTCGAATGTGTGTTCTGAAATTGAATCTGGATTCCCAAATTGACATGATTCAAGGGTCCAATCAATAGAGTTAGGGATATAAGAATTGGTCAATGGTTGACAAGAAAGATTTTCCTCGCTCTCATTGATCAGATCACTCATTATTGAGTCTAACCTACTGACAGACAGGGTAACAGAATGTTGAGTCTGAATCATGTCTTCCATACTTTTTGTAATTGGTTTTTCTTGAAAAGTTGAGTATGGAAGTTGATTTTGGAAATTGTGGTGAAATTGTGAGTCCATCAGATTTTGCAGTTGCTGCTCGGACTCACGCAAGGGTTCCATACTCAAGTCCAGTATTGAAGTTTGTTCATTTTGAATTGGTGAGACTGAAAAATATGAGTAGGACTCTTGAAAATTTGGTTGAGAGGATGAGTCCAACATGTTTTGCATTCTTCACAAAAGACTTCCAAACGCTTTTCTAGTTTAGATTCTTCTTCAATTGGATGCTCTAGAAAAGGAGTATATGGAGTTTGACATGGAAAGGATTATGAATTGAGCAAATTTTGCATTTATTGTAGGGACTCTTCTATACTCCTTACCAAATCAGATTTTTCTTCAGGTGGTGGAACAGGAAAAGGAGTATATGAACCAAAATCGGGGAATGAAAATTGTGGACAAGGTGACTGATAATTGGACTCGGGGGAGTTGAATCCCATGAACTCTGTGAAGAGTTGAAATTATTTTGAAGATTGTAGTCATATGATTGAGGATAAGGGTCATATTGAGTCGTATAATCCCAACTCGGCATATATGGTTGGTTCATGTTGTATATAGCCGGGTTGGAGTTATCTGAGTCAAATGAGGTCGGAGTGAAATATGGATTTATATCATGATTGAAAGAATTATTGTTGTTAAAATCTGTAACACCCCGCTCCCAGAATACGTACTTAGTTGCGTATTCATATTTTCGATCGTATTTTTTGATTTACTTCCTGTATTTGTATTGTATTATGAATTCTTTATGTGATCATTTTGTCTTGGATCTAGATTCACGGACTCAGAGTCAGCCATAGTCTGAACCGAGGACCCGATCCTAGGGTATTACTCGATTTGGTCTTTCTGGCATTTAGATTTGACCAATTTCAGTTTTAAACATCGTTTTCCAATATTTTAGATTTTCTATGATTTTCTGGAATTTTCCTAAATTAAATTGAAAATCTTCAAAAACCGGTGTCGACCAGTGCCGCTGACCGATTCCCAAATTTTTAATTTACAAACCGATAGGAATTACTAGAAGTGTTTGTTTACATTATTTCTTAAAATCACATTTCCTATCTAAATACTTTTTCTGAGGATTTTATGAATTTATGAAAATTCCACCGGATTGGGTGTCGGCCAGTATCGCTGGTTGATTCCAGAATTTTTAGTTTACAATCGGAATTGAATTTTTGAATTCCGCTTTCGTATTGTATCTTAGAATCGTATTTTCTTTCTTACTACATTTTCTGGGATTTTTCGGAATTTATCAAAATCCGGCTAACCCGGTGTAGACCGATATTGACGGTTGACCTTATGATTTTATCTTGAAAATGAGATTGAATTTCTAAAAACCGATTTCACTAAAAATCTTTATATAATATTTATTATTTTTGAGAATTTTTGGAAAGCTTTCCGAGTTACTTTATTTTTCGGGCTTTTCTGGAGTTTTCGGTGTTTTCCCAGATACCGGAATTTTATCCAGATATTTTACTCTTCTCTTTTTTTCTCTCCTCGCTAGACGCGAGTTTCACCAACCTGGATCCTGCATTCAATGCAGGGATCCTCTCCATACTGCAGTTAATGCACTGCTAATCAACTCCAATCAAGTCAAATCTGGCTTTTTGTCCTTTCTGCTAAAAAGTAGATCTCGCGTTTTCCCTCATGGACGCGGCTTTTAATCTCCGCGTCCAATTCTTTTGGCCTGGACGCAGCCTTTCTTTTGGTGAGACGCAGGTCTCATTTTGGGGTTTTGTGGGGTGGCATTATAATATAATATTTTCCCTTTATATATATAACCACCCCCCTTTTCCTTCCTTCTCTTCATTTCTTTTTCTTTCTTCTTCCTTGGTTACAACAGAGAACGCACCAGCAGCCATGGCCCTCCTTTGGCCAGCCACACTGCCATCTTTTCCACTCACCATCTCCACCATTTCCACCCCAAATTCCACCATCATTTTCTCCTCCATCTCCTCCTCCATTCCAACAACAACAACAACCGTAACACCATCTACAATACCTTCTTCTTCCTCCATTATTCACCAAGATAACCCATTTTCACCACCACCTTCTCCACCATCTCCACCACCACATAACTCCACCTTGGCCACCAACGACCATGTCATCTTCCTCTCCTCGTCGTGCTCTTTCCGACGAGCTATAGCTTCGCTCTCCGAAACTCCTTTTGCAAAACTCCATTTTCACCAAATGAACTACACTTGCACCTCCATTCTTGACTTGGGCTTGGAGCCTTGGCCGCCTTCTCTGGCCAACTCCGGCCACCTCCGGCCGCCGCCGGTGACCGCCGGCCATCGCCGGCCATCCCCCTTTCTCTTTTCATTCTTTCCTTCTTTCATTCTTTCCTTTCCTTCTTTCATTCTTTTCTTCACTTCTTTCTTTCTTTTCATTATTTACATTCCTGCGTCTCCTCTCCCTCATTCCCTGCGTCCCTCTCTACCCCTACGTTTCTCTCAATTTTTCCAGTCTCTCTTCCTCTCTGTTAATTGCTGGACGCGGATCTCACCCCCGCGTCTAGGCAATTCTTTAACGCGATCCACGCGTTCTTGTACCGACGCAACGCGGAGTCCATGCCCGCGTCTGTGTCCCTTTCATATCTGCACGACGCGGAGCTAATGCCCGCGTCTGTGTTCTTCTCATGCTAACGCGACGTGGAACTCATGACCGCGTCCGCGTTCTTCTCGCGTCCTGACTTGAACGCGGGTGTTGAACCCCGCGGTTGTGGCATCTTCGCGATGCGACTCCCGCGTCTGCGACCCCCGCGTCTCATTCTCAAACCCGCGTCCTCCTGTGCACACTCTCTCTCCTTGTGCACTCTCTCTCTCTCTCTCTCCATATACTTCTCTCTCCTTTCTCTCTAACGCGTTGACGCGTTGATTTCCTGGATTCCGGTGATCGGGGATTTCACAGTATTTTCATACTTAGGCGAGTGTTCTCGCTTTCCTTTTGGCTTTCCCATTTCATCTGGTCGACTTGTATTACTCACGATTTATGCTGTTTGGAACTAACACTTTCTTTGATTGTGTTCAACTATTATTCTATCACTTGAAAAAGTACATGCTTGATATGTTAATACTTGATACCTATCATCTACATGCTAATACCTGACACCTGTCTGTAACACTTAACAATTGTTGTGTCATCACCTGACACCCGACTTGCTACTTGGCACTTGTTCCTTCTTATGACATGACTTATTACCTGTCACCTGCCTGATCACTTGTCATTGGCATGTTGAGACCTTATACCTGTTATGATTACCTCTTTACTCATGATTATCACATTACGGGAATGTAGAACTTGATCTCTTGTTATGAACTCCTGTTATACTTGTTATGTACTCCTGTTATGACCAGTTATGATCCTACTCATTCCCGTAATCTGATAATATTGTTAACAAGCTATAAAAAGGATAACTTTCACGGGGAATGGGAGGAAGTGATGGATGCCGGTATGGTGCCTTGCTTATAGTAGTGGAATACCAAAACTGACGATTCGTGTTAGGGGGATTTCAGGCCCCCAGAAGATGCATGTTAGGGGGATTTAAGGCCCCCAATGGCTGTGTCCCGGGCGGACGGGAACTACTATAAGTATGAGCTATCAGTTCTTCATCAGCTTCCAATAACCAACCTCGACTTACTTATATATGGATGTATGTGTGTTGAGATGTACACGGGACACATACCTAGATATATGGGTCAGACGAGTAATAATAATAAAAGATGCCAACTATGTATCATGTTATGCCTGTTATGTACTCCTGTTATGACCGTTGTGTGATTTGCCACAAATGCTTTCATCGGATTTTACTTCGGATTTTCGGATTTATGATTATTATATTATACTGTTCATGTCCTGCCTTTTTCACTTATATTCTATTCCACAGTCTCCTGTTCTTATCTTATCATACCATGAGTAGTTCCTGCTTGATATCACTTGTTTATATCTACTTGCTCCTGCATGCTTACCTATGTTCGCCACTTGGCATTCGTATCACCACTCGCCTGGGGAGTTCTATCTGACTCCCCTGGATTCTCATGTGCAGGTCCTGGAGCTTGAAGCATGTCAGAGCTTGGAACTTGTAGAGTCCCGGTTGCTGATCTGATGGCGCAGCGGTAGCATGGATCTCCAGCAGATCATCCTGAGCTCTATCCTTCCAGGCCCCCTGTGTGCCTCTCGAGTTTTCCTTTTGTAAACTCGTGAGTGCCTGTGTACTGTTCATACTTGTACATCTCTTTGTAATCTCACAATTGCGCATATCAGTGATGTAATATTCATGTAATATTGGATCACCTCTGGTGATAACTTTGTAATTGTACTCATGTGTTGGAATGTATAATGCACCACTTGCTTCCGTACTCTGATTCTTGCCTGTACTAATGCTTAGCGTATATACGTGAGGGTATTTCTGACCTGCGTATATACGTTGCAGTAACGTCTCCGTACCCGCAGGATCGGGGCGTTACAGGGTGGTATCAGAGCCTAGGCTGTCACCTCCTCAGTACGTCCAGACGGCAAATTAATGGTAAAGAAATTTGCAACTGGAATGCATGAGTCCTGGTTATACAATCCGACTACAAGTACAGAGTTATCTATTTTTCTTGATCATCTTCCTTTGATTCCTAATTTCCTCTATCTTTTCCCTGTTTTGGTTTTTCGAAGTCTTTATACCAACTTAAGATATGGATATACTAGAGGGGTAGTGGCTGGTTCTGAATGAAGCTATTACATGATCTCTTCGGCCAACTCTATGAAGCTTGGTATTCTCAGGATTGATCCACGATTGAGTTATCTTCCAGAAGTTGGTATTCGGATTTCTCTACGACTCTTATATATTCTTGAATATATCTTTCAGAGTGATTGATGCCTGATCTTCGGAAATCTTAATTATCGGTCCTCTTTATTTATGGTCAGTATTATTTGGCATCGTTTAAAGATTTATGCGGCAGGAAGTGCAGAAAATGTCTATATTCAGATTATTGTTCAGTCGACTTGGGAAGCCCTACCTGCAGTGATGCATATCTTGATTGGTATAATTCTTGTCCTTGTCCCTCTTGTGTTCATCTTCCCCTTATCGAAATTGCGAGGACGCAATTTTTTGTAAGCTGGATGGATTGTAACACCCCGCTCCCAGAATACGTACTTAGTTGCGTATTCTATTTTTTGATCGTATTTTCGATTTACTTCCTGTATTTGTATTGTATTATGAATTCTTTATGTGATCGTTTTGTCTTGGATCCGGATTCACGGACTCAGAGTCAGCCATAGTCTGAACCGAGGACCCGATCCTAGGGTATTACTCGATTTGATCTTCTGGTATTTAGATTTGACCAATTTCAGTTTTAAACATCGTTTTCCAATATTTTAGATTTTCTATGATTTTCTGGAATTTTCCTGAATTAAATTGAAAATCTTCAAAACCGGTGTCGACCAGTGCCGCTGACCGATTCCCGGATTTTTAATTTACAAACCGATAGGAATTACTAGAAGTGTCTGTTTACATTATTCTTAAAATCACATTTCCTATCTAAATACTTTTTCTGAGGATTTTATGAATTATGAAAATTCCACCGGATTGGGTGTCGGCCAGTATCGCTGGTTGATTCCAGGATTTTTATTTACAATCAGAATTAAATTTCTAAATTCCACTTTCGTATTGTATCTTAGAATCATATTTTTTTTCTTACTACATTTTCTGGGATTTTTCGGAATTTATCAAAATCCGGCTAACCTTGTGTAGACCGATATTGACGGTTGACCTTATGATTTTTATCTTGAAAATGAGATTGAATTTCTAAAAACCGATTTCACTAAAAATCTTTATATAATATTTATTATTTTGAGAATTTTTGGAAAGCTTTCCGAGTTACTTTATTTTTCGGGCTTTTCCGGAGTTTTCGGTGTTTTCCCAGATACCGGAATTTTATCCAGATATTTTACTCTTCTTTTTTTTTCTCTCCTCGCTAGACGCGAGTTTCACCAACCTGGATCCTGCATTCAATGCAGGGATCCTCTCCATACTGCAGTTAATGCACTGCTAATCAACTCCAATCAAGTCAAATCTGGTTTTTTGTCCTTTCTGTTAAAAAGTAGATCTCGCGTTTTCCCCTCATGGACGCGGCTTTTAATCTCCGCGTCCAATTCTTTTGGCCTGGACGCAGCCTTTCTTTTGGTGAGACGCAGGTCTCATTTGGGGTTTTGTGGGGTGGCATTATAATATAATATTTTCCCTTTATATATATAACCACCCCCTTTTTCCTTCCTTCTCTTCATTTCTTTTTCTTCTTCTTCCTTGGTTCCAACAGAGAACGTACCAGCAGCCATGGCCCTCCTTTGGCCAGCCACACTCCCATCTTTTCCACTCACCATCTCCACCATTTCCACCCCAAATTCCACCATCACTTTCTCCTCCATCTCCTCCTCCATTCCAACAACAACAACAACCGTAACACCATCTACAATACCTTCTTCTTCCTCCATTATTCACCAAGATAACCCATTTCCACCACCACCTTCTCCACCATCTCCACCACCACATAACTCCACCTTGGCCACCAACGACCATGTCATCTTCCTCTCCTCGTCGTGCTCTTTCCGACGACCTATAGCTTCGCTCTCCGAAACTCCTTTTGCAAAACTCCATTTTCACCAAATGAACTACACTTGCACCTCCATTCTTGACTTGGGCTTGGAGCCTTGGCCGCCTTCTCGGCCAACTCCGGCCACCTCCGGCCGCCGCCGGTGACCGCCGGCCATCGCCGGCCATCCCCCTTTCTCTTTCATTCTTTCCTTCTTTCATTCTTTCCTTTCCTTCTTTCATTCTTTTCTTCACTTCTTTCTTTTCTTCACTTCTTTCTTTCTTTCCTTTCATTATTTACATTTCCTGCGTCTCCTCTCCCTCATTCCCTGCATCCCTCTCTACCCTGCGTTTCTCTCAATTTTTCCAGTCTCTCTTCCTCTCTGTTAATTGCTGGACGCGGATCTCACCCCCGCGTCTAGGCAATTCTTTAACGCGATCCACGCGTTCTTGTACCGACGCAACGCGGAGTCCATGCCCGCGTCTGTGTCCCTTTCATGTCTGCACGACGTGGAGCTAATGCCCGCGTCTGTGTTCTTCTCATGCTAACGCGACGTGGAACCCATGACCGCGTCCGCGTTCTTCTCGCGTCCTGACTTGAACGCGGGTGTTGAACCCCGCGGTTGTGGCATCTTCGCGACGCGACTCCCGCGTCTGCGACCCCCGCGTCTCACTCTCAACCCGCGTCCTCCTGTGCACACTCTCTCTCCTTGTGCACTCTCTCTCTCTCTCCATATATTCTCTCTCCTTCTCTCTAAAGCGTTGACGCGTTGATTTCCTGGATTCGGTGATCGGGGATTTCACAGTATTTTTTATACTTAGGCGAGTGTTCTCGCTTTCTTTTGCTTTCCCATTTCATCTGGTCGACTTGTATTACTCACGATTTATGCTGTTGGAACTAACACTTTCTTTGATTGTGTTCAACTATTATTCTATCACTTGACAAGTACATGCTTGATATGTTAATACGTGATACCTATCATCTACATGCTAATACCTGACACCTGTCTGTAACACTTAACAATTGTTGTGTCATCACCTGACACCCGACTTGCTACTTGGCACTTGTTCCTTCTTATGACATGACTTATTACCTGTCACCTGCCTGATCACTTGTCATTGGCATGTTGAGACCTTATACCTGTTATGATTACCTCTTTACTCATGATTATCACATTACGGGAATGTAGAACTTGATCTCTTGTTATGAACTCTGTTATACTTGTTATGTACTCCTGTTATGACCAGTTATGATCCTACTCATTCCCGTAATCTGATAATGTAACGCCCCGATTCCACGGATACGGGGACGTCACTGCGACGTATATACGTAGGTCAGAAGAAGCCCCCACGTATATACGCTAAGCATAAAAGTACAATAAGGAAACAGAGTACAACACAAAGCGTGGTGTATACAGTCATATGCCAACTATAGAAGTACAAATACAAAGTTATACAAGTTATGATAACTGTTACACTTTACAAGTGATATGTATCACAACCAAGTCCAAAAGAATATATACAAAGATATACATAAGGTGCTCACGTAAGAGATGGAGACTCGTGAGCCAAAAAGAGGAGTACGGCACGAGGGAACTAGAGCTGGTCAGCCTGCTCACTGAAGTATGCCTGATCTTCCGTGGAAGGATCCACTTCGTTCCAGGTCTCGGAATCTGAATATGCAAATCCAAAGGATCAAGACATATATACAATAGATAGCTACAGCCAAGTGGCTAAGGGACGAGTACAAATAAGATGGAACTATATAAGGTATATCAACTAACCGATATGAAAAGCATGAATAGATAAAGTCGTACTATAGATCTACAATTAACGCTTTATTATTATTATTACTTGTTTTACTCGGATATCTAGCTATGTGGTCCAGCGTCCCAGTGCACATAGATCCATATCATAGTAATACAAGGTTGTTGTTGGAAATCAGCGGTTGTATCGACGAACTATGTTTACAGTGGACCCCGTACATGCCCGGGATAACGGTCCAGGATTGTTCCGTTGCTTGGTGACGGAAGCCAGCCGCTAGGCTATTCAGGAGGGACTTATGTATGCCCTTATCAAGATGGTACCAGTAATACAGGGAGCAAGCACTCCCCTCGGTCCCCTGGAGGCCCACAGGTCAGACCGGAACATGGGTTGCACAACACTCCTAAAAGCCACTGTAAACACGAACACATATCGATATCCGCATGTTTCCCCCGACCCAATATAAGTTGGTCCATTTTATACAAAAGTCAAGAATATCATGCTTGGTTCAAGTGATGGCATGATAAGTGGGGATATCCATTTATTAACAAGTCATGAAACGGGAATATATAATAACAAGTCATGAAGTAATATGAGATAAGATTCATCAAGTATCATGTCATGTAATATCAGTAATGTAGCATAAACATGAACAATGTATCACATGTGTATAGAGGTTAAAGTCCAAAATCAGAAAAGGAAACAACTAAGTTAAATAGTCAGAATTAGTCGACTAGGTGGGAGATTAGTCGACTAATAAGGGTCTTCAGTCGACTAATAGTCCGCAGGAGTCGACTAAAGTGGTTTTCCAGAGAGTTTGGTAGTCGACTTGGGTTGGAAGGGTAGTCGACTTGGTGAACTATAAGTCGACTAACGGGTACGCAAGTCGACTAAATCTGTGATATAAAAAGTTGGGATTAATTTCCGGGACATGTTAGTCGACTAGGGTACTATGTATAGTCGACTAGAGGTCTCTGGTCGACTAATAATTTGGGATAAGTCGACTAGAGCCGAGAGTTGGTAATTTTTTGGTTCAAGGAAAATTAGTCGACTAGGGGTCAAAATGTAGTCGACTAGGGGGGTCTAGTCGACTGGTGAAATGGCTTAGTCGACTAAAACTGTGAAAATCAGAAAAGCTACGTTTCAACTAAAGTGGGTTAGTCGACTAGTATCTAGGTCAAGTCGACTAATCCTGGAGAAAACAGAAAACAGAACAGAATTTCAGATGGTTGTTTGTTGGCCTAAAAATGGGATTTTTATGACACAAGTGTATATGAATGATCTTCACATGTACACAAAGAAGTGATCTAGTCTTGGTGAGTAAAAATACTCACAAGGAAAGGTTATTTGAAGGTTCTACGAGTCTTGAAGGATCGTTTGCCGACGATGTCACCAACTAGGTCTTTGGCGATACCTCCGACGAAGTGAGATGCGATCCAAAACCAAGAGTGTGGTAGCTTGAGAAGAAGATGGTGAAGGTTTGAGGTGGTTGGGAGTTAGGGATTGAGATGGAGAAGTGAAAAAAGAGAAAAGAATTGTAAAGGAAAGTTTATATAGGATTTGATTTTTGTAAAGGGGATGAAATTAAAGAATTGGAGAGGGGTTTGTGCAAATAGGGGAGGATGGGGTTGTCTCCCTTGGCCAATGGTGGCCGGCCAAAGAAGAGAGAGAAAGAGAGAGGAATTGAAGGGCATTTATGAGGAAGGGTGTGGAATTTGGATATTTTGGAGGAGAAGATATTTTGGGAAGTTGGTGGAAGGAAGGAAGGAAAGAAAAAGGAAAAAGAAAAAGGAAAAGAATTTGTAAAAGAAAAGATATTTTCTTAATTTTGAAAAATGAAAATATTGAAAACACTGATTCCCGGGTTTAAATCGAGAATGCGGAAAACATTTCGGAAAATACCGAAATCGTCCGAAATTCAAGTATCTCGGAACGACTCATAATTTTTACCAAAAATCAAGAATAATATAAGAAGACGTATAGTGAAATCCGTTTGAAGAAATACTTTATAGTTTTGGAACTAAAATTCCCGGAATCAGTTAACTACCGACTCCGTTGGAATTTTCATAAATTTATAAAATTCTAAAAAAAAGTATTTAGATAAGGAATGTCATTCTAAGAAATAATGTCTAAAAGATTCTCTTGAAATTCCTAACTGTTTGGGAATTAAAATTCTAGGAATCGATCAGCGATACTGGTCGACACCGGTTTTGAAGAAATTCATTTTAATTCTAGAAAATTCCAGAAATTCACCTAAAATCTAATATTTAGAAAATGATATTTGAAATTGAAATTGGTCAAATACGGGAAGTAAATCGAAAAATACGATCGAAAATCAGAATACGCAACTTAGTACGTATTACGGAAACGGGGTATTACAATCTACCCACCTTACAAAAATTTCGTCCTCGAAATTTCATAAGGTGAAGGGTAACAGGAATGGTAACAGATAGATAAGGCTAGGAAGAAGGATAACAAATAGAAAAGAGTAAAAGGAAAGAGTCTTACCAATCAAGATGAGAAGAGTTGAGGATAACGCTCTCGGATGACGTCCTCTCGTTCCCAAGTGGCCTCTCCTGGCGCATGGCGGTTCCAAGATACCAACACTAAAGGTATGGCTTTGTTCTTCAGTGTCTTCACACTCCTATCCAAGATGGCCATTGGCTGCTCCTGATATGATAAATCCGGTTGTAGCTCCAGCTCGGAATGATCCAAAATATGGCTGTCATCCTTAACATACCTCCTCAACTGAGACACGTGGAAAACATTATGAACTCCGTCCAACGATGGCGGCAACGCCAATCGATAAGACACATCTCCCACTCGATCCAATATCTCGAATGGGCCGATATATCTCGGACTTAGTTTCCCACGAGTGCCGAACCGGATTACTCCCTTGGTAGGTGAAATCTTCAAGAACACATGATCTCCAACTCCGAATTCCAATGGCCTCCTCTGCAAATCTGCCCAGCTCTTCTGCCGACTCTGAGCTGCCTTGAGATGATCTCTGATAACTCTAACTTTCTCTGTGGTCTGGATCAAATCTCTGGCCCCAATAGACTCCTCTCACCAACTTCATCCCAACAAATCGGTGACCTGCATTTCCTCCCATACAGTGCCTCGAAAGGTGCCATCTTAATACTTGCCTGATAACTGTTGTTATAAGAAAACTCAGCCAAGTGAAGATGATCTTCCCATGAACCCCTGAACTCAATCATGCAGGCTCTAAGCATGTCCTCGAGGATCTGGATGGTCCTCTCAAATGTCCGTCTGTCTGAGGATGATATGCTGTACTGAACTTCAGACGAGTTCCCAGACTTTCTTGGAGACTCTCCCAGAAATGAGATCTGAATCTGGTATCTCTATCTGATACAATACTGACTGGAACTCCATGCAGACGAACTATCTCCTTCACATACTTATCTGCCAGAACCTCTGTAGTCTGACCCACCCTGAATGGTATGAAATGAGCTGACTTGGTGAGACGATCAATGATAACCCACACGGCATTATTACCTTTGGGACTACGAGGTAATGCCGTGACAAAGTCCATAGTGATGTGCTCCCACTTCCATTCGGGTATAGGCAAAGGATGAAGAAGTCCAGCTGATCTCTGATGCTCAATCTTTATCTGCTGGCACACCAAGCACTTAGCTACAAACTGAGCTATCTCTCTCTTCATGGCATTCCACCAAAATTGCTTCTTCAAATCCTGGTACATCTTGTTTCCTCCTGGATGTATAGAATAGGCTGAACTATGTGCTTCCTCCAAAATCTTCTGTCTAACTTCCCCTTGGGGAACACAAAGCCTACCTCCAAAGTACAATGCACCATCCGGACGAATACAGATATCCGTCCTCAATCCAGCCTCTACCTGAGTTCTGAATGTCTGAAGTCTGGGGTCCTTCTTCTGAGCTTCCTTGATCTCTTCTATCAATGAAGACTGGATCTGCAAGGTCATAAGCTGTCCTGTCTTCTCAGCTCCTCGAACCACCATCAAGTCCAATCTGATAAAGTCCTGAATCAACTCCTTCTGTTGAGTGATTTGGACTAACACTCTGTTCTCTGGCATCCTGCTCAGGGCATCTGGAACTGTATTGACCTTGCCTGGATGATATTGCAAGTCAATGTCATAGTCTGCCATCAGTTCCAACCACCGCCTCTGCCTCATGTTCAACTCTTTCTGTGAAAAGATATACTTGAGGCTCTTGTGATCTGTATATATCAGCACTTTATCTCCCAGAAGATAGTGCCTCCAAATCTTCAAGGCAAAGATCACTGCCGCCAACTCCAAGTCATGAGTTGGGTAATTCCTCTCATGAGGCTTCAATTGCCTAGATGCATATGCTATCACATGATCATGTTGCATAAGCACACACCCCAGGCCTTTACCTGATGCATCACTAAAGATGACCATCCCTCCTCTCCCTGAGGGAGTTCTCAAGATAGGAGCTGAAATGAGCTTCTGCTTCAACTGCTCGAAGGCTGCTTCACACTCCTCTGTCCATATGTACCTTACTCCTTTCCGGGTGAGCTGGGTTAACGGAGCTGCAATCCGAGAGAAATCCTGGACGAAACGTCTGTAATATCCAGCTAGTCCAAGAAAACTCTTTATCTCCGTCACCGTCCTCGGAACTGGCCAATCCTTACTGCCTGGACTTTGCTCGGATCAACTGAGATACCTTCTGCTGACACCATATGTCCAAGAAATGCTATACTGTCCAGCCAGAATTCACACTTACTTCTCTTGGCATGAAGCTGCTCCTGCTGAAGTGTCTGCAACACAATCCTCAAGTGTTCAGCATGCTCCCTATTGTTCTTTGAATAGATCAAGATGTCGTCGATGAAAACAACAACAAACTGATCCAAGAAGGGGAGAACACTCGGTTCATCAAGTCCATAAACACTGCAGGGGCATTAGTGACTCCGAAAGGCATAACAAGAAACTCATAGTGGCCATATCGGGTCCTGAATGCCGTCTTCGGAATATCCTCCTTCTTTACCCTCAGCTGGTGGTAACCCGACTGCAAATCCAATTTGGAGAACACACGGGCCCCATGAAGCTGATCAAACAGATCATCAATCCTGGGTAAGGGATACTTGTTCTTGATGGTGACCTTGTTCAATTCCCTGTAATCAATACAAAGTCTCTTACTACCATCCTTCTTATTCGCCAACAGTACTGGAGCTCCCCACGGCGAAGTACTTGGCCTAATCACTCCCTTATCTGAATACTCCTGCAGCTGCTTCTTCAGAATCTCCAACTCCGTCGGTGCCATCCTGTACGGAGCCTTGGATATAGGTGCTGCTCCTGGAATAGTCTCGATGGAGAACTCAATCATCCTGACAGGTGGCAGTCCTGCGATCTCAGCAAACACCTCCGGGAATTCATCCCACACCGGCACCTTCTGCTTCTGAACCTCCGAAGAAGTAATCTGAGACTTTCCCTTGGTGGTCTTCACTTCTCCACTAAACTGGAACTCTGGTTGAAGTGGAATTCTAAACTTGATCTTCTTCTCCCTACAATCAATCACAGCATAGTACTGACTGAGCCAGGTCATGCCTAAGATCACGTCGTACCCTTTGGTGTCTAGTACGAGCATATCTATGGCCATGGTCTTATCACACAGTTCTACTGGACAATCAGTACACACTCTAGATGATATGACTACCCATTCCCTGTACTTATCTCCCATTTGTGGTCTAAAACCTTAACAGGTATTGAATGTAAAGCCACAAATTTATCTGAGATGTAACAGTGAGAAGCACCTGAATCGAAGAGAGCGAGAACAGGTATTGAATGAACTCTGATGTTACCTGTAATCACTTCCTCTGAAGCCTCTGCCTCTTCTGCTGTCAGAGTATAAGCCTGACCTCTGCCACGCCCTGCTGCAGTCCTGCCTCCTCTCTGGACTGGGCGAAAGACATGCTGTGGAGGAAGGGGAAGAGCTCTCCTCATCACTGGCCCCTGGTTCCTCTGCTCAAGATGCCCTGGTACTGCCCGCTGTCCACTCGGTCCTGGAAGTGCTGGCAAGGTCTGGTTAGTCATCCCCAATCTCCTGTGTGGACATGCCTCTATGGAGTGATCTCTGGCTCCACACACCAAGCACAGTCCATTTGCCCTCCGGCAAGTCTGTCGAGTGTGCCCTGGCTTCTGACAATGACTACAGAATACCAGTGGTTGGGCTGACTGATAAGGTGCTGGCCTGAAAGGTTGCCTCATCTGGATTTTCGCTGCTCTAAACGGGCCCCCTCTTCCCATAGGTACAAATGGCCGCTTCATGACCTGCTGTCTCATCTGATCCCCTTGCTCCTTCTCAAACCCACGCTCCACCTCCCGAGCGATGGTGAGAACCTCTGCATAGGTCTTCAGCTGCTGGGGCATCAGATACATCTGAATCTCATCTGAAGACCCTGCTGAAACCTGCTCGCTCGCTTCTCCTCGTCCGTCACCATATACGGCGCGAAGCGGCTCAGTCGAAGAAACTCCGCGGCATACTCGTCCACGGACTTGTTCCACTGCTGGAGCCTGATGAATTGTTCCTCCATATCTTTCTGTGCCGTAGCAGGGAAGAAGCGGCTGTAAAAAACTCTTGGAGAAGGCGTCCCAAGTAACGGGCTTCTCCAGTCTAGCCTCCTCTGCGAGCCACCAGGTTCTCGCAACATCTTTAACTGAATCTTAGCTACTTCAACTTGGCTCTCCTTCGGGACACGGGCTGCATTCAGTAGGTCTGTCGTGTCCGTCAACCATTGCTCCGCCTCCAATGGTTTCTCGCTCCCCGTGAATATAGCAGGCTGTAGTCTTCTGAAGTCCGATACATTCCCGGGCTTCTGTTCCTTCGGGGCTGCTAACTCTTGTCTAAGGAGCTCGGTCTGCTGCTGCTGATTTTCCATCTGCTGTTGCTGGTTCCCCAGCATGGTCTGAATGACCTTAAGGATGTCAGCATTCTCTCCTCCTACGGGTCCATTCGGGACTTGCCCGATATTGTTACGACCCGAACGTCTCTCCATTCTGAATGATAACTGGAATTGGAAACAATGAAAGGAGTTTAGGATACGAAGGAATTGATCAATGAAGGAAGCAAGAAGGACTCTATAACTTTGTACATTGTAGTTGGCATAAGCAAATTACTAGAATTTGCCACTTGATTGTACTTTAGGTTTGAGAGCCTAGGCTCTGATACCAACCTGTAACGCCCGATTCCACGGATACGGGGACGTCACTGCGACGTATATACGTAGGTCAGAAGAAGCCCCCACGTATATACGCTAAGCATAAAAGTACAATAAGGAAACAGAGTACAACACAAAGCGTGGTGTATACAGTCATATGCCAACTATAGAAGTACAAATACAAAGTTATACAAGTTATGATAACTGTTACACTTTACAAGTGATATGTATCACAACCAAGTCCAAAAGAATATATACAAAGATATACATAAGGTGCTCACGTAAGAGATGGAGACTCGTGAGCCAAAAAGAGGAGTACGGCACGAGGGAACTAGAGCTGGTCAGCCTGCTCACTGAAGTATGCCTGATCTTCCGTGGAAGGATCCACTTCGTTCCAGGTCTCGGAATCTGAATATGCAAATCCAAAGGATCAAGACATATATACAATAGATAGCTACAGCCAAGTGGCTAAGGGACGAGTACAAATAAGATGGAACTATATAAGGTATATCAACTAACCGATATGAAAAGCATGAATAGATAAAGTCGTACTATAGATCTACAATTAACGCTTTATTATTATTATTACTTGTTTTACTCGGATATCTAGCTATGTGGTCCAGCGTCCCAGTGCACATAGATCCATATCATAGTAATACAAGGTTGTTGTTGGAAATCAGCGGTTGTATCGACGAACTATGTTTACAGTGGACCCCGTACATGCCCGGGATAACGGTCCAGGATTGTTCCGTTGCTTGGTGACGGAAGCCAGCCGCTAGGCTATTCAGGAGGGACTTATGTATGCCCTTATCAAGATGGTACCAGTAATACAGGGAGCAAGCACTCCCCTCGGTCCCCTGGAGGCCCACAGGTCAGACCGGAACATGGGTTGCACAACACTCCTAAAAGCCACTGTAAACACGAACACATATCGATATCCGCATGTTTTCCCCCGACCCAATATAAGTTGGTCCATTTTATACAAAAGTCAAGAATATCATGCTTGGTTCAAGTGATGGCATGATAAGTGGGGATATCCATTTATTAACAAGTCATGAAACGGGAATATATAATAACAAGTCATGAAGTAATATGAGATAAGATTCATCAAGTATCATGTCATGTAATATCAGTAATGTAGCATAAACATGAACAATGTATCACATGTGTATAGAGGTTAAAGTCCAAAATCAGAAAAGGAAACAACTAAGTTAAATAGTCAGAATTAGTCGACTAGGTGGGAGATTAGTCGACTAATAAGGGTCTTCAGTCGACTAATAGTCCGCAGGAGTCGACTAAAGTGGTTTTCCAGAGAGTTTGGTAGTCGACTTGGGTTGGAAGGGTAGTCGACTTGGTGAACTATAAGTCGACTAACGGGTACGCAAGTCGACTAAATCTGTGATATAAAAAGTTGGGATTAATTTCCGGGACATGTTAGTCGACTAGGGTACTATGTATAGTCGACTAGAGGTCTCTGGTCGACTAATAATTTGGGATAAGTCGACTAGAGCCGAGAGTTGGTAATTTTTTTGGTTCAAGGAAAATTAGTCGACTAGGGGTCAAAATGTAGTCGACTAGGGGGGTCTAGTCGACTGGTGAAATGGCTTAGTCGACTAAAACTGTGAAAATCAGAAAAGCTACGTTTCAACTAAAGTGGGTTAGTCGACTAGTATCTAGGTCAAGTCGACTAATCCTGGAGAAAACAGAAAACAGAACAGAATTTCAGATGGTTGTTTGTTGGCCTAAAAATGGGATTTTTATGACACAAGTGTATATGAATGATCTTCACATGTACACAAAGAAGTGATCTAGTCTTGGTGAGTAAAATACTCACAAGGAAAGGTTATTTGAAGGTTCTACGAGTCTTGAAGGATCGTTTGCCGACGATGTCACCAACTAGGTCTTTGGCGATACCTCCGACGAAGTGAGATGCGATCCAAAACCAAGAGTGTGGTAGCTTGAGAAGAAGATGGTGAAGGTTTTGAGGTGGTTGGGAGTTAGGGATTGAGATGGAGAAGTGAAAAAAGAGAAAAGAATTGTAAAGGAAAGTTTATATAGGATTGATTTTTGTAAAGGGGATGAAATTAAAGAATTGGAGAGGGGTTTTGTGCAAATAGGGGAGGATGGGGTTGTCTCCCTTGGCCAATGGTGGCCGGCCAAAGAAGAGAGAGAAAGAGAGAGGAATGAAGGGCATTTATGAGGAAGGGTGTGGAATTTGGATATTTTGGAGGAGAAGATATTTTGGGAAGTTGGTGGAAGGAAGGAAGGAAAGAAAAAGGAAAAAGAAAAAGGAAAAGAATTTGTAAAAGAAAAGATATTTTCTTAATTTTGAAAAATGAAAATATTGAAAACACTGATTCCCGGGTTTAAATCGAGAATGCGGAAAACATTTCGGAAAATACCGAAATCGTCCGAAATTCAAGTATCTCGGAACGACTCGTAATTTTTACCAAAAATCAAGAATAATATAAGAAGACGTATAGTGAAATCCGTTTGAAGAAATACTTTATAGTTTTGGAACTAAAATTCCCGGAATCAGTTAACTACCGACTCCGTTGGAATTTTCATAAATTTATAAAATTCTAAAAAAAAGTATTTAGATAAGGAATGTCATTCTAAGAAATAATGTCTAAAAGATTCTCTTGAAATTCCTAACTGTTTGGGAATTAAAATTCCAGGAATCGATCAGCGATACTGGTCGACACCGGTTTTGAAGAAATTCATTTTAATTCTAGAAAATTCCAGAAATTCACCTAAAATCTAATATTTTAGAAAATGATATTTGAAATTGAAATTGGTCAAATACGGGAAGTAAATCGAAAAATACGATCGAAAATCAGAATACGCAACTTAGTACGTATTACGGAAACGGGGTATTACAGATAATATTGTTAACAAGCTATAAAAAGGATAACTTTCACGGGGAATGGGAGGAAGTGATGGATGCGGTATGGTGCCTTGCTTATAGTAGTGGAATACCAAAATGACGATTCGTGTTAGGGGGATTTCAGGCCCCAGAAGATGCGTGTTAGGGGGATTAAGGCCCCCAATGGCTGTCCCGGGCGGACGGGAACTACTATAAGTATGAGCTATCAGTTCTTCATCAGCTTCCAATAACCAACCTCGACTTACTTATATATGGATGTATGTGTGTTGAGATGTACACCGGGACACATACCTAGATATATGGGTCAGACGAGTAATAATAATAAAAGATGCCAACTATGTATCATGTTATGCCTGTTATGTACTCCTGTTATGACCGTTGTGTGATTTGCCACAAATGCTTTCATCGGATTTTACTTCGGATTTTCGGATTTATGATTATTATATTATACCTGTTCATGTCCTGCCTTTTTCACTTATATTCTATTCCACAGTCTCCTGTTCTTATCTTATCATACCATGAGTAGTTCCTGCTTGATATAACTTGTTTATATCTACTTGCTCCTGCATGCTTACCTATGTTCGCCACTTGGCATTCGTATCGCCACTCGCCTGGGGAGTTCTATCTGACTCCCCTGGATTCTCATGTCCAGGTCCTGGAGCTTGAAGCATGTCAGAGCTTGGAACTTGCAGAGTCCCGGTTGCTGATCTGATGGCGCAGCGGTAGCATGGATCTCCAGCAGATCATCCTGAGCTCTTATCCTTCCAGGCCCCCTGTGTGCCTCTCGAGTTTTCCTTTTGTAAACTCGTGAGTTCCTGTGTACTGTTCATACTTGTACATCTCTTTGTAATCTCGCAATGCGCATATCAGTGATGTAATATTCATGTAATATTGGATCACATCTGGTGATAATTTGTAATTGTACTCATGTGTTGGATGTATAATGCACCACTTGCTTCCGTACTCTGATTCTTGCCTGTACTGATGCTTAGCGTATATACGTGAGGGTATTTCTGGCCTGCGTATATACGTTGCAGTAACGTCTCCGTACCCGCAGGATCGGGGCGTTACAAAATCCATTTCACAATTTACAAAAAAAAGAAAACAAACAAACAAAGAAAAAGAAAAAGAAAACAAGCCTATGCTAGGGTTGACTTAGACCTAGATGACTCCTAACTGGTTAGATTGTCCACGGGGGGTCTATTATCAGAAGCTGACCACGAGTTAATCGACCAGGTAGGGGCATGATCAGTGGGAGGTATCTGTTGGCCAGAGGCTTCCACTCTAGTTTTGATGATGATTAACTATTGTAGTTATGTTTACTAATAATCTTGTGATGTTTAGTTTCAGATACTTTACCAAGATATTAGTAGGTGATTAGCTTCAACAAAGGTGTTTTGGAGTTTCTCACATGGTGATTCAAGAGCCCGAGCGACAAAGTTCATACCTAGCACTCGTTGGAGTCAAGCTCGGTGGATCATGGTTTGGATCGAGTCGACTTGAAGACAGAGTTCGTCAAGAAGACTTCGGTACTTAGTTTAGTTTTTATTTTAGATCCATTTGTAAAGACTAGATAGTGTGATATGCTCAAGTTCTTGTTTTAGTTTTCATGTTTATTGGTTTTCGGTTTTGGTTTAACCGATCTTGGTTTTCATGAATAGATAGTATCAAAACAAGTTTACATGGTTTAATGTATATTAGATTTGTTCTATATACATGTATGCTTCATATACTTAGACAAACTTATTTTGATATGCCTATTCATGTATTTAGGTTTTGTATTTTAACAGAACTTGTTTTTGGAATTATAGTCAAAAACATTGATTATATATAATATATATATATATATATATATATATATATATATAATATATATATATATAATATATATATATATATATCTTTCATGTATATTGGATTATATCCATATACAACATGCTTCAAGTTGTTAAATATCATGTTTTTGTATTTGGATGAGTTTTGGACAAAACGAATTTTCAATTCAAAAATCCAAGTTTTGGAAAATACGAGTTTTGGTTTTCGGCAAAATTTGTAAGTCACAAAAATGGTTCAAAAAGTTTGAAATATGTGTTGAATTTTTTCACACATGTTCATATATCAAAGTATCATACTAAAACTATTTTTGTGAATTTTTAGAGATTTTATGGGAATTTATTGGAATTAAAATACCCAGTTTTTAAGTCATGATTTGTTGCCTGCCAGGCTCTGGCAGTCGACCGGACGGTCGACCGGACCCAGAGTCGGTCGATCGGACCGGTCGACCGACGTGCATAAGGATGTGCACGCTGACCAGCCACTTGGGCCGGTCAACTGGGCGGTCGACCGACTGCATGTGCCCCACTCTCGGGTGGGGACGGTAGACCGGACGGTCGACCGTGAGCCGAGCGGTCGACCGGCCAGAGAGCAATTTGCTCTCTGGATTGGCACGGTTGACCGGGTGGTCGACCGGCAAGCTCAAAGGTCAAATTTTTGACCGTTGGCCAGTCGACGGCCGGTCGACCGGAAGGCCAATTTCTGGCCTAGTCAGCAGCCAACGGGCAAATTTTTTGTTGGGGGTATAAATACCCCAATTGAGGCCTGTTTTGAGTAAGATTTTCAAGAGCAAAAATTCACCTATTCTCTAGTGTATTAAAAGCAAGGTTTTCAAAAGAGTTTATTGTTTTTAAAGATCTATCTTCATTGTTTTCAAGGGTTGGAAAAAATTAAAGAAAAATAAAGATTTGGGATATTTGTGTTGTTCTTCATTTCTATCAAATTCAATGTGTTTTCCCAAGTATTTTTCTTTGTTATTTGATTTTCAAACACCTTGATTTCTCACTCTTGAGATTACATATTATCCTATCTATTAGGATCTTTGTTTTATGAGAAAGAGATTGTTTGTGGTTGTGAAAACCACCAAGTGTTGTACCCTCCCTTATTTATGATATCCCTCTTGTGTAGAGGTTGATTTTGGAGTGGTGGTTAGCTCCCTTTAGTGAGAGGTAGAGATTGGTCTTGGCTCCCTCTAGTGAGAGGTGGAGTTTGTATTGGTATCCCTCTTAGTGAAGAGGTGAATTGTGTTGTTTGGCTAAGTGCCTACCCCTCTTGTGTGAAGTGGTGTTTGTGTGGCTTTGTGCCTAGCCTCTAAGTGTAGAGGTTGTGTTTGTAAAGAGATGAGTGTGTACTCCCGGTGATTATATTGCCCCAAATCCTCAGTGAAGGTTCCCTATGTGGGAGTCTGTGTGGACAAGTGGATTGGAAATCCTTCTGTGTGAAGGCGGGGACGTAGAGCTGTGAGCTCGAACCTCGAAACATATTCGTGTGTTTGCGTTTGATCTATTGTCTCTCTAACTCTCTCTCTTTTATATTGTGCCTTGCATCATTTCATATTGTCATATCATACTTATATGCTTGGCTTGTTTGTGTGTGCCTCACTTGTGCTTAACCACGAGAGCTTCATATAGCGCCTCAACTCTTATTCAGAGGAATCAAGAGGTGTTAGTTCAGAGCCCTTCACCGGGAATTCGGCTACACTCGTTGGTTGAATTAAGTGTAGTTGCAATTAAGTTTTAATTTCCGCATTTAGTTCATTAGATTAGCCGTACACCTATTCACCCCCCCTCTAGGTGTACTTTCAGTATCCGTGCCGGAGCAACAGGCCTAATTATGCCAAACCACCGTTCTTCGAGGTTTCGCCTCTCAATCCCCAACCTTAGACACCGATTTAGCAAGAGTCAAATTCTAACAACTTTCCCCTTAGGTCAATCTCCTAAATGAGTCCGAGATGTCCCTAGGGGCCAACGTCTAGCAAATTTTATTTAGGCTTGGGTTGTGTGAGTGGGAGGTGATTTTTGGGCTAAGGGAGGGTAATGACTTCCCCACCTTATGTTGTTTTGGGTTTTGCCCTTAAGTTAAATTAGTGCAAGTGTGCAATATAGATAAGAATGAACACAAAAAAAGCGAGTAAATCACTGAAGTGTTTATCAAAACTATATGCAATGCAATATATATACCTCCTATCAATATCACAACAACACAAGAATAAAATACAGTATATTGGAATAAAAATTGACACGTGCCTAGATGCAAATGTCTAAACCGTTTTAAAACATCCAATTACCGTATTTTAGTTCTTAAAATTATTTACAGTGTACAAGTAATATAAACAAAAATTAGCAGCAGAGTATATGAATGTACAAGAAGTTACCCGACCACACTTGAGCAAGTGTGGACTTCTGCAATGCTAAAATTTAACCTGCACACCAAAAAACAAAGAAGAAAAGTTAACAAAAATGTGAAATCAAATCGTTCCCATCCCCGGCAACGGCGCCAAAATTTGATCGGGGTAAAATCCCGCACAAAAGTGTATGTTTGAAATCGATATTTAAAGTGTGTGCTTTTGCTTCCTTGATACTTCCGTTATAGCATAGAGGTTAAAACGAGTCGAATCCACAAGGACGGGAGGCGATAGAAGCTTTACCGGTTGATTCATATGTGTGTTAAAGATTCTTCAAAGTTTTAAAGAATGAAAAGAAAAGAGAAGAAAGAATGAAAAGAGAAGTGTACGGTGAAAACAAGGAAGTGAGAAACATAGAAAAAATGGTTTTTGTGATTTTGTTTGTATGTCTAAAACAAAGTGAAAAAGAAAGAAAACTCACGGCTTCTAACTACTAATGACTCCACCAACACGCTAACCTCTTAGTGATAGTTGCCTTACATGTATCATTGGCCATCACTAGTCCTTGGTTCAAGAGCGATTCAAAGCATGACCCATATGTAACTCATCATAACCCAACTCTACAATGCAAGTTCAAGCTACACTTAAATCATCAAAACTTGATAAGAGCAAGCATGAAGTAAAGTAATGTTAGCTTGTTAGTGGTTAGAAAGTTAGAGTGTTAGATCCATCATCATGAGCCATCAATGGCTCTTGCAAGAGCAAGGCCAAAACGAGGCTATTAGATTCATGTGGATTATCATAAAAGAAGTTAGCAAGTTGGTGGTTAGTAGTTAGTTGCCATGAGAGAAAAGACTAGCTACACATGTAAAAGAGATTAGAGAGAAGAAAACATAGAGAGGTAAAGAGAGCACCTTTCATAGATTGTCACCTTCTATTACAAGCACTCTTGCATTCCAAGTATGTACCACTCTCTCTCCCTATTACAAGATCTACAAAATGGAAAATACAATGGAAGAAGAAGAACTAATCTAAGCTGAACTACCCTAAACTACAACATTGAATGAAAACTACTCCTAAAACTCTGCATATCTCCAACTCTGGAACCCAGGGGGGTATTTATAGGCACCACGGGAACAAGGGGCCAGGGGATAAACCCTGGCCCAAAGCGCGGCGCGCCCCGCGGCCATGTAGCGGCCGCGCGCAGTCCTTTCTGTCCCCTGTCAGGCCCTGTGCCCGATTTCTGATTTGCAGCCCCTGGTTTTGACAGAATCAGCTCTCTAGGTCAATGGCTATCTTTAATAGGCTTTAATCACCAATTAAATGGTGATTTAGGGTCTTCTTCTTCATTGCACACCATGAACCTAGAATCAAGCAAGTAAAGCTTTATTAGCAGAATTTAATATGAAATAAATGTGAAGATGTGATACAGATTATGCAAAATTAGAGACTAATCAGTCATGCTTTGAAACGCTCTTGAATCAAGGACTAGTGATGGCCAAGGATACATGTAAGGCAACTATCACTAAGAGGTTAGCTTGGTTAGTTGAGCCATTAGTAGTTAGTAGCCATGAGTTTTCTTTTCTTTTTACTTTGTTTAGATATATCTCAAAAATCACAGATATATTCTTTTCTATGTTTCTCACATCTTTGTTTCCACTGTATCCTTCCCTTCCATTCTTTGTTTTCTTTTCTTTTCGTTCTTTAAAACATAGAAGAACCGTTAACACACACGTGAATAGACCGGTAAAGCTTCTATCGCTTCCATCCTTATGGATTCGACCTGTTTAGCCTCAATACTATAATGAAAGTATTGAGGTAGCCAAAGCACGCACTTTTAACTCGTTATTTCAAAATATACACTTTTCGTGCACGATTTCCCCCGATCACTTATGATGATGAAATCAAAGCAATACTGGTGTGTCTTGTAAGAATCTTCAGAGGTATCTATTAATGTAATAATAATTCTATTGGAGAGGAAATTTCTGATCGTTGAATGCCGATGAGCAATTTTGTCTTCATTATTTCTTCAATGTTGACATCATGCATCATGTTTTCTCTAAATTCATCAGGTTTGATGTTAGTACATCTCTTCAATGTTGACATCATGCATCGTGGTCTCCCATATTCGTCTGGCTTGTTGTCAGTACATCTCTTCAATGTTGACATCATGCATCATGGTCTCTCAAATTCGTTTGGGTCGATATTAGTAAGTTGTATGCAATCCTTTGAGGAAGCATGCTTTTCTTTGGTGCTCTACCAAACATCTTGGATCTTAAACCCTAATCCAGCCAATCAGCTAGAGTATTTATTTAATCAGAGGTATGGTGTTAACTTGATCATAGATAGTACCTTTTCAGGAATTTGCCATTGATCGACATCATGAGCGTGTCGCCATTCGGATTTGTGAGGCAATAGGCTTCATTTGAGTAGACTGACTCTACTACAAAAGGTCCTTCTCATTTAGGCTAGAATTTGCCTTTGGTCTTATGTGTCATGACCATGGGTCATCTGACAGCTAAGACAAGATCTCTTTTCTTAAAGATCCGTACTTTGACTTTGTTATTGAAGGCTCTGAAAATTCAAGCTTGATATAGCTCGATTTGTTGCTGAGCTTGTAAGCGTTTATCATCCAAATCTTCTAACTCTTGGAGGTGCAGACGATGCTTATTCTCATTCGTCATCTCTGTTGTCAGGGTAATACATAGGGATGGAATCTGAATCTCTAGTGAAAATACAACATCGCATCCGTACACCAAAGAAATTTACATAGCCTTTGTTGGGGCTCTCACAATTATGAGATAGGCCCAAAGGCATTTGCCTAACTTCTCGTCCCAGTCCCCTTAACTTTTGAGATGAACTTCTTGAGAAGTTTTTTAATGGTCTTATTGAACGCTTCTGTAATACCGTTGGCAGCTGAATAATATGCGTTGAAGACATAAATTCTAAACTAATTGTAGAATTTTTGGAATGCATGATTGCATTGTCGTGGACAATCCGTTAAGGTACGTTTACGTAATGCTTGATAAACTTGATCACATTGGATGTCTTTACTTCCTTCAAAGGGATAGCCTCTGCCCATTTTGAGAAGTAATCAGTTATAGCTAAGATAAATTGATGTCCTTTGGATGTTGGTGGGCTGATGGGTTTGATGATGTCCATTCCCTTCATCTCAAACGGCCATGAAGATGACATTAGATGAAGATATCCTGGTGCTTGACGGATGAAGTTACATGAATCTGACAAGCGCAACAACTTCTAGCATATGCGGTAGCGTCAAAAATCATCTTCGGCCTGTAGTAGCCATGTCTTCGGAGTCGATCTCTGATTAGTCTCTAAACTGGCATATTTCATACCACATCTTCACATTTATTCAATATTAAATTCTGTAATAATACCTCTCTTGTATGTTCCTAGGTCCATGGTGTAGAATGAAGAAGAAGCCCAAAAATCCCATTTATTTGGTGATTTAAAGCCTATAAGAATAGCCATTGACTTTGGAAGGAGGATCTCTCAAACCGGATGCACATATCCAAAAACCAACAGTATATATCGATAGGGGGACAAACCGACAGCATGTGGTAGAAGGCTCCGTACACTATCCCAGGTGCCCCCTTTGGCCTATAGATTGCACAGCATGAGCAGAACTGAAGGGAGAGGAGTTTTGAGGAGGTTTTTAGGGTTGTTTCTTCTCCATGTATGTAGTTTTTAGGGTAGTTTAGGTTAGTTGTTCTTCTTCTTCCTCTCTTATATTTTCCATTTTTATAGATCTTGTAATAGGAAAGAGAGTATTACATAGGATGAAAGCAAGAGTACTTGTAATGGAGGGTGACACTCTATGAAAGGTTCTCTCTTTATCTCTACTTGTTTTCTTCTCTCTAACTCCTTTTACATGTTTAGCTAATTTCTTCTCATGGCAACTTTCTACTAACCACTAACTTGCTAACTGCTTACTTGATAATTTACATGAATCTAATGGCCTCTACTTGGCCTTACTCTTGCAAGAGCCATTGATGGCTCATGATGATGGATTCTAACACTCTAACATCTTAACTCTCTAACAAGCTAACATTACTTTATTCCATGCTTGCTCTTGTTTAGTTTTGATGGTTTAAGTATATCTCGTACTTGTTTGTTAAGTTTGGATGTGAAAGTGATCTTATGAGCCATTCTTTATAAAGCTCTTGAATCAAGGACTAGTGATAGCCAATGATACATGTGAGGCAACTATCACTAAGAGGTTTGCATGTTAGTGGAGCCATTAGTAGTTAGTAGTCATGAGTTTTCTTGTATCTCTTTTTATCTTTTTTATACTTGTTTTAAAAACCCAAAAACACAATTTCTCTTTTATGTTTCCCACTTCTTTGTTTCCACCATATTCTTCTCATTCTTTGTTTTCTTTTCTTTTCATTTTTTAAGACATAGAAGAACCGTTAACACACATATGAATAGACCGATAAAGTTTCTATCGCTTCCCGTCCCTGTGGATTCGACCCGTTTAGCCTCTATGCTATAATGGAAGTATTGAGGAACCCAAAGCACGCACTTTTAACTCATGATTTCAAAATAAACACTTTTTGTGTGCGGTTTCTCCTGATCAATCTCCCAATTTAGGTTCGGGTTGGTGAACCCTGCACGTACCATCGTGAGTTTCTCTGACCTTGTTTACCTCTTTGTAAGAAAGATAGCGGAGTAGGATTCCATCACATGATCGATGATAAAATATTCACTTGATCGTATTGTAATAGAATCAATGAGTTTTCCTTTTGATTGCAGTTGCCTCTTTAGGATCGTCAGGCAGTATACCATATAAAATGAAGTCAATGTATGAGAATCACCAATCCCTGGGTTCTGGACTTGTTGAAGTCTCAAGAATATCTTTAACTTGAAGGTATCCTCTTGGAGTTTAACTTGAAGGTATCCTCTTGGAGTTTAATGCCTTCAAGAGCAAATTTTAGGCAGTACAAGTCACGGCTATGGATAAGTAATTCCTCTGTCGCTCCAGCTAGAAGAGCTAGTGAAGAAGCAAGCGGTGCAAGTGCATCTACATGTGCATTCTGTTATCTAGGTACATGGTTGATGTAGAAGCTCTTGAACTCCTCAGCCATACTGATAGCCGCATTGTAGTAGGGTACTAAGTCTTTATATTGTACTTCGTACTCTCCTCGAACTTTGTTGACGATGAGATGCAAATTATTGTACGATTTGAGAACTTGACACCAATCTCTTCCATGAGTTGCATTTTGATTATTAGAGCATTATATTCTGCAACATTATTGAAACATGGCTCTGTTAATGAAAATGCACGAGGAATTATGTAGTTTTGTGGAGACATAAGTACTACCCCACTCCTGATAAAATGTTTCCTTTAAGACCCGTTCTTGAGGCGCCATCGAAGAATAATTGCTAGACTTGTTCCATGAATGATGTCTGGGTCATGCAAACTTCAGCGACCTCATCTAGGAGATCTTCATAAAGTTTGGTGGATTTTGAGACTGGCTGTTCAGTGAAGAAATCTGTCACGGCATGACCTTTCACAACCTTTTGTGGCATAAATCACATCTCATACTGCAAGAGCAGAATAACTTATTTTGCTAATCTACAGTTTAGCGATGATGGTCTTATTATGAGCAATCACAGAAGATTGACTCTGAAGACGACATGAATGAGTTGGCCCACAAGAAGTGTCACATCTTCTGAATGGTGAAGACTAGAGATAGATACTCTTTTTTAACCGAGTTGTAATAGAGTTCAGCCTCGATCATGGTTTTGCTCAAGTATTAAATTTTCTGCTCATGTTCCTATCATTATTCTTGGCTAACAAAGCTCCCAAAGAATGATCCATAGCTCTAACATATATCAAGAAGGGTTTTCCTGATACTGGAGCTGCAAGAATGGATGGAAGCGTGACTTATTCTTTGATTTTCTCAAATGCTTCCTAGCAAGCACTGTCCCAGGTGAATGAGACTCCTTTCTTCATCAACTTTGTGAAGGGTTAGCAGTATCCTGAGATATTTGCATTAAATCTTCGGATGTAGGCCAACCGTCCTTGTAATCCTCTGAGTTCTTCGAGATTTATCGGAGGGTGCATCTCTTGGATGGCGCGGATCTTTTCCGGGTCAAGGTGGATTCCTTTTGATGTTACAACAAATCTAAAGAACTTACCACTAGCCACCCCAAGAAAGATTTGATTGGGTTCATCTTCAGTTGATGTTCCCGCAAGATTTTGAATACTTTCTTCAGATCTACAAGATGATCACCTTTGTTCTGACTTTTCACTACAATATCAACGACGTAGCATTCTATTGCATTATATGGTTATAGAAGATTGTATTCATGACGCGTTGATATGTTGCCCCTGCATTCTTTAATCCGAAACGTATCATGGTGTAGCAGTATAACCCTAGTGGTGTTCTGAAAGATGTGTGCTTCTCATTGTCCGAATACATCTTAATTTGATTGTATCTAGAAAATTCATCCATAAAAGATATCCTCTCGAATCTGCACGTGTTGTCAATTATGATATCCCTGATCAGAAAAGGAAACTCATCTTTGGGACAAGCCACATTTAGATCACGAAAGTCGATACAAATCCAGATCTTCCATTATTCTTGGGGACATAAACGATATTGGCTACCCAGTCAAGGTGTTGCTCCTTCTAAACAAAATCAGAGTCTATAAGCTTTTAATTTCTTATTTGATTGCCTCCATAATCTCTGGACGGAATCATCATCATTGCTGCTTAACTGGTTTCGCAAACGTGTTGATATTGAGGCGATGCATGGCTACTTGTAGGTCAAGTCCAGGCATATCCTCATAGTTCCAAGCGAAGACATCTATATACTCATGTATGAGACATATTAGGTCTTCTTTCTTAGAGGGTGATAAGTTTTCGCTTATGAAAATGGGCTTGGGATTAGCTTCCTTCTCCAGATTGATCTGAATCACTTTATCCTCTGTAGGTGGTTCGCATTGTTCAAAGCATATGTCTATGAAACACCCCGCTCCCGAAATACGTACTTAGTCGCGTATTCTGATTTTTTATCATATTTTTCAATTTACTTCCTGTATTTTTTGTATTATGAATATTTATGCGATCGTTTTGCCTTGGATCCAGATTCATGGACTCAGAGTCAGCCCTAGTCTAAACCAGGAACCCGATCCTAGAGTATTGCTCGATTTAGTCTTTTTGGTATTCAGATTTGACCAATTTCAGTTTCAAATATCATTTTCTAATATTTTAGATTTTTTATATTTTTCTGGAATTTTTCTAAATTAAATTGAAAATCTTCAAAACCGGCGTCGACCAGTGTCGCTAACCGATTCTTAGATTTTTTAATTTACAAATAGAGTTGAATTTTAGAAAAAAATTTCACATTATTTCTTAAAATCATATTTTCCATCTAAATACTTTTTCTGAGATTTTTTTAAATTTATCAAAATTCCACCGGATTTGGTGTCGGCAGTATCACTGGTTGATTCCAGGATTTTTAATTTACAATTGAAATTGAATTTTGAATTCCACTTTAACGTTGCTTCTTAGAATTATATTTTCTTCTTTAATGTATTTTTTGAGATTTTTCAGAATTTATCAAAATCCAATCGAACCGGTGTAGACCGATATCGATGGTTAACTCTAGGAATTTTAATTTGAAAATAGGATTTTATTTTTCAAAACTGATTTTGTATTATTTCTCAAGATGATGTTTTTTACCTTTGGGTATTTTTGGGGATTTTTCTGGAACAGTCGATATTTCCCAACTTTATTATAATATTATTTTTTGGAATCTATCCTTTTCTTTCTTTCTTTCTTTCTTTCTTTCTTTCTTCTTTTTCTTTTTCTTTTTCCTTTTCCCATCGACTCCACCAACCGCCACCCCCTCTCATTAATTCCCCTCTCCCATCCATCACCTCCCTCCATCATTCTCTCCTTTTCTTTTCCTTTTCTTTTCTTTTTTTCCATCTTTCTTTCTTTTTCGCTTCTTCTCCTTTCTCTTCTTCTTCTTCTTCTCCATTTGGCCGGCGTCCAAGTGCCCCTCTTCGACGCCTCCGGCCACCGTCGCCAGTGAGAAGATCCCTCCAACTCTGGCCATCTCCTCCCCCCATCTCCTTCCCTCTCCTCCATCTCTAACACCAACATCAGCACCGCCATCTCCATCTTCTTCCTCCTCCAAACCACCACTACAACCTTCAAAAAATCCTCAAATCAATCACACCACCATCTTCTTCACTCCACCCTCACAACACCCTACTCCTCCTTTTCCTCCCATCTTTTTTAATTTCTCCACCTCCACCCAAATTAATATCACCACTTTCACTATCTTCATTTCCACTCACCACCACCAAAAACTCCAACACCTCACTCTCCTCCCCCTCTTTGGGGTGGCCGCGCACCACCCCCTTCTCCGGCGATGACCGGCGCCGCCCCGGGCGCCCTAGGCATGGCCAAAATTTGGCCAGGCTGTGCCTAGAGGGGGTTGCTGCCCCCACTCTCCTCGTTCTCTCTCTCTCTCATCTCTCTCCCCCCCCAGATTCTCTCTCTATATATATTTCTCTGTTTCTCTCTCTCCAGATTCTTTCTCTCTCTTTCCTGTTACTCTCCCTCTCTCTCCATTACTCTCTCCCTAACCGTCTCTTTCTCTCTCTCTCTCTCTCGTCTCTCTCTTTCTCATCCTCTCTCTCTAAATTATGTTTCTCTCTTTAGGCCTCTTTCTCTCTCTAACTCAGATTCTTTCTCTCTAAACTCTCTTTCTCTCTAGCTCTCCCTCTTTCTCTTGTTCTCTCTCTCCTCACTCTTATTCTTTCTCTAAAACTATAAATATATTTTAATATATTTTGGTGGCGGCGCGTGTGTTTTGGACTCCAGAATTTCACACTGTTTTCAGAGATTAGGCGAGTGTTCTCGCCTTGATTTGGTTTTTTCCGCTTCATCAGGTCGACATGTATTTATATATATTTTGTATTGGGCTGTACCCCTGTATTTGTGTGTGGCCGAGTGCCCATGATTGTACATGAATATGCTTGTGACGAATGCTTATACTAGAATAGTTTACTTCTTGCATATATACCATGCCTGCGATGTTATTTATTATTGCCTTGTTACGTGCGTGTGATTGACACTAACACTTCTGTAGGTACCATACCCAGCCTTCGGGCTGTGTTTAGCCTCCGGTCTCTCTACTCGGCCTCCGGGCCCTATCAGCCTCTGGGCTTCTCCACTCCACGGTAGTCTAGATATTATCACGCTTGTATGTATGCTCATGCGGTACTAACATCTCGTGCAGGTACTCTCGTACGACTCTGGGTTTCTGCCCACTCCCAGGCTGGCTACCCAATGGTTCTAGGCCTGCACCCTTATGGGTTCGGTGGTAGCTACCGAGAGTGCGCTTAGAACCCGAGCGTACTTTAGCCTCGGGCTCTCGCCCACTACCTCGAAAGAGAAGTGCGCTTAGACCATCAGGTCTCTCAGCTCCAGCTGGTAGGCATGCTTTGCGCTCAGCGCTTTACCACTAGATTCGTCAAGGCGAGATGCTGCCAAATTTTCTACTCACACTTTAAGCCGAGTCGTCCCGGTAACCTCGCCAGGTGCTCTAGTGCTAAATACTATTTGCTGTTCATACTGTTGGCCCAAGGTTACAATCACCCGGTTGTTGAGTTTTGATGATTACAAAACATATATAGTTATTTGTACTAATCATTGTTTTTATGTTTAAGTATGTTTCAGGGTTCTAAGGATTCAAGATTTCTTCTTCCCTAAAGGAAGGTATTTTTGACTCAAGATTGATTCATTTCGGGTTCAAGGATTCAAGCTATTTCAACATCGCATATGGAGAAGCCCATTTGAAGACCTTGTAGTCTCCTAGAATCCTTATAAGAATTAGTTTGTTAAAGAATGTGGTTATGATAAGTTGGCTCAAGAAAACACACACACACTTTCATTTTTCAAAATACGGTTTTTGTTTTGGTTAATTGATTTAGGTGCATGTCTTGATGGTTATACATGACTCAAATTATTTTATATTTTTACATCTTATTTATATCATGTATACCAACCCTTATAGCATGCTACTTAATCATATAACCTTATAAAATTATTTTGAAAATTTTTCAAAGTTCAAAATTTTTCCTATAAAAATCCTGTTTCAGGCCCAAGGGTCGACCGGCTCTAGTTCAGGCCTGATCGGTCGACCGGGCCTTGTGGTCTTGGCGTGCACGTTTGTGCACGTCTGCTGGTCGACCGGACCGGTCGACCGACTGAAAGACCCTTGCTCTCGGGTTTTGTCAGTCGACCGGGCCAGTCGACCGACAGAACAAAGAGATCATTTTTGTTTAGTCTCTGGTCGACCGACCAGTCGACCGAGTCCAACGTCTAGTTTGCCAATGGACTGCGGTCGACCGGGTCGGTCGACCGACAGCCGCCAGCAGCCCCAACGGCTAGTTTTCTGAGTTTTGATCATTGGATTTGATGGTGATGTTTCAGTCAGCTATCTCTAAAATTTTGGGGGCTATTTCCTGACCTATTAAACTAGTTATAATGATGATTAGATCTCCTCTAATCCCTATAAATAGATGGCATTGGTCACTTGTGAAAATCAAGAAATATACCCATTGTTTTGTGTTTCAAAAAGAGAAGAAAAGTTTTTCAAAGCTCTCAATTCTAAAGTGCATTCTTAGTCAAAGTTTTTCAGTTGTTTTAAAGATTTTTCTTACTCTTTTCAACTGAATTTTTCTAACTACACTTCTTGAGCCAAAAATCATTCCTATTCTATAAGGAGTTGTAAGAGAGAAGTGTGTGGTCCTTGTTGATCACCTTGTTACTTGTAATTCTTTGTGTTGAGATCCCTTTTGTGTAGACGTTGGATTGGTGGGAGTTCGGTACTCCGGTCTTGTGTAGACCTCTTGTAATTTCCTCAGTGGAGGTTCCCTGTGTGGGAAGTCCTGTGTGAACGAGATAGTGGAAATCCTTCTGTGTGAAGGCGGGGACGTAGAGCAGTGGCTCGAACCTCGAAACAAATTACTTGTGTTTGTGATTGATCTATTATCTCTAACTCTCTCTCTTGTACTTTGAGCATTGCATCATATTGCCATATCACTTATATGCTTGTGTTGTTTGTGTGTGCCTCACTTGTGCTTAACCACGAGAGCTTCATATAGCGCCTCAACTCTTATTCAGAGGAATCAAGAAGAGTTAGTCCAGAGCCCTTCACCGGGAATTCGGCTGCACTCGTTGGTTGCGTTAAGTGTAGTTGCAATTAAGTTTTAATTTCACATTTTGTTCATTAGATTAGCGGTACACCTATTCAACCCCCCTCTAGGTGTACTTTCAATTGGTATCAGAGCATTGGTCTCTAGGCTCTTGGCTTAACAACCTTAGAGAGATCCTATATTGATAATCACTCTATTCATTTTTCATCCTCATACACTTAGTAAAAATGGCCGAAGGAATTAAGATCCCACCCAAGTTTGATGGCCTTAACTTTCCCATATGGAAGGTTAAGACGACCGTGTTTTTGCAATCCTTAGGGAGCCGGGTTGCAAAGGCGGTGACCAAGCCTTTTAGTGCACCCCTGGTGATGAGGACACTTGGTCCGATATTGTCACGAAAGAGTTTAACGCTAATACTAGGGCACACTATGCCTTGCTTCAAGCTCTTAATGACGATGATATTTCTAGAGTCATTCATTGCAAATCCACACATGAGAATTGGACTCACTTACTTGTCACTCATGAGGGGACTTCACAAGTAAAGAGGGCAAAAATTGACCTTCTTCGTTCCCAATATGAAAATTTTTCTATGCAAGAGAATGAAACCATAGATGATATGGTTACTAAATTTACAAAGATTATTAATGGACTTTCTTCTTTAGGTGACGGCATTGACAATGACCAAAAAGTGAGGAAGATCATCCGTGCACTCCCTCCATCTTGGGAAGTCAAAGCCACTACTTTGAAGGAGCTCAATGACAAGGAGGAAATGGAGCTTATAGGTCTCATTGGGAATCTCAAGACCCATGAGATGGAAAGAAAAGCAAGAGAAGAGATGGCTCCTCCCAAGAAGAAAGCTATTTCCTTCAAGAGTTCTTCCACCTACTCCGACGACAATGATGAAGAAGAGGATGATGAGGATCTTTCTCTTCTTGTAAAGAACGTTTGGAGAATGTACAACAAGGCAAAGTTCCAAAATAGAAGGAGATGGCAAGGTAAAGAAGAGAAGAAAATCATTTGCTTCAATTGCCGGAAGCCGGGTCATATTGTTGCGGAATGCCCGGAAAACAAAAGCAAACCCTCCACTTCTAAGAAGCCGTACAAAAAGAAAGCTTTAAAGGCTACTTGGGATTCAGAGAGTGAATCCGATGAGGAAATCGACACCGCCAACATGTGCTTCATGGCAAATGAAAGCACAAGCAAGGTAACTCCCGATATATCTATTGATTGTGAGCTTTCTATAGATGAACTAAGAGAAGCTTTTGAAGAACTATCTCATAACTATGATTTTCTCAAAAAGAAATACTTGAAAATGAAAAAGGAAAATGAATCTCTCAATCACAAAGTTTTCACACTTACAAAAGAAAAAGATGAATTGCTTTCTACTCTTGTTTCTACACCAAAGGATTTTGATAACTATAAAATTTCTTGCAAAGGTAAATTTTCACAAATTGATAAAAATGAAATTTCCATGCTAAAAGAGAAAATTGATTCATTAGGAATTGTTTTGAAGAAATGTGAATTTGATAAAAATAGACTAGAGGCTATGTTTCCTAAGAAACATGTCCCAAAGAAACATTCACATGCTATTCATGCTCATGTTCATCAATCACAACCTTTACATCATGTCAAGCACCCTAAACATGCCCACACCCCACACACACATCATGCATTCATGTATGGTAAAGTCTTTTCATGCACATATTGTGACCGTAAAGGTCATTTGGTTAAATTTTGTTATGATAGGATTAATGCATCGCACAACCATGTTTGGGTTCGGAATACTAACTTTCAAGGACCCAAGAAAGTTTGGGTACCAAAGTCAACAAATTTGATAAATGATGTAGGTACATTCCAAGGCCCAACGACATAAAGGGTTGTAGTATCTTGATAGTGGTTGCTCAAGGCATATGACTTGGGATATCAACAACTTTACAACCCTATCAAGATACTATGAAGGTGGCACCGTCACCTTCGGAGATGACGCCAAAGGAAAAATCATTGGTATTGGTAATGTTAAACTTGGTACATCTCCTTTAATAGAAAATGTTGTTTTAGTTGATGGCCTCAAGCATAATCTCTTGAGTGTTAGTCAACTTTGTGACAAAGGTTTTGATGTTGTTTTGATAACCTAGCATGTAGAGTTATTGATAGACAATCCAATACATGTATATTTTTTGGATTTCGTGAAAACAATGTATACATGATTGACATGTCTAATATGCTATGCAATGCTACTTGTTTGAAAGCCCTCGATGATGACTCTTGGTTGTGTCATAGGAGATTAGGCCACATTTCTTTTGACCATCTATCTAGATTAAACAACAAGGAAATGGTAAAAGATATTCCTTGCTTGAACTTTGAAAAGGACCGCATTTGCGATGCATGCCAACTTGGAAAACAAACCAAGTCCTCTTTCAAGTCAATCAAGGATATCATGACATCACGACCCTTGGAGTTGATCCATATGGATTTGTTTGGTCCTACACAAACCAAAAGTCTAAGTGGGAATCGTTTTTCTTTTGTTTTAGTTGATGATTTCTCGTGTTTTACTTGGGTTTTCTTTTTAGAACACAAAAATCAAGCCTTTTCATATTTTCAAGCCTTTAAGAAAAGAGTTGAAAAGGAAAAAGATTCTTCTATTTTAAGAAAAAGAAGTGATAGAGGTGGTGAATTCAATAACCAATCCTTTATCACTTTTTGTAAAGAACATGGAATTAAGTATGAACTATCTTGTCCTAGAACTCCACAACAAAATGGAGTCGTTGAGAGGAAAAATCGTACATTACAAGAGATGGCTAGGACAATGATAAATTAATATGGTCTCCCTCATTATCTATGGGCCGAGGCCGTTAACACATCTTGCTACATATCAAATAGAGTTTTCTTATGCAAAAACACTTCAAAAACATCTTTTGAGATCTATTTTTCTAGAAAGCCAAATGTTTCATACTTTAAAGTTTTTGGTTGTAAATGTTTTGTTTTGAATACTAAAGATAATTTAGGTAAATTTGATGCAAAGTCTTATGAAGCAATTTTTGTTGGTTACTCTAATACTAGTAAAGCTTATAGAGTTTTCAATAAGTCATCCTTGACTATTGAAGAATCTATACATGTAAAGTTTGAGGAATCTAATATGTTTGTTAAGAATGTTGTAGAAATAGATTCCCTAAATGAAGACATGGAGAGAACTACTTTGAAGGACTCACCTACTCTTGAAGACATGCCAAAGGATGATGAAGGAAATGAAGTTCAAGAAAATGAAGTTCAAGGAAATGAAATTCAAGAAGTTGAAGTGGAAACTACTCAACCACTTCTAAAAGATTGGAGATACAATCCACATCATCCCAAGGATCTTATTATAGGTGAAGTATCAAAAGGGGTAACTACTCGTTCTAAACTTCATGATCTTTGTGGGCACTATGCATTTATTTCTCACCTTGAACCAAAAAATATCCTCGAAGCCGAGGGCGACTCATATTGGTTGCTAGCCATGCAAGAGGAGCTCAATCAATTCGAGCGCAACCAAGTTTGGCATCTTGTTCCTAGGCCCCACGATAGACCAACAATTGGTACTAAGTGGATCTTTAAGAACAAGTTGGATGGGTCGGGAAATGTTGTTAGGAATAAAGCTAGGTTAGTGGCCCAAGGTTACACTCAAGTCGAAGGTATCGATTTTGAGGAAACTTTTGCACCCATAGCACGGCTTGAAGCCATACGGATGACACTTGCATTTGCTTCTTATAAAGATTTTAAACTTTTCAAATGGATGTAAAAAGTGCTTTCTTAAATGGATTCATTTAAGAGGAGGTGTATGTTGAACAACCCTCGGGTTTGTTGATCCTACACATCCGGATTTTATTTTCAAACTTGACAAAGCTCTTTATGGTTTAAAACAAGCCCCTAGGGCTTGGTATGAGAGACTTTTCTCATTTCTAATTTCTAATAGTTTTAATAAAGGAAAAATAGATACTACTTGGTTTACAAAACATGTTGAAAATGATATACTTATAGTTCAAATATATGTTGATGATATCATATTTGGTTCTACTAATGAAAATCTTTGCAAAGTTTTGAATCATGCATGAAGGAGGAATTTGAGATGTCTATGATGGGCGAGCTTAACTATTTCCTTGGTCTCCAAATCAAGCAAAGGAAGGATGGAATCTTCATCAATCAAGCCAAGTATACGAAGGAACTTATCAAGAGATTTGGGCTTGAAGGGGCTAAGACAAGCAAAACTCCCATGGCTACCACCACAAAGCTTGACAAGGATGAACAAGGTACAAGTAGACATTAAGCTTTATCATAGCATGATTGGTAGCTTGTTGTATTTAACGGCTAGTAGGCCGGACATTATGTTTTGTGTATGTCTTTGTGCTCGATTTCAATCGTGTCCTAAAAAGTCCCATTTGATTGCGGTAAAACGCATTATTAGATACCTTAAGGGCACAATTGAAATGGGTTTGTGGTATCCGAAGACTGGACAATTTTTCATGACGAGTTTTTCGGATGCCAACTATGCGGGTTGTAGAGTGGATAGGAAGAGTACAAATGGAACATGTCAATTTCTTGGTAATTGTCTTGTTTCATGGTCTTCCAAGAAGCAAAATTCAGTAGCCCTCTCAACCGCCGAGGCGGAGTATGTTGCGGCCGGAGCTTATTGTGCACAAGTTCTTTGGATGAAACATACTCTCCTTGACTATGATTTGCATTTTGACCATATTAAAATATTTTGTGATAATACTAGTACTATTCATATGACTAAAAATGCAAATCAACATAGTAAGACTAAGCACATTGACATTCGGTATCACTTTCTTAGAGATCATTATGAGAAAGGTGATATTAACATTGATTATGTTTCTACCGATTTTCAACTTGCCGATATTTTTACAAAACCACTAGACTATGCTAGATTTTTCTTTATTTGTGGTGAATTGAATGTTTGTGTTATGGAATCATGAAATTTTTTTAACAATATTTACCCTTTTTGATGTATGACAAAAAGGGGGAGAAAAAGTTAGTTTTGAGTTTTGAGTTATAAAAAGTTAGTTTTGAGTTTTAAGTTATAACAAGTTAGTTTTGAGCTTTGAGTTTTAAGTTATAACAAGTTAGTTTTGAGTTTTGAGTTTTTGAGTTTTGGATTTTGAGTTATAAAAGATTAGTTTTTGAGTTATGAGTTTTGAACAATATGTTTTGAATTTCAATGCCAAAGTTCTTAGTTTCTACTTTTCATGTATATAGCCATATAGCATGATTTGAGGGGGAGCTTCCAAGCTCCTTTCCCATGTTTTTGTTAAATAACTCATATGTTTTGTCATCATCAAAAAGGGGGAGATTGTTGGCCCAAAGTTACAATCACCCGGTTATTGAGTTTTGATGATTACAAAACATATATAGTTATTTGTACTAACCATTTTTTTTTGTGTTTAAGTATGTTTCAGGGTTCTAAGGATTCAAGATTTCTTCTTCCCTAAAGGAAGGTATTTTTGACTCAAGATTGATTCATTTCGGGTTCAAGGATTCAAGCTATTTCAACATCGCATATGGAGAAGCCCATTTAAAGACCTTGTAGTCACCTAGAACCCTTGTAAGAATTAGTTTGTTAAAGAATGTGGTTATGATAAGTTGGCTCAAGAAAAACACACACACTTTCATTTTTCAAAATACGGTTTTGTTTTGGTTAATTGATTTAGGTGCATGTCTTGATGGTTATACATGACTCAAATTATTTTATATTTTTACATCTTGTTTATATCATGTATACCAACCCTTATAGCATGCTACTTAATCATATAGCCTTACAAAATTATTTTGAAATTTTTTCAAAGTTCAAAATTTTTCCTATAAAAATCCTGTTTCAGGCCCAACGGTCGACCGAGCGATCGACCGGCTCTAGTTTAGGCCTGATCGGTCGACCGCACAGGTCGACCGGGCCTTGTGGTCTTGGCTTGCACGTTTGTGCACGTCTGCCGGTCGACCGGACCGATCGACCGACTGAAAGACCCTTGCTCTCGGGTTTTGTCGGTCGACCGGGCCAGTCGACCGATAGAACAAAGAGATCATTTTTTTTTAGTCTCCGGTCGACCGACCGGTCGACCGAGTCCAACGGCTAATTCGCCAATGGACTGCCGGTCGACCGACAGCCACCAGCAGCCCCAACAGCTAGTTTTCTGAGTTTTGATCATTGGATTTAATGGTGATGTTTTAGTCAGCTATCTCTGAAATTTTGGGGGCTATTTCTGACCTATTAAACTAGTTATAATGATGATTAGATCTCCTCTAATCCCTATAAATAGATGGCATTGGTCACTTGTGAAAATCAAGAAATATACCCATTGTTTTGTGTTTCAAAAAGAGAAGAAAAGTTTTTCAAAGCTCTCAATTCTAAAGTGCATTCGTGGTTAAAGTTTTTCAGTTGTTTTAAAGATTTTTCTTACTCTTTCAACTGAATTTTTCTCACTACACTTGAGCCAAAATCATTCCCATTCTAAGGAGTTGTAAGAGAGAAGTGTGGTCCTTGTTGATCACTTTGTTACTTGTAATTCTTTGTGTTGAGATCCCTCTTGTGTAGACGTTGGATTGGTGGGAGTTCGGTACTCCGGTCTTGTGTAGACCTCTTGTTATTTTCTCAGTGGAGGTTCCCTGTGTGGGAAGTCCTGTGTGGACGAGATAGTGGAAATCCTTCTGTGTGAAGGCGGGGACGTAGAGCAGTGGCACGAACCTCGAAACAAATTATTTGTGTTTGCGATTGATCTATTATCTCTAACTCTCTCTCTTGTACTTTGAGCATTGCATCATATTGCCATATCACTTATATGCTTGTGTTGTTTGTGTGTGCCTCACTTGTGCTTAACCACGAGAGCTTCATATAGCGCCTCAACTCTTATTCAGAGGAATCAAGAGGAGTTAGTCCAGAGCCCTTCACCGGGAATTCGGCTACGCTCGTTGGTTGCATTAAGTGTAGTTGCAATTAAGTTTTAATTTCCGCATTTTGTTTATTAAATTAGCGGTACACCTATTTGTTTGCCCAAAAGGTTACACTCTCCATTTGTTTAGAGTTTTGATGATAACAAAACAAATAAGAGCTAGTTGGTACTAATAAGTTTGTTCAAGATAAGTTTGAGGTTTTGTACCATGTTTGGAAGCCATTGCTTAGCTATTGCAAGATCTTCTAGGATTCATAGAGTAAAAAGTCTTATGGCACATCAAGGAAGGATCATAGAAGAGAAGGCTCTAGCAAGACTTTTTCATGGCTCAAGACTTCAAGATTGCTCAAGATAATTCATTAGTTTTGTTAAAGAATAGTGATTAGGATTGAAGCTCTATATTCCTACACACACGTTTTTGCGCACATGCATTTCCTAGAAATATTCCCTATAAAGATATACAAAATATTTTAATACAAAGACTTTTGTTTATAAACTCAATTTTAGGCATTATACATGTTTCATATCAAAAATATTTTATTACATATCAAAATCTCCTTAAAATTGTGTTTGAGTTTCAGCTTTTGGCCTGAGCCGGTCGACCGACCGGTCGACCGTCACTATGTCAGGTCAAACCGGTCGACCGACCCAGTCGACTGGTATTCTGTCTGTTTTGATGTATCAGTGTGCATGTTTACGGTCGACTGGACTGTCGACCGGAGCCCTTCGGTCGACCAGGCGGCTGGCCGACTGAAGTGGTGCTACTCTCTGTTTGTTTCGGCCGACCGGGCGGTCGACCGATAGCCTGCAACGTCTCTTTTTATTTGAATCATGGTCGACCGGCCGGCCGACCGAGGTAGCCGTTTCAGCCATAACAGCTAGTTTTTTAAACATGTTTTAAATTCATGTTTTTCGTTTTTAAACGTATTTAGGGGATATTTTATGGGTCAAAATCTTCCTTATTGATATTATATGTGTTTACCTTTTGATCCCTAACCCTGTCCTATAAATAGTGGTGATTAGGGCTATGTTTTTAACAACAAGAAAAACAATCAAGCTATATACAAAAGTTTCAAAGTCTTCAAAAGTTTTCAAGAGAGTTTGGTCCTTGGTTTTTGTGCTGAAGATTCTCTCATCGCTAAAGTTTCATTTTCTAAACTCTCTCTAGTTCATTTCCTTATTCACTTACACTATTTTGAGCTTCAATTCTAACCATTACTCTACAGGGTCTTGTAAGGGAAAGAGACGTTTGCAAAAGATAGTTTGTAGTCTTTTAATCACTAAGAGAGAATTTGTACTTGAGATTGTGGAGTTGGGTACTCCGGTATATTTGTAACCTCTTTGTGAAGTTATAGTTGTTAGAAATCGTTCTGGGTGAAGGCGGGGACGTAGAGCTGGGTGCTCGAACCTCGGAAAAATTCTTCGTGTTTGCGTTTGGTTTACTTGTTCTTACTTGCTCTTAATTCTTGCTAACTTTATATTCATTGCTTTATCTACTTGCTTCACATTTTCTTTGCAACATTGTACTTGCTCTTCATTTTCATAGTTATATTCACTTGTTGCATCATATTTTTTTAAAGTGTGCATTGATTAGCATAATCACCTATTCACCCCCCCCCCCTCTAGGTGATTTTCACTATTCACCCCCCTCTAGGTGTACTTTCACATACCTCCAGTTTGCTTAGCTCCGCTTGGGTGTTTGCTTGCTTGCTTATTACCTTATCGCCAGTTTAGCTTTTTTCTCTTAATGGTTGTGAAGAGTTTGAAATCTTACTTATACTGTTTTTCCTGAAACTGCATGGTTTTCCGATATTCATACCAATCTTGTATATTAGTACTATTTTCCTGTATCGCTTGACGTGCTCACATTTGTCACCTGACTGATGTCACCCTCCGTCATGCTATCACTTGACATCCGGCATGATATACTTGACTCTTATAATTATCACGATAACAGAAATGATAACCTGACATCTTGTTTACATCTTGTTATATTCCAATACAAATCATACTCCTGATACACCGGTATTCCTGATATTTCTGGCTTGTACTTGCTAATTCCAAAATCTGATAATTATTTAATAAATCATAAAATGGGACAACTTACATCAGGTCAGGGAAAACTTGCGGCTATCAATATATGTTTGTATTTACAGTGGTATTAGGTATGTTGTGCAACTAAAACTTCCGGTTCGATCTGAGAGTCTCCAGGTAACCGAGGAGAGTTCTGGCTCCCTCCTTCTTGGTACCATCTTGATAAGGCACCCTATAAGACCCTCCTGTACGCCTCGCGGTAGGTTCCGTCCTCCAGCAATGGAACATCCTGGGTCGTGGTCCCGGGTATGCACGGGACCCACTGTAAACATTGTTTGTTGATACCCCTGATGGTTTCTAATAATAACCTTGCTTTACTCAGATGTGGATATATATGTGCGGGGACGCTAGTTCACATATCTAGACATCTGGGTAAGACGAGTAATAATAATAATAAAATATGCCACTATACATCTGTTGTATGCTTTGCCGAGTATGCTTTCATCAGGTTTTACATCAGATTTTCGGTTTATGGCCATTATTATATTATAGTTGTTTACATCCTGTCTTATCCCTTGTGTTCTACTCCACCAGTCTCCTGCCCTTATCTTATTATACTATGAGTATTCCCTACTTGATATCACTTATTGTATATCTACTTGCTCATGTATGCTTGTGCTCACGACATAGTTTTTAATGCATGTTTATGATTCGAATTTATCGATACACGTGTTTTATCTATGCACGCCATTTGGCATTAGCATCACCACTCGCTGGGGAGTTCTAACTCCCCTGGATCCTCTTGTCCAGGTTTAGGAGCTTGAAACTTGTGGATTCTCTCAGTTGCTGATCAGAGTAGCGCAGTGGTAGCGAGGATCATCGGCAGACCGTCTGAAACCCTATTCTTCCAGGCCCCATGTGCGTCTCTCGAGTTTTCCTTCTGTAAACTCGTGAGCGCCCTCTGTACTATTCATACTTGTATATCTCCTTGTATTCTCGCAATTGCGCCTATCAGTGATGTAATATTCTCATAATATTGTGTCACATCTGGTGATAACTTTGTAATAGTACTCATATGTTGGAATGTAAAATGCATCACGTATTTTCGAGCTCTGATTCTTGCTTGTACTGATGCTTAGCGTATATATGTGAGTGTATTTTTGACCTGCGTATATACGTCACAATAACGTCTCCATACCGTGGGATCGGAGCATTACAGTCTAGAAGGGTGATTAAGTCTTTGATCCATGGATCGTGTCTGACTGGATCATTTCTTTGATTTCATCTTTGTCTTCATCTTTCAGATGATTTGATGAAACAATGTTTACTGAAAGACTTTTAAAGATGGCACTGATGCTGAAATCTGACTACCATGATGATGTTCCTGATGAGTGGTCATTACTGACCCATTGTTCAGATTCAAATCTAATGAGACTGGGGTAGACACATAGCCTAACCCCCTTTAAGTCTTAAGATAATGGTCAGGGCCTTTCTCTTTTGGTACAAAAGATCAAAATAGTGCTCGTTTTCCTTTGTCAAAGTTCAAGCCAGATCTTATAGTAAGGTTATATTCCATCTTCTCCATCATATGGTGTGAATTTTGCCCGTAATGAAAAAATTGTAGGGACTCGAAATCATCCTCTGAACTCTCGCGAGTCATTGTCTCAGACTCGATTCTTTCGAATAGGATTGGCTTTTTACCCTTGTATTTGCCTGACACTTTGAAGAAAGATCCATGTGCGTTATTCTCTTTTTCATGTGTCATTAAGGCAACCTTATCGGGGTATGCAATGATGTCAGAGTGTGCATTGCAGATACAGTGTCACTATCAATATTAGTACTAGTATCTGACGGTACAGAAGCAGAAGCTAACTCAGAAAAGTAAGCCAAATCTAAATCTTTATTAATTAACCACTCGCTTTCATCATTGGCAGTGTTATCAAACTCGAGTTTATCAATGCTCATTATAAAAAGATTCAATTCCCAGAGACATTCTTCTTCTGGTTCTGGCTTAGTATCAGCTTCGTTACCAGAGTCGGGATCTTCTGGCGATATATTCCAGCAGTCTCGAGAGAATCTTGGTAACAGAGAGAATCTCTGAAATCGTTCTCTGTCCCCTTAAACGGATGCTTTTTAGCAATCAATGTTCTTATTTCTCCTTCATCAGCATGTTTTATTACATGATGAAAGGTGAATGGAATGATGGAGTTGCGGTGAATCTATAGACGTCCAGCAGTAGGTTGTATGACATGTTTGCATCAATTACATAATATGTCACCTCTGTTTTTAGGTCTCTGATCTGGCATCTAAGCTTGATCTTACCCATTGATGTGTACTATTAGTGTTGAAACCATAAGTGGTAGTCTGGGTTGCACTCAACCCGATGAACGGGAATCCCCAAGTATTGCATGACCCTACGGGGCATAATGCTTAATGCGGATCCTGAATCAACTTGAATCGACTCATTCAGATGATTCGATGTACCTTATGTAATACAGGGGTCTGTTGTGTGTCCTTTTAATCTGCATATCATCCGATGTGAATGTAATGCATGGGAATCGCTTCGAGGTATGAAGATAGTGTTTGTCGTCTTCCTCTTCATATACAGTATGAATCTGGGCTATGAAAGCCTCTGAGTCTACTAATGCTTCACTAAGAGCTTCTCTCATAGTCTTGGAGGGTCTTAAGAGCTCATAGAGAGTGATCCAGGCGAGGATGTTGGTGAGCTGAGACAAGACATCAAAGCAAAAATGAGTTAATTTCTTCGCATTGTCTTTTTGAAGAGCTTTCGTATAACGAAGCACTTACTATTTTTTCCATGGGTTGCTTCGCGTGGGCAGCTCGGTTGCCTCCTTGGTTCGCTTGGAGGAACTTGCCACCGGTTCATCGTACAGTTTCAAGTACTGCTTATCGGATCGAGTTCTTAACATGGGAGGAGTGCCTTGGTCAGCAGTGAAAGCAGACTCCTCTTCTTTTGAGTTCAGTGAAAGAAGCAACACCTTCCTCAATTTCTCTCAAAAAAACACTCATCACATTGCAATGAGATGCTCTTACTTTGCTTTTGGACTTCTTTCTAGTCATAGTAGTCCATTCTTGACTTTGGATAATATCGAGATGAACCCACATTATTTCTCCACGAGGACTAAGAACAGGGACTAAACCCTTCTCCTCCTTGTGATAGGGATAGATATTGACCACTTTAGTTCCCTTTTCGAGATGGGAGACACTCCGACTGGCATAGATTCCTATCGAATTGAAGGAACGTCATATTAGCAATTACCTTCTTTTACTCTGACAGAGTTTGAGTACATCCACATCAATTAGAGCTTGAAGAATATCTTTGAAGATGTAACAACTCTTTATAGGGTGCCCCACCATCCTGTAAGATAAAAAGTAGTTAGGATGATTTGTCTTGCTTACTTCTTCAGGGCGCTTTGCCTCTAGCAGCTTAAGTTTTTTGCTCTTATGAAGCAACTTGAATAAGGACATGACGTGCTCATCCTTGAAGGAGTATTGCTTGTTGGCACACATCTGGCCTGAAGTATTACCCCCTCTAACTAGTTGAGATTTGGCAGAAGATGTAGCCTTTGATGCCAAAGTATCTTTTCTTTTTGATTGAAAAGATTGTTCTGGGGTGCGTCACGCTGACTTCTCCTGTCTTGGCTTATTTTCTTTTTCTTCAGCCTTGAATCTCATGACGATTTTTCTGCATGTTCGCCTTATAAGACCAGCTGCTTCCAAGTGCGACATTCAGCCACTCCTATTTGAGGTAGGAATATTTTTGTAGATTGTGGCGACAAGTTTCTACTAGTGTAGTTTGTGTCATGCCACTTGGACATCGGAGTGTCATACTCCGAAATCTCTCCATAAAAGTTTTGATGAACTCTCCTTTCTTTTGCTTTGCAGCAAGGAGAGTTGGCACGGATGTTTCGGTGTCATCTTCGAAGCATCATGCTAGGAAGAGCTTCTCCAGGTTAACCTATTTCTTGATAGAGCTAGCTGCAAGCTTCATGAACCATTCAAAGGTAACTCCTTTAAGGGTGCCAATGAATAAACGAGTCAGGATAGCATCTTTTGATACTACATTCCCTTTTTTGGGATTTAAAGTAGTATATATGTTAGTTTGGGGAACCTTTACCATCAAAGGTTTGTAAGGTTGGTGCCTTAAACCTGAGAGGATAGGGAGCGGAATCTCACCCGACCGGGTATGGCCTGACCACCCCAACTTCTTAAAGATTGCCTTGATGTGTGATGGCCTCCAAACGGCTCTCGAGCTAATTCATCCTCTTAATGTGGTGATTCACTTCTTTTTTGAATTTTATTTCTCTTCAGATGAAGATTTAGAAATTTCATAATTGAAGTTGTTTTCACCATCAGTTTTTTCAGAGGTGGACCTCTCATCTTCTTTGTTTTTACCCTTGGAGTGCTTGCTGGAAGAACCACCAGGTCCTGAATTCTTCAGTTTCTTTGATTTTTCAAGCAAAAGAGCTATCATCTTTTTGAGATCATTGATAGACTCTTGTTGAACTTGAAACATCTCCTGTTGTTTTTTCTGCACCCGAGATTGTTCTCAAATCTTCTGGCTATCTCTTCTGGACTGCCAGCCATGTATGCGAAGGCCTCCTTTTCCACATAAGAGTTTGAAGAATGAGACTCTACGATGGCAGAGTGCTCATCGTTTGCTTTGATGCCTTTAGCCAGCAAATTATAGTCAATTGGGGTAATTGCTTTAGTCTGAACCTAAGTGTGTCTATAGATTTCTTCAGGATCGATGAGTATTTCTTTCAAACATGAGGAATATTCAGCATCCGACTCCTCAGTACTGAGAGTTAGCTGCTCCTCTTTTGACTTGCTTGTGTGGCACTCGGACCTACCGTGTTCGAAGTCACCTCCAGGTACTCAACATTAGAAAATAACTTCTTCTTACGAGATCGTCGCCTCTTGGCTGAGTTTGAGTGCTTAGTCATCTAAAAGCTGCAATGACAATCAGAAAGTACCGCCAAAATGAGCTATTCACAATGGTACTGAGGAGCGATTTAATGAACACTCCTCTTTCTAGTCAAGTAGTCTCTCAGCTTAGCCGAAGGGGTGTCTGAGGAACTAGCCTCGAACCCATGAGGATGAGGACTTCCCAGTTCAGATTTGAACTTAGCCAATTGTGGCTGAACGCGATTCTCGCGTTATGAAAGTGAAACGCGAAGGTCGCGTTCAGGTACAACCTTTGGCTGAACGCGACTCTCGCGTTTTGGGAGTTAAATGTGAAGGTCGTGTTCTGACATAGCTTTTAGCTGAATGCGACTCTCGCGTTTGGGAGTGAAATGCCGGTCTCACATTTTGGCTCAAAAACGCGCAGTTCACTTCCCAACGATTGCTGCGTTTGAATGCGAATGTCACATTTTGAAGCAAAGACACGCAGATCGTGTAGCTAAATGCAAGCATCACATTTTGGAGCAGAGACCGGAAGTTTACTTACCCACTACTGCTGCGTCTCAACGCGAGTGTCACATTTTTTGTGTCTGAATGTGAGTATCGTGTTTGGTGCACACAGTGATGCCTTCCATTTCTATTTGCTGACAGCAGGCTCAACGTCTTCTTCGATGATCAGCAATGTGCTTGGCTCATAGGAGTTGCTACGAAACCCTGCAAACTGAGTTTTCTCAATGCCAAAGTTAATCGTAAAACTTGCATTTTGGTCACTTGGAGTAAATATCTTCCAACCACGAAAGCGGTTACCTCGAGTTTGCTGAGCCTCGAGAGAGAGAGTTGGCCGCGCTCTGCCATTGTGTTGGTCTTGAGCTACAACACTGATTTTGCGGGTCTCATGAGAGATGATTATACACATATTTTACATATTTACTACTACATTCTCACATTTATTGTGTAATAAACTCTGCTATTATCTTATCTTAAAGTCTAATGGGTGCAGATATGATTAATGGAGGGAAAGAAGATAATCATAAATCTAATCCAACTAAATAGGATTTTGGAGGATTTAAATCACAAAAGATGATTGAGCCATATATATTGAAGATCCCAACGTCGAACTAAAAAACCAATTGAAGATCAAGACATATCTACACGAGAGCATTGACGTTGTTACACCCTGCTTCCCAAAATATACAATAGCGAGAATGCAATGAGAGTTGGTGACGTATATATGCGAGAAAAATACCCTACGTATTCACGCTAAGCCTCAGGAAAATATATACAATATACACAATTATTCCAACATTAAATAAGTACAAGAATACCTACAAAAGGGGTTAATGATCTCGATAAATATGAAACAGGAATAAATATGAAAGTACTGACAAAATAACAAAAATGCCTATAAATTAGAAAGGCGGCGGGTCTCCTAACAATATCTCATAAAATACTAAGTACTACGATACCAAGGATCTTCAACCTGGGCATGCAAATCTAGGGTCGTCAGAAAGCGACCTAGTGAGTGATAAAAATGAAAGAAGCAGTATACTATAATAGTATTACAATCACGATAACATAAAATATATGTTTCTTAATAGTGATACCATATAACTATACTAAAAATCGATATTTATAGTATAATAATTGTATATGCACATTAATATTATTAATTCATAACATGCATGTTACAACGATGTTATTTCTATAATATTATCCAATTCCATAACATTAATATCAATTAACATTATTGGGAAGAGTCTTATATATATCACCTAACTTATATTATATTATCATCAATAAGAGTTATACCACTTTTATTTTATTATCAATCTAAGTGATACGATACAACATGTAGTGATATATCAATAAATTCAACTTGTTTAAGTAACATATATCAAATTTTATTTTATATTTATTATTTAAACTATAGTAATAGTAGCACGATGGAATCGTGAATAATATGAATATTTATACATGAAATACGCAGAAATAACCATATTATCGTAAACAAAATATATGAAACATGGAATGCAAAGTATACGTGAATATGAATGAATAGTGTGTTTTTACATGAAATGCAAATATACATGTGACATAGTGGTGGATAAGAGTGTAACAACTATAAACAGACAATAACATACATGTATAAGCAAACCATGTTATTTATACAATAATAACAATCAGTACCGCTTGATATTTTAGTCAATCTCTTCCAGTGTCCCTGTACCACTGGCAGTTCATACTGGAACCGATAATCTAGCTGAACACATCCAAACATAACATGTGGTTACCATTATTTGAACGAGAATGCCAATGTTTATAAATAATGCGGTAACATGAACAAGTTAATGATAATATTTATAACATGTAACAAGTTATAGACAATGTCATATTCCAGCTGAATAACAATGTTTATAATATCTACTTAATAAAATTTTATCAGTAATGTAATAATATGAACAAGTATATAATGTAATAAGAGTACATGAATATTCAAGTAACGGTAATTCAGATAACATGAACAGTGATCTATGCAACATGAATACAGAACGCATGTATATAGGGAATTTATGTAACATGCAATAACTGTGTACAGAGTATCTGTGCAGTGATGATACAATTATATAAAATTACATATCCAGTAGAATAGCGTATTCATATATCAGTGATACATGAACATAAAATAATAGTGTCCTGTGTAACAGTGATACAAGCACATGAGATAACAATATCTAGTGAAATAGAGCATCCGTATGTGATGATACAAGTACATGAAATAACAGTGTCTACAATTATAACAAACATATGCTCGAACATGATGTTGGCCCAAGGTTACAATCACCGATTTCTTATTTTGATGATAACAAAACTTAAGTAGTTACTTAGTACTAATCAAGTTTCAAATGTTTAAGTACTTTTCAAGGTTTAAGAGAATTCAAAGTGTTTCTTCCTCAAAAGGAAGATTTTGAAATCCCAAGTTTACTTAAGGATGGAATTCAAAGTTAAGACAATCAATATTGATGTTTTGAAAAAGCCCACTTGAAGATTGCTTGGAGACATATTAAACTTATGTAACAAAATAGTTTGTTAAGCTGTAGAATGTAGAATTGATGCTCAAGAAGTCTCATAAACAAAATACAAGTTTTCAAATCTAGTTTTTATTTTTTAAGTATTCCACTAAACTGTTTTTTGATACATGTCTATATTATTCAAAATTCCATATGCTGTTTTCAGCATGTATTTCTTAGCCTATGTGTTGCTAAGCCAAATTTTCAAAATTGCTTGAAATACTTAAAAATAGATTTTATGATAAATTATTTCTTGAATTTGGCTTTTGTGTTGAGTCAGTCGACCGACCGGTTGACCATTCCAGTGCAGTAGTTTTGCACTACTATCGGTCGACCGTTTGGGCACATTTCAAGTGTGCACGTTGTCGGGCGACCGATTGGTCGACCGACAAGCCTTGAAGTATTTTGGTTAAACTTCAGTCAACCGACCAGTCGACTGACTGACAAGTTTTTCTTTATCATTGTTCTCTATTAAGATCAGACCTGACCGGTCGACCGACGCTCAACGGCTATTTTTGAATTTTAGCCATCCGATCGACTGGCCGATCGACCGATGTTTTGTTTGCTACAGTAACTGCTAGTTTTTTTAAAAGCTGTTTTGTTATCTTTTTCTCCAACGGGTATATTTATTCTTTTTGGGTCTAATCACCCTGCTAATACCTTGTTTGACTCCTCTAATATTATTTTTCACTTGCCTATATATATGGGTCATTGGAAGAGGATTAAATACCTTGAGTTTTTGGGAAATATTTTGAAAAAATCAAGTTTATTCAAAAGAGAAAATTTTCACCTTTCAAGTTTTCAAGTCCTCTCATTTCAAATCAATTACTACAAGTTTTCAGCTCTTAAATTCATTTATTTCAACTGAATTTTCTCTCTGACAAACTTTTTGAGCTTCATTCATCATTCTATATTATAGGAAGTTATAAAAGAGAGTGTTTGTGATCTTTATGGTCACCAAGAGCTTATAAATCTCATTGGTTTTGTGCTACCTCTTGTGTAGAGGATTGAGAGTTGGAGTTGTGTACTCAGGTCTGGTGTAGACCATTGTAGTTCCTTTGTAGAGGCTCCTTTATGGAAAAGTCCTTAGTGGATAGTGAAAATCCTTCACGCGGTGAAGATGGGGACGTAGAGTTTTGTGCTTGACCCTTGAAAAAAATTTGTGTTTGCAATTGTTTTCTCTTGCTCTTACTCTGTTGTTATTGATTGCACTTGTGTTTTTTCTTCTCTTGTACTTATTATTCATTGCTTGCATCATATTCATCATTCTTACTTGTCGGTTTCACTCATCTCAACAAGAAGACAATTAAGCATCTCAACTCCTAATCTAGAGGAATATAGATGACAAGTTCTAGAGCCCTTCACGGGGAATCCGGCTTCACTTCTTTATTTGATTTAACTATTTGCATCATTCATTTTAAATTCCACATTGTTTGCTATTAGATTAGCATTATTCTTATTCACCCCTTAGGTGTACTTTCAATTGGTATCAGAGCCTATGACTCTAATTTTTAGTTTAACTACCTTAGAGATCCTTTTGCTAATCATTTCATTTGTACTATCATTTTTTCTTTCCACACTAGCTTACATGGCCGAAGGTATTAAGACTCCACCTAAGTTTGATGGCCTTAACCTTCCCAGATGACCATGTTCTTGTAATCCTTAGAAAGCCACGTTGCAAAGGCGGTGATCAAACCCTTTACTGTACCCGATAGTGATGAAGACACATTGTCCGAAATTGCCACCAAAAAATTTGAAACCAATAAAAAAGCTCAATATGTATTACTTCAAGCCTTGAATGATGATGATATTGCTAGGGTAATTCATTGCAAATCTGCCTATGAGATTTGGTCACACCTAGTTGTCAGGCACGAGGGGACGTCACTAATCAAGAGATTTAAGATTGATCTCTTGCGTTCCCAATATAAAAATTTTGCTATGAATAAAAATGAATCTATTGATGACATAATCATAAAGTTTACTAAAATCACCAAAGGTCTTGCTTCTTTAGGTGATGCTATAGACAATGATCAAAAAGTGAGGAAGTACATTCGCGCTCTTCCACTGTCATGGGAAGTCAAAGCCACAACATTGAAAGAACTTAATGACAAGAAGAGATGGAGCTCATTGGTCTTATTGGCAACCTCAAGACCCATGAGATGGAAAAAAAAGTAAGAGAGGAGAAGATACTACTAAAGAAGAAATTACTAGCTTTCAAATCCACTCTTACCGTCTCTGATGATGAAGATGATGACCAAGAAGATGATGAAGATTTATCTCTTCTTGTGAAGAATATTAGAAGGATGTTCAACAAAGCCAAATTCAACAACCAAAGAAAATGGTAAGGGAAGGAGGAGGAGAAGATAGTTTGCCACAATTACCGGAAGCTTGGACATGTCATTGTTGATTGCCCGGAGACAAAGAGCAAACCCACTACATCCACGAAGCCCTACAAAAAAGAAGGTTTTGAAGGCAACATAGGATTCGAAGAGCGAATCTAAAGAAGAGGTGAACAAGGCTAATGTGTGTTCCATGGCTAATGAGAACACACCCTAAGTAACATCTAAATCTTCTCTTAAAGAATGTGAATTATCTATGAATGAATTAGGTGAAACTTTTGAAGAACTTTCAAATAACTATGATTTTCTTAAAATGAAGTATTTAAGAAGAAAAATGAACTTCTTCAAAATAAATTAGTTGTTATTTAAAAAAAAAGAAATTTATCTTCCACTCTTGAAAAGATACAAAATGATTCTGATGCATATAAAATCTCTTGTAAAGCAAAATTTCTCTTTATTGATGAAAATGAGATTTCTACTTTGAAAAAGAAAATTAATATCTTGAGCAATATTTAAAAAAAAATTGTGAGTTTGACGAAGCTAGGTTAAAATCTATGTTTCTTAAGAGGCAAACTCAAAGGAAAGCACACACTACTCATGTTTCACATGCTTACACATAACATCATGTACGCAATGCCACACACACTTCACACGCTCATGCTACACATGCTCATCATGCTCACACATATCATATATTTTTATATGCCATCGGTGTATTCATGCACCTATTGTGGCCGCAAAGGTCACTTGCCCAAGTTTTGTTATGATAGACTTAATGTTCAAATGATCATGTTTGGATTTGTAAGACTAACACTCTAGAACCCAAGAAAATTTGGATACAAAGTCAACACCTTTGTTAATTGATGTAGGTACGCACCAAGGCTTCAAGATGTAGGGACCAGGTGGTACATTGATAATGGTTCCTCAATGCACATGATATAGGACGTTAACAATTTTGCAACGCTATCAAAGTATCATGAAGATGATACCGTCACCTTCGGAGATGATTCAAAAGGCAAAATCATTAGTATAGGTAATATCAAAATTGGCTCATCTTCTTTAATTAAGAATGTTATTTTGGTTGAAGGTCTCAAGCACAATCTTTTGAGCATAAGCTAACTTTGTGACAAAGGTTTTAAATTGTTTTTGATGATTTCACTTGTGATATTTTAGATAAGAAAACAAATGCTTGTATTCTTTTCGATTTTCGTAAAAATAATATTTACATGATTGGTATGTTGAATTTACATTGTAATGCAACTTGTTTAAATATTTTTAATGAAAATTCTTGGTTATGACATAGGAGACTAGGCCATATTTTGTTTGACCATATATCTCAAATTAATTCTAAGGAATCGGTGAAGTGCAGATCACCTAGAGGGGGTGAATAGGTGACGTGCTAATCATATGCCAAATAAATACATAATTAAAAACTAATTATGCAAACTAAAACTATTACACTATCACACAAAGTATAACCAAAAATTGAAGCCGAATTCCCAGTGAAATGCTCTGAACTTCTTCTCAAGATTTCTCTAAATTAAGAGTTGAGGTGCAACTATAGCTCTCTTAGTTCAATACTTGTGTGAGCACAAATACAATAACAAGCATGTGTAGAATAGGAAAGGAATACAAGCATGTGTAGGTATCAAACAATCTCAAGCATATATATCAATTAGGCTCAAATAAATATCAAACATATAAAGATGTAAGCAATAAGAGCAAGCAAGATATAAAAACAAGTGAGAGAAAGAGAGATAAGCAATCACAAACACAGGAGATTTATTTCGAGGTTCGAGCCACTTGATTTACGTCTTCGCCTTCACTGCAATGAAGGATTTCCACTAAAATCGATCCCTTAAGATCACTCGGTGCCGCAACAGCTATAATGAGATCCCTCAAGAACTCTTACACCAAGTCCCTCACTTGTTCATGCAAGAACAATACACTCCGCGAACCCGCAAGCTCGCCAAAGCCGCAACCCCCAGTTCCTCCAAATACAATGATGAAAACTTTGTGAACACTTCTTGATCACAAACAAACTCTCACATACAAGGATCATCCCTATAGGATGGATATAGCTATGGATAGCTCAAGCTTGTGTGAGAAAAACTAGATAGATTTTGTGGTGAAAAACTCAAGAAAATCTTTTGATAAAGTCAAGAGATACACTCTTGATAAACTCTCTTTTGATATGGAAATGAAGCTCTAAAAACTTGTTGAAAAACTTCCGTGGAAGATAGGAAAAGAACTCTAGAAAATACTTGTAAAAACCTTGCCAAAAACTGGCCAAAAGACCCTATATATATAGGGATTTGAAAACTAGCCATTGGGCTCAGTTTTCTGGTCAGAAAGCCTGTCGGTCGACTAGCCAACGGTTATATTTCTGACCGTTGGGGTTCTTGGTCGACCGCCTCCAAGGCACAAAGAGACAATCTCTCTGTCGGTTAACCGAACGGTGGACCGCCACCCAACCGAGAGTTGGTTGAGCAAGTCGGTCGATCGATCCTTGTTACGGTCGACCGCTCGGTCGACCGAGCCAGGGTAAAAGGCTTGTGCATGTTTCTTGTGCACGTCAATCAACTGGTCATCGACCGAGCCTTGCTTCGGTCGACCGGTCGGTCGACCGCCAGCATCCCAAAAACCATCTTTTGAAAATACTTTTAAATCCCATAAAATCTCCATAAAATCCACAAAAATAAGTTTATATAAATATTTAAAGTACAAATATGTGTGATCAAATATCAACACATATTACAAACAATTTGAACTATTTTTGAGACATAAAAATTAAAGCTTAAACCGAAACGGTATTTTTCAAAAACAAACTTCTAAATGAAAACTGGATTTTTTTCAAAACTTGTACAAATATAAAAATGAGATATTTAAATACATTTGAAGCATAGTGTGTATGGAAATGATCCATACACAGTAAATGAAATATACTTATTTTTGACAATAAGCTCCAAAATAAGTTTTGATAAATACAAAACTTAAACACATAATATAAACTCATCAAAATAAATTTCTTAAACTATATGAAGCAACAATGCATATGGATGAAATTCAATACATATATAAACCATGTAAACTTGTTTGATGAAATATATTCATGAAAACAAAAGATGTATTCTTGAAACTCAACCGGTTAAACCGAAACCAAAACTAAACCAAAACATCTATCTTATTTTGAAAATAGTATGTAAATTTTTTTTTTTGTGTGTGTGTGTAAGAGATTGAGCAATCCACAACTAATCTATCCTTTACATTTTATCCTAAAAACAAAAATCTTAAACTTATAAACTAGGACTCAAGTCTTCTTGAAAATCTTCTCTTGAAAATCTTCTTCTCCATTTTGACTTCATACAAACTTGATCCATGAGCTAGACTCCTCTTTGAGTACTTGATGCAATCTTGAAGCGTGAGCTCTTGAATTAACATGTGATACCTTCAAAACTTGACTTTGAATCTTTTGTTGAAGCTAAATATCGACTAAGATCTTGATAGAATATCTGAAACTTAATAAACATAAGATCATTAGTACTATACTTCATGAGTTAATCATCATCAAAACTAGAGTGATGGGTCTTTGGGCCAACAATCTCCCCTTTTTTGATGATGACAAAACTCATGGAGTTATATATGTATGAATTAAAGATAAGCTTCATAGAAGCTCCCCCTTAACTCATGCATAGCATAAAATATAAAGATATTCAATGAAGCACATAAATAAAATATTAAATAAATCTAAACATATATGTATAAATAAAAACATAGCATGTATATATAAACTCTCTCAATTCTTCTCCCCCTTTTTGTCAATTCATTTACAAAGGGGTGAAGAAAAATAAATAAGATAATTGTATATGCGATATAAATTCATGAAGAGGAGAGACGTCAAGTTAACTCTCCCTGCATATATGCATTACATGAAGAAAGAGATGACTAAACCCTAAGCCTTATAAGTAAAGTATACAATGCATAGATGGAGATGTTAAGCTCCCCCTACTCACATGTACCATATAAAGAAAAGAGGTCAAGTTCTTTTTTATATACTACACTAATTATGAATCTATATATATATATGAGATGTTAAGCTCCCCTTGCATATAAACAATACATGTCAAAACAAATTTTTGACAATAAATTTTGATACCAATTGAAAATTTTGATACCACTTCAAATCAACAAATAAATTTTGATAAACCAATAAACAATATTCTTGTAGATACCACTTGTAAATATCATTAGTAGATAGATTCTAATTTTGCAATATAGATACCATTGTAAATAATAGATACCAATATGAAAATATAATCATTTTCTAAAACAAAATATTTTTCTCAAAAAAAGTGGGAGTAAGATACCTATTGAAAATATATGAAATACCAATTGAATGTAAAATCAAAAAATTTTCTCCCTCTTTTTGAAATACCAAGAAAATCAATGCATAAGCTTGTAAAAAAGATTTCAATTATATTTAGAACTAAATCAAACTAGCATAAAACAATTTGTGCTATAAAGAATATGTATGAATATTTTTAATCTAGCACAAGAAATCATATATATATATATATATATATATATATATATATATATATATATATATATATATATATATATATATATATATATATATATATATATATATATATATATATATATAGGGTAAAGTGTACCTAGTTGGTCTCCTTAGATTACAATCTAAGGAGGAGGCTTAAAACCCCAACATTTCAAATTTTTTTTACAATCCGACCGCACATTATCATCTTCATGTTCTAAGATGTACATATATAAAAAATCAAATGATTTGAATTTCATTTTCTTATTGATCTAATCGTTCCATTTTGTTCTACTTTTAAAAACCGTTAATATTTGAACCCAAAGAAAATAGAGTAAACGAACCCAAAATCACTTGATTTTTTATATGTATACATCTTAAAACATGAAGTTGATAATGTCGGTCGGATCGTGAAATTGTTTTTGGGATGTTGGAGTATTAAGCCTTCTCCTTAGATTGTAATCTAAGGAGACCTACTAGGAGCACTTTACCCATATATATATATATATATATATATATATATATATATATATATATTATATATATATATATATATATATATATATATATATATATGATCAATTTAAATACCAATTGAAATATGATACATAAATATATAGAAAATAAGTATGAGTATACAAAAATCAATTTTCATAATAAGTGTATATCTCATAACTACCACCCTATCATGCACATATTTATGAGATATTCAATAAGAGCATACATGGTATGGTCACCCAACCAACCGCCCTTAATAGGGTAAAAGTTTTCAAAAATAATATTTTAAAAATAATTTTAGCATGGGTTGAAAACTCTACCAATTGAAGAATAAAGAGTAGTTTTAAAGGTAATTTTGAAAACTAGTATGAAATCTTTCAAGTAAGAAATGAAAACATATATATATCATGAAAATATGCTAATTACACAAAACTTGGCACTCAAGATCTATAAAGCACATACATAAGCTTATGAAAATAAATTCATGAGTAAATAAAAAATGAGTGCACAATAATCATGTGAATAACCTATTCATGAAGATAAGACAATAAAGCTTGATCAATATCTGAAACTTTAATAAACACATGATCATTAGTAACTTAACTTTATAAGTTAGTCATCATCAAAACTAAGATGAAGGGTCTTTGGGCTAACGGCCACGTGTTAAAGATCAGGGCCATTGGCCCTGATACTATCGCGAATGTGGGGAATTGTTGTGGATCCGTGGCTTGATCAGGGCCAATGACTTTGATCTTTTGGCCAACTTCTCTCTCAGCTTCGAGATGCTTTTATATACTGTAATTTTTTTGTATTTTGCCCCGTATTTTCTGCAGATATAGTTTTTAATGTAGGATCCAATGTATCTTCTAGAAGCCCTTTGACTTAGCATTCAAGAAATCTTAATTAATTACCCAAAAATGGGTCTATTATGCTCATAATCCCCATTTTGTCCCTATTCAATGTGTTCTGCACAGAAGAGACTGAAAACTGGTTAATAAAAGTATTTTATTTATAATCTAAGTAGAAAATGTGATAATAATATGCTGAGTTGATGACAAATCATGGAGCCATAAGTTGGAGGAGTATAAAGCAAATCTTGCATTGCTGACTCCACCATGGAGGCCGAGTATGTAGCTGCCTCGGAGGTAGCTAAGGAGGCGGTTTAGCTCATAAACTTTTTACTAGAAATTAGTGTAGTCCCTTCAGCACAATCAGCTATTACACTATACTGTGACAATAGTGGAGCAGTTGCCAACTCGAAGAAACCAAGATCACACAATAAGGGAAGATACATTTAGCATAAATATCACCTGGTTCAATCATTCGAGAGCAGAGGTGAGGTGACATTGACAAAAATTGCATCAGCTAACAATCTGGCAGACCCCTTCACAAAGAACTTGCATGGCAAGAGTTTCGCAGTCACATTGAGGGGATAGGATTGAGATGTGTGTCAGCTTGGCTTTGAGTATAAGTAAGAGATTGTTAAAGATATACTAAAATTCTTAGCCTTTTGTATTAGAACTTAATATATGTTTAATATCATTTTCACTTTATGAGAATCTGTATGAGTAAATGATTGTACCGTATACATGTGTATCTTGTGTTATATATTATAGATGACTTAGTGTGTATAGTTTAACTTACACACAGAAGATCAGATCATCGAATCCCTATAGAATATAAGTTAAGTCCACAATCTTAGATGGAGTTAGACATACCATCGGTATGATTGTAATGCAATCATATGGAATAGTCTGTCTTGTCTATAGAAGACTGTTCAATATCTCTGACTATTGTATTAGTGCACTTTCTGTGTATTGGACATGACCAAGTTGAGGTAATTTTTTATATACTAATTATATTAGAAAATTAATGCCTCATGGCTATTATTGAAAATACACCTAGAGGGGGGTGAATAAGTCTATGGCTAATTTAATGATAAATGATGCCGAATTAAAAACTAATTGTAACATACTAAGTGTAATCAAAGAGTGTAGCCGAATTCCTGGTGACGGGCTCACTATCTCCTCTAAATTCCTCTAAATAAGAGTTGAGGTGCTATATGAAGCTCTCTTGGTTCAATACTAGTGAGACACACAAACAATACCAAGCATATATATGATATGAACAATATGATGCAATGCAAGATATAAAAGATAGAGAGAGTTTAGAGATAGTGGATCAATCGCAAACACCGAGATATGTTTCGAGGTTCGAACCGCTGCTCTACGTCCCCGCCTTCATACATAAGGATTTCCACTATATGTTCACACAGGACCTCCCACACAGGGAACCTCCACCGAGGATTTGGCAAATACAAACTAGGAGTACAGAACTCCTCTCTCCGACAAAACAACCTCTACACAAGAGGCTAGGCACAACTACAAGCACCTCTACACTTAGAGGGATGGGCACTAAGCCAAACAACAATCACCTCTTCACTAAGAGGGACAAAGCACAATGCCAAACCAACAATCACCTCACACAAGAGGGATAACCACAAACCCAAATCACAGTCTCAATCACCTCTATACAAAAGGGATGAACACCCAAAGTAAAGGATTACAAACACTTGGTGATCTCAATAGACCAGAAACAACCTTGGTGATCTCAAAGACCAAAAACCAATTTCTCATAAAAACAAGATTCTATAGATAGGATAGATATGATAGCTCAAGTGTGAAAAATCAAGGTGTTTGGAAAACAAATCACAAAGAAAAATACTTTAAAAAAATACTAGATAAAGATAGAAATGAAGATCAAAACTAAAATCCCAAATACTCTTTTTTCTTTGATTTTTCCAACACTTTAAAACAAATAAAAATAAATCTTTTAACCCAAAAACTCTTTAAAACTTGCTGCTAAAATACTTGTAAAAATGGGAATTTTTGCTCTCTAAAAACTAGTTCAAAACAGCTCAAGAGAAGGCATATATATAGCCTCTCAAAAATTCTGCCCGTTGGCAGCAGGAAAGAGCAAAAATGCCCTTCTGGTCGACCGCCTGGCCGACCGGCGCAACGGTCATATTTCTGACCGTTGTGCCTCTGGTCGACCACTCGGTCGATCGGCCAAGCCCATCGGTCGACCGCCTGGTCGACCGGCCAGCACCCGAGAGTTGGGTGCTTGCAGTCGGTCGACCGCGCGGTCGACCGGCCTACTATGGCTGGCCTGTTCATGTTCCTCGTACACATTGGTCGACCGGTCCGGTCGACCGACTCCTGGTCCGGTCGACCGTCCGATCGACCGCCAGTGTGTCTGGCTGAAATTCTGGAATTAAAACTTAGGTAAATTAATACCAATTAAATCTCATAAAATCACATAAATTCCACAAAAATAAGTTCTTATAAGATCTTTGAATACCAAACGTGTGTGACTAAAAATCAACACATATTACAAACTATGTCAACTATTTTTGTGATATTGAAATTTTGTTTAAACCGAAATCCGTATTTTCCAAAACTTGAATTTTGAAATGAAAAACTATTTTCTCCAAAACTTGTATAAATACAAAAACATGATATTGAAACAAATTTGAAGCATATTTGTATATAGATAGAATCCAATATACATATAAAGTGTATATATATGTTTTTGATATGAAATCCAAAACGGGTTAAACCGAAAACCAAACTTTAAACTTGTGGTGTGTGAACTTGAGTATATCAACACTATCTAATTTTACACAAGATCTAAGAACAATCTAAACTAAACAAACCTACGTCTTCTTGTAGAACTACTTCTCCAAGTCGACTCGATCCAAACACGATCCAAAGAGCTTGACTCCAACCGAGTGCTAGATGTGATCTTAACGCGCGAGCTCTTAAATCAACACGTGTAAGCTCCAAAACTCCTTTGTTGAAGATAATCACCTACTAAGATCTTAATCAAATATCTGAGACTAATTAAACACAAGATCATTAGTAAACTATAACTACATGAGTTAATCATCATCAAAACTAGAGCGATGGGCCTTTGGGCCAACAATTATGAGTGCTTAAACTCTTAATCCCGAAATGTTTACTGGACATGTGCATATTATACTTGTCACTTTGATTCATTAAGAAGTGAGATTCTTTTATGAGTCAATAGCTTCAGTGAGTTGAGTGATAATGTAATGTGTTCAATGGATTATATCCATAGACGGAATCTACGTCCCGATGTGAGGGAATAATGATGTCTCCTTGAGAAGCTTATAAGTTTTGTTCATGTCAAAACCTGCAGGTGGATTTAATCATCGGACATGACAAATAAGTTAAATGGTAGGTATCAATGACAAAATGTCGATTAAATAAATTATCAGTAATTTAATTTAATCGACGAATATCAAAAATCTTAACGTAGGGAGTTTTTAGGCATATAATAATACAGATCTCGAAAGTAATTTTGAGATAAGGACAGAAGTGCAACTATAATTCTTTAGTGGATTGAATTGTAATTTATAAAATTAAGGATTCCACTTCAGTTGAATTAGGGTTTCCAAATTTCATTAGAAATATGATTCTTATTTTATTCTTAGAGATCCCTATCGTAGCCTATAAAAAGCCTCCTATAGCTCTTGGCCGCAGTATGCATCGTACTGAAAAAACAAAAGGAGAAAACCCTAGTTTCTATAAGACGGCAGAAAAGAGCTGAAGGAGATATCGGAAGTTCGGAACCCACCCTCCATCTGATCTAGCACTTTACGAATACGATAGAAGATCACGAGGTCTTCGAGATGTCTTTCCAATTCGTAGTTGAAGATTGTTAACGAGATCAATCCAATGAGTTCTCAAAGGAATGATCTTAGTCTTCGTTAAAATCTAAAGGATTGCGTGTGCACAATTTTTTTATTATTCAGCTTATATTCTCTCAAGGCGGCCTCAGGAATTTTCTGCACTTACATTCCAACTCCCTTTGTTGGCCCAGAGGCCTTCCTCTCTAGTTTTGATGATGATTAACTCATGTAGTTATAGTTTACTAATAATCTTGTGATATTTAGTTTCAGATATTTAACCAAGATATTAGTAGGTGACTAGCTTCAACAAAGGTGTTTTGAAGCTTTCACATGGTGCTTCAGGAGCTCGAGCATCAAGTTCATATCTAGCACTCGGTTGGAGTCAAGCTCGTTGGATCGCGTTTGGATCGAGTCAACTTGGAGATGGCGTTCTACAAGAAGGCTTCAGTTTGTTTAGTTAAGATTTAGTTTAGATCCATTGTAAAGATTAGATAGTGTGATATGCTCAAGTTCACACACACACACACTTGTTATAAGTTTCATGTTTATTGGTTTTTGTTTTCGGTTTAACCGATCTTGGTTTTCATGGATAGATAGAATCAAAACAAGTTTACCTGGTTTAATGTATATTAGATTTGATCTATATACATCTATGCTTCATATACTTAGAAAAACTTATTTTGATACACTATTCATGTGTTTGGAGTTTTGTATTTAGACAAAACTTATTTTTGGATTTAATGTCAAAAACATAGATATAATACATTTCATGTATATTGGATTCTATTTATATACTATATACTTCAAAGTTGTTTAAATATCATGTTTTAGTATTTACATGTGTTTTGGAAAAATCGGATTTCCATTTCAAAAATCCAAGTTTTAAAAAATACAGTTTTTTGTTTAAAAAAATTTTCCAAGTCACAAAAATGATTCAAAATGTTTGTAACATGATTTGATTTTTACTCAAACATGTGTGCATTTCAAAGATATAACATGAACTGATTTTTGTAGAATTTATGTGTTTTTTATGGGATTTTATAAAAGATAAAAACCTAAGATTTTTAGTCCCAAATCTATCTGGCTGGCAGGCTGCCGGTCGACCGGGCCGGTCGACTATAGCAGTGAGCGGTCGACCGGGCCGGTCGACCGACGTGCAAAGAACGTGCACGCAGCCTTGCTGGGGAGGTCGATTGACCGGGTCGGTCGATCGCCAGAGAGCTCTGCTCTCTAGAAATGCCTCCGGTCGACTGGGCGGTCGACCGGACAGAGAGCTCTGCTCTCTGTATCCAGCTCGGTCGACTGGGCGGTCGACCAGCCATAGAGCCGTTGCTCTCTGGTTCTGAGCACGGTCGAGGGCGGTCGACCGCTGGCTCAACGGTTAAATTTTTGACCATTGGCCGGTTGACCGGAAGGACATTCTGGCCCTTTTCAGCTGCCAACGGGCAGATTTCTAATGGGGCTATTTATACCCCATTTGAGTTGATTTTTCAACAAGAATTTTTAGAGCAAAAATTTCTCATATTCTCAAGTATTTAATATAAGTTTTCAAAAGAGTTTTTAAGCTAAAAGATTTGATCTTTATTTTGTTTTAAAGGGTTGAAAAATCAAAGAAAAGAAAAGTCTTTGGGAATTGATTTGATCTTCATTTACATTTCTTATCTAGAGTTTCCCTAGAGTTTTCCTTTGAGTTTTTAATTTCCAAACTCTTTATTTCTCACACTTGAGCTTATCTACTATCCTATCTATTAGGATATTTGTTTTGTGGGAAAAGAAATTGGTTTGTGGTCTTTGAGATCACCAAGTTGTAAACCCTCCTTTATTTGTGTTGTTATCCCTCTTAGTGAAGAGGTGATTATTGGAGTGGTGGCTTTGTGCCTATCCTTCATTTGTGAGGTTGATATTGTGTAGGCTTTGTGCCTTGCCTCTAAGTGTAGAGGTTGTAATTGTTGAAGAGAGGAGTTGTATACTCCCAATTGTAATTGCCTCAAATCCTTAGAGGAGGTTCCCTGTGTGGGAAGTCCTATTTGGACGAGTTAGTGGAAATCCTTCTGTGTGAAGGCGGGGACGTAAAGCTGTGTGCTCGAACCTCGAAACATATCTCGGTGTTTTCGTTTGATCCACTTTCTCTAACTCTCTCTCTTACATTGTACATTAATTCATATTGTCATATCATATACATCTTGTGTTGTTTGTGTGTGCCCATACTTGTGTTTAACCAAGAGAGCTTTACATAGCACCTCAACTCTTATTTAGAGGAATTCAGAGGAGTTAGTCCAGAGCCCTTCACCGGGAATTCGGCTACACTCGTTGGTTACACTAAGTGTGTTGCATTTAGTTTTTAATTTCACATTATTGATCATTAGATTAGCCATACACCTATTCACCTCCCTCTAGGTGTAATTTCAATTAGTATTAGAGCCTACGCTCCTGATATTAGGTTTAACCACCTAGGAGTGTGATCTTGGTTTTGCTAATCTAGATTTGCATTTGCACACTTATATTCTTTACACACACTCATGGACTTCATGACCCCACCTATGTTTGATACTTCCAACATTGTTGTTTGGAAGGCTAGGATGTCCATGTACCTAAAAACCCTAGGCTTGTATGTTTTCCTTGCCGATACCAAGAAATCCTATCTTGGTAATAGCAAGCATATAGAGGCCAATGCACTAGCCCTTGAGGCACTTAGAAGCACGCTTAACAAAGAATATCTTTTTATGGTTTCTAACTGTGATTCCGCCTTTGCAGTATGGAACACGTTGACCTCCTCCAAGCTTCAAACGCCTACCATTATGGAGGATGAAACTAGTGAGAATCCGAGCAACATTGCTACATGGTCCAAGGGAATGACTCCCTTGAGGTAAACTCGAAAACTCAATTAGATGATGATGATGCTAGTTCTTCTAGTAATGATTATATTGATGCCAATGCTTTGAATGAAGAACTCTCCATTGTGAAAAATTTCTTGAAAAATATAATCTTTTGAAAAAGAAGAGTTTTGACTTAATAAAGAAAATAAGGATATGTGTTCAAAACTAGATTTGATTTTGCAAGAGAAAATGGAGATTTCTAATGAAAGGGATTCATTGAAATCCAAACTTGACCTTGCTCTTAAAAAAATGAAATTTTAAAAAATAAAAATGATTGTGAAAATGTTTTGAAGAAAAATGAGATCTTAACTTCAAAACTTGATTTTGTCGTAAAAGAAAATGATTCTTTGAAAAACAAAATTACTTCTATTTCAAAGGATTTGGATTTGCTTTCAAAGAAAAAATACTATTTTGCAAAATGATATTGACTCTCATGTTTGCCATGCTAGTGTAGCTTCACATTCTAGCTCACCTATTGCATGCTCCACTTTATATTCTAGTATTAAAAATGATATAAATGTTTTGAAGAAAAGTGTTAAATGTTTGGGCTCCACTTTGAGTTATTGTGCCATGAACCATACACGTTTGGAATCTATGTTTCAAAAGAAACAAGTTCCTCTTATGCATGCACACAAACCACGGCATACACATGCTTCCCATGTTCACTCCCATAACACTTTGTATGCTCATGTGTACACTTGTACACATTGTGGACGTAAGGGCCACCTTGCTAAATTTTGTTATGATAGGATACATGATTCCAATTTAGCAAATAAATTTATTTGGGTTAGGAAAGGAGCTAACCCCCATGGACCCAAAAGAGTTTGGATACCAAAGACCACTCCTATTTTATTTGATGTAGGTGTGGGCTCTCACTTGACGTGAGAGTAATGGTGCCTTGAGGTGGATGCGTTCCGAACTTAAAGAGGACTATTTGGATGCATCACTTTCAAGGGGAGTTTGGTGGGAGGACCACCTTGGTTTGGAGACATAGAGATGTACCCTCATGTTTTTGGTAACGATCTCTAACTCCCATTATGTTTACATGCTTTTCATATTGTTAATTTTTAGCATGTCATGTTTTAATACTCATTATGCCATATGTCATGTTTATTAGTCCTATGACATACATGATTAGTACTTGAGATCACCCATGTTTATGGACTTATATCTTTGTGTTCTCACATTTGTTTAGCTATTGTGTATATCATAGACCTATGCATGTGCATTTACATAATGATCATATAAGTTTTATTTTGATTTCTATGCTTCATGTTTTGACTGCATGTTTAGATGTTAGTTTTCATTAAAACTTGGCTATATACCAGTACAACTAGTGAGCCACAAATAGATTATTATATGTTTGTGCTTAAATGCTCATTTGTACCCATTAGATGTACTAGTATAGTCTAGTTTTGATGATTTATACATTTTGACTTGTATTCCACATTTTTGATATATTTTTCATGTTTATGTTTAAACTTTATGTATATGTCTATTTTGTCTAAACTAATAGTTATACATATACAGCCTTGAGCCACTTGCCTTCATGCATATACTTTTGTGGACTTGTTATGTTTGGATATGTATGTATACTCTAGTTTATACAAAATATACATATACCTTGAAGGATTCTAGTTTTGATGACTTTCATGTTTTAAGGAATTTCATATTTGAGCCAAATTGTCTATTTTCATGACTATGTCTTTCACAAAACTTTGTACACTCACATTATTTGATGTTTTCTCATAATTTTATTTTCATGAGTATTATATGTGTTATATAGACTTTGAGTGTCATTGGTTGAGTGATTTTCATGTTTCATGAAATATATTCCTATTTTATTCCTTACTTGAAGGATTTCATACTAGTTTTCAAATTTTTCATATAACTAGTTCGTATTCTTCATATGGTAGAGTTTTCAAACGTGTTATATATGTTATATTCAAACTTATTTTTGAAAACCCTTACCCTTCCAAGGGCGGTTGGTTGGGCGCCCATACCTTGTATGCTCATTATTGAAAATCTATTTAAAACATGTGCATGAAATGGGTGGTAGGAAGTATGAGTTATACACTTGATCTTATTTTGTTTTCAATTGATATCATTGTATCCTTTCAATTGGTATCACTATTGACATTTCTTTTTGTATACTCGTATATGTTCTTATATATGTATGCTTAAACTTCAAATAGTATCAATTTCGATTGGTATTCATTTTTTCATACATATATATGTATTTATTTATTCTTATTATATCTCTATATCTTTGAGCACAAATTTTGGTTATGCTAAGCTTGATTCCTTAAATGACAATTATATTTCAATTGATTATTTTTCAATTGGTATCTTATACAAGCTTATGCATTATTTTATTTGGTATTTTATAAAGGGAGAAAATTCATATTTCACCTTTCAATTAGTTTTGTTTGTATTTGGTATCTTATCCCCACACTTTATGATGAAAATGATTGAAAAATGATATTGATTTTTTTTAATTTGGTATCATACGCTCCTAATGAAAAATCATTTTCAATTGGTATATGTTTCATTATTTTCAATTGGTATATATTTCATTTTCAATATTGGTATCAAACATATTAAATTGATATTATTCTCTATTTGGTATCTCCATTGTAAAATGAGTTTAGTGTTTAACCAAAAAGATTGGTTTATGGTTTTCAAATTGGTATCAAAAGTGTAAAATATTTTCAATTGGTACTAATTTTTACAATTGGTATCAAAATTACCTATATGTTTATATCTTTCAATTGATACCAAAATTCTTGTTAGTTTCTTCAAAATGTTTTGTTTATCATCATTTGGTATCATGATGTTTCTATGTTTACCTTTGCACTAAAATTGATATATTTTTTTTCAATTAGTATCATAATGTTTTGATTTGATTTAACCCCTTGTTGATTTTTGTTTCGGACAAAAAGGGGGAGAACATTGTTTTATTGTTTACTTTAACCCCTTTATTGATGATTGACAAAAAGGGAGAGAAGTATTTTAATATATATGCATGTTTATTTAAGTTTATATTAAAATATTTGTTTTATGTTTTGTTGATATTGGTATCAAGAGCATGGATATTAGTATCAAGAACATATTTTGTTGTTTTGTTTTGTTGGTATCAAGAACTTTTATTTAAATTTTTATTGTTGGTATCAAGAGCTTTTATTGAAATTTTTATTGGTATCAAGAGCAATTATTTAAAGAACATGTTTATTTTAAGTTTATATTTTCAATTGGTATTTAAGAACATGTTTATTTTAAAAATGGGGGAGAAGTAATTTATTTTAAAATTTGGTATCAAGAGTATGTTTATTTCATTGTTTTGTGCATATTTATGCATATTCATGTTTAACATTCATTGCATATCTTATTGTTTATTACTATGCATGAGTTAAGGGGGAGCTTCTTTGAAGCTTAACTTTAATCCATGCATATATAACTCCATGAGTTTTGTCATCATTAAAAGGGGAGATTGTTGGCCCAGAGGCCTTCCACTCTAGGTTTGATGATGATTAACTCATGTAGTTATAGTTTACTAATAATCTTGTGATATTTAGTTTCAAATATTTAACCAAGATATTAGTAGGTGATTAGCTTCAATAAAGGTGTTTTGGAGCTTTCACATGGTGATTCAAGAGCTCGAGCGTCAAGTTCATATCTAGCACTCGGTTGGAGTCAAGCTCGTTGGATCGCGTTTGGATCGAGTCAACTTGAAGACGGCATTCTACAAGAAGGCTTCGGTTTGTTTTGTTAAGATTTAGTATAGATCCATTGTAAAGATTAGATAGTG
>JAVJIF010006023.1:0-178212 GCA_038442645.1 Agave tequilana | reverse complement strand
GTATCAAGTAGGCGCAAAATGGACGGTCAATAGTATTATATTCCTTAGATCTTTGATTTTAGACATACAAGTTCTCGATCCGGCCATTTGATCATGATCTAAACATTAAAAAATCTCACACGCCAGCTTTTATTAGGTTTAAAATATTCTACACCGTTAAACTAATCAACTCACTATTTCAGTCATTCATGTTACGCCTACTTGATAAATAAGCAAAAAGTATTGAAACACTTGATTTTTTATTTTTTATTGCTTTTAAATAATATTAATCAACTTCGAGTGAATCTTGTATTTGAATGTTGTAAACATTGAATTTGAGTGGGAAGAATTCATGATCAAATGCTTCTCTAAAGGACCAAGTCTATGTCAATAAAAGACTACTAATACTTGTTGATTATTACATCTAACCGTTTAGTTTGTTGATTCTGGCTCTGTGATGTGTACCTGTAAGGTCAGTCATTATGTTGCGTACAGTTTAAGATAGTTTGCAGAGATAAGTTCTCTGCTGTCTGTTTCATTGCAGTCGCAAGATTTCCACCCTTCAGTTTGAATTCTCCTCTACAATTCAAAATTTACTTTTCATAGCTATTGCTTATAATTACTCTCAAAAAAAAAAAAAATATTGCTTAGTATTGATTGATCCTAGGTACACTAGCAATAAATATGTAAGTGCGACTTACTTTGGTCACAAGCAGAGTCATTGCAACTGAGCTTTTTGTTAAAATTATTAACAATTACAGTGGGCAGTTGCAGAAGAACAAACAGTTGTAAGTAGTCTTTTTTACAGCTACAGTTTATAATTGTGTTGTTCAATTGTACTTTAAACATGAGAAACTTTAGGGATGAAACTGTTTATTGAGTACTAAATCAGGCAACTACATTATTGTGATAATTAACAACAATAAAGAAAGTGTTGTGACTGGCCAAAAACCCTAGAACAATGCCCAAATCTAGCCTGCTCAACTCCAGAATAAAAGCCCACAATGGGTTACAGGTTGGGGCCGTTAAAAAGAAACCAATGTGCATTTTTTTGATAGTTGAGGGGCAACATGAAGGCACCCATCTTAGGCACCCATGAAGCTCGAATCGATGACCTGTGAGTGAGAGCAAAGCTCTTACGAATCCAAAGCCTGCCCTAAATGCCACTTGTAGGTGACAACCAATGCGCATTTAAACTTCTTCAATGGGGTTAAAATTAGAGAGAGAGAGAGAGAGAGAGAGAGAGAGAGAGAGTGTTGGATTTTTTTGCACTTTGAAATTAAGATGAAAAAGAGAGAATTTCATGTAACTAATGACGATGATGATGAATCTGACAATGCTTTTGCCGAGCCACTTGAATATATATGGTGTCTCTTTTATCTTGTGAGTTCTTTTTCACATTCTCATATTGTGTTTGTTGAATTGCTTGAAAGAAACATCTTTGCTTGGTCGAGGATTAGCCTTGGCCTTTACCTTTTCTCACCCTATTTGAATTTTGACTCTCGAATTTGACCTTTTCTCCCCCCAGGTTGAGGCTAAAGATAGAAGAGCACAGGGTATGGGAATCTGTCTGTGTTTGCCATAATCTCAACAAGTCAGGAGCACATTCTTTGTAGCATAAGTGAGAAAAAAGTACTTTGTGTGAACAATTCCAGAAAGCATGTAGATATTCTCTTAGATACAAGTTATTGGTCCAACCTCGTACAAGATTATTTTGTATTTTAATTTGGTTCCTAGTTTTGTTAGTAATTGTTTCATAAAATCATGGTTGCCACATAACTCACACCATTACTAGAAATATGAATTGATCTCTGATTTACGTATTTGCTTCTGACAGTTGTATTGGATGGTGAATACCCACAACTATATAATGTTTCACTTTGTAGTAGATGAAAGAAAATATTAGGTTCTGAAATTCACATGAAAAAAAAAAGAAGAAAATGGACAGTATTAGAAGGTGGGACTTCCTCACCAACTGTAAGAGATGAAATTCCTCGTGCATTGTTTGTTGAACGTGTGGCTTAATAACTTAAGACTTCCTCGTCACGAGTGACATGCCTTACCATTTCTCCCCATTACGACATAATACTGGTTGCTGAAAATTATTTTGCCTTCAGAAGTATTACAATGCAATCAAGATCCTCATGTCAGAAACATGGGTCCTGTACCATATATGCACTTCACTATTGCTGGTGGACACAATATCATTAGTATACATGAACAACACTTGCGTGCTCTAGATTTCCAAGAACAAAGATATCATGAGCACTCCTATTATACGCGATAATGAGTTTATCAAAGGACGCCTAATAATAGGTTGTGTAGTAATGTGTGCTGTAAGAAGAGCAAAGTGAAGGTCATCAATAGGAGTGTTCTACTTGGCAAGTCGTATAGGGGGATAGTTCTTAACTGTAAATGGATCTTCGATTTTTTTTCCCAAGATGGTGCCCCACACGATAAGTATTGTTGGCTTCTTCAACATCATCTGAAGCTATACCTGGTAAAATGAGTTTGGTAGAACCATGCAGTTTGGTTGGAGCTTTAACTAGGCTAGACTATTCCTTAAACAAAGCCATGTCCTCCAAGATGACACTTTTAAGAACAATTTTTGTCAAAGCATCAGAGGTTTTAAGGGTTTTTTTTTGGGAGTACCCGGGGAGGACCATTTGACATCACCATATTGAGTGACACATAGACCAACCCCTGTGCTAGCCATATGATGTCTAGTGTTGATCTAACAAGTGAGAAATAAGAAAATGGCCCTCACATTAACTCACTGTTAGAGTATGTTGTGCTCGCAAACAAATCACAACAACGAACCAAACAGAGAATCCTCAGATCTCCTCGAACAATGAAATCAATCACAACCAAGAAGAGAATCACCCAATCGCAAACAACAGATCTAACGAGGTTCGGCCTGAATGCCTACGTCCTCGGGGCAATCAATGGAGAGATTTTATTTGTGGAAGATGATTACAATAGTTCTAAGTCTCTTTGAATGCAAGAGTACTCAGAGCAACTACTATTCTCGCAGGTACAAAACCCTAGAATCAACATGAGGCTTAAATACCTCAAAAACGGATCAGCAGATTTTTTACCCAGAACCCGTCTGTCGGTCGACCGGCCGGTCTACCGACCTCCCAATTCTCCATACCGGTCGACCGGGCCGGTCGACCCAGAAAACCCGAGAGTTGGGTGTTTGTCAGTCAAGGGCTTCCGGTCGACCGGGCGGTCGACCCAGAAACCCGAAAGTTGGGTGTTTGTCAGTCAGAGCCCTGCGGTCGACCGGCCGGTCGACCGCGACCACTCCTGTGCATGCTGTGCACGTCGGTCGACCGGCCGGTCGACCGACCACTCTGACTTCTGCTGCTGCTGATTTTTTCTGCCACTGTCCCTTTGCCTTTCCTGGCGGTCTTCGACGACACTTGGCAAGACACTTGGCATGGCGTCACCTTCCTCAATGTCTCTCTCCTCCAACAATTCTCCACCTCGGTGAAGATTTCCAAATCTGAGCCGAATTCCGACTCGATAGCGACTGCACCAACCTGGTTGCCTACGTACCCCTGCCCAGGGATCAAGCCGTCCGTAGTTCACCCAAATGAGCTTCAGCAAGCTCATTTCACCTGAAGGACATGGAGCAAGTCTTTGCAGTGTGCAAACTTTACCCCCGACACCACCTTTGTTAGCATATCGGGCGGATTCTCCGAAGTGTGAACCTTCAACAAGTCAATGTCACCTTCTTCTAGAATCTCCCGTACAAAGTGATACCTGACATCAATATGCTTCGTCCTTGCATGATAGATCTGGTTCCTTGCCAAGTAGATGGCACTCATGCTGTCACAGTTTCTCTTCAAAATATCCTGTTCCACGCCCAGATCATCAAGCAATCCTTGAAGCCAGATTGCCTCCTTCATGGCCTCTGTCAAAGCCATATATTCAGCCTCTGTGGTCGACAACGCGACGGTAGACTGAAGTGTGGAGCGCCAACTCACCGTTGCCTGCGAGAATGTGAAGACATATCCCGTCATCGACCGGCGTTTGTCAAGGTCCCTGCATAGTCTGAATCAACATACCCTATGCACTCTTGCTTTCCGGTGTTATCCTTCTCGAACACTAGGCCTACATCAACAGTTCCCTTGATAACCTCAGAATCCATTTCACAGCTTCCCAATGACCCTGTCCAGGATCATGCATGTATCTACTCACCATGGAGACTGCCTGTGATAGATCTGGCCTCGTACACACCATTGCATACATCAAGCTACCCACCGCATTGGCATATAGAACATGAGACATATGCTCACGCTCTTGAACACTCCTGGAGACAATTTCGCTGACATTTGAAGTGCGGCGCCATTTGTGTACTAACAGACTTAGTATCCTTCCCGATATTAAACCTCTGCAGTACCTTCTCCAGATAGCCCTTCTGAGTCAAACTTATCCTGCCAGCTTTCCTGTCTCTTGTGATCTCCATGCCCAATACTTTCTTTGCTTCCCCCAGGTCCTTCATTTCGAACTCTGACGATAAATCTTCTTCAGAGAATCAATAGCAGATCTTGACCTAGAAGCAATCAGCATATCATCTACATAAAGAAGTAGATAGATATAGTCACCTGATGGTAACTTGTTGTAGTACACGCATGGGTCGAAGTGGCTCCGTGTGTACTTCTTCTTCCTGATGAAGCTATCAAATCGCTTGTACCACTGTCTAGGAGACTGCTTCAAACCGTACAGCGATTTCTGTAGCTTACATACCAACTCTTCCTTTCCTGCAGCTTTATAACCTGTGGGCTGTGTCATATAGATCTCTTCCTCAAGATCGCCGTGGAGAAAGGCGGTCTTGACATCAAGTTGGTCAAGGTCCAACTCATTCTGCGCCACCAAGGCCAATAGGATTCGAATAGACGAGTGTTTAACAACTGGGAGAACACCTCGTTGTAGTCGATCCCTTCTCTCTGAGCGTAGCCTTTAGCCACCAACCTTGCCTTGTAGCGCACTGTATCTTCTTGAAAAGATCCTTGCTTCTTAGCGAATACCCACTTGCACCCTATGGCCTTCTTCCCCTTGGGCAACTTGGTAAGTTCCTATGTGTTATTCTTATAAAGAGATTGCATCTCTTCATTCATGCCTCTTTCCACATCTCTGCTTCTGAACTGATCTCAGCTTCTCTGAAGATAGATGGAATAGCCTCTTCAACAACTGGAAGTGCATATACAACAACCATATCGGTGGTGAGCCAACCAGGTCTCCTAGTATTCCTCCTTGGTCTTCCACTGCAGTGGGATCTGGAACGGTATCCATGTCCTGCTCCTGACCCTCTTCAACAACTTCAGCATCTTCTTCTGCAACTTGATCACCTCCCCTGTGTCACCTCAGGAATGATTCTCACTGATACTGAATCCTCTAGAGATGGTGGATCTGCATCACTCTCCATCTGCTGCAATAGCTCCTTGGTCTTGCTGGTCTTCACCTGCTGAGAGACCGTAGACTTCATCAACGAAGCCTCATCAAACGTGACATCCCTGCTGACTATGAACTTGTTGTCCTGTTGGTCCCAAATCTTGAACCCCTTGGTTCCTCGCTTGAAGCCAAAACCACCCCTTTCTTTACTCTTGGATCCAACTTGTCTTCCTTGACGTGGTAGTAGGCTGGACATCCGAAGACCCGTAGCAAATCATAGTCCACAGCAGCTTTTCCTGACCAAGCTTCCAGAGGAGTCTTCCCCCCTATTGCAGACGACGGCAACCTGTTCACAAGATGGCATGCATGCCCCCAAGCTTCAGCCCAAAACTTCTTTGGCAGTCCTGCATTTGACAACATGCACCGACCTTCTCTAGCAAAGTCCGGTTCATTCTTTCAGCCACCCCATTTTGTTGCGGAGTCTCCCTTACTGTGAAGTGTCTCTCTATGCCCTCATCCAGACATAGCTGTAGGAAAGGATCTGACTTGTACTCTCCTCCGTTGTCAGAACGGAGGACCTTGACCTTCCTTCCCGTGCTTCTCTCCTGATTAGCCTTCCACTTCACGAACAATTCTAGACTTCACTTTGTGTCGCATAGTGTACACCCAACAGCGCCTAGAATAGTCATCAATGAACGACACAAAATAGTGGTTACCTCCAATTGATGCAGTCTTGGTAGGTCCCCATACATCCGTGTGAACATAGTCAAGAATACCTTCGGTGCAGTGTGAAGCTGTACCAAACTTCACCTTCGTCTTCTTGCCGATGATGCAATGTTCACACAGATCCAATTTGCAGGTCTCTGCACCCTTCAGCAGCCCTTTCCTCACAAGAGCTTGCATTGATTTCTCCCCTGCATGTCCCAGCCTCATGTGCCATAGCCGGGTTAGATCTTCCTTCTGACTGGTAGAAGCTGCCACCTGTCCTGTCACTGTACTACCCTTCAAGTAATACAAGTTGCTCCGGCGATCAGCCTTCAACACCACCATTGAACCTTTGTCATTTTAAGGACTCCCTCCTTAATAGACACTCCAAAGCCAATGATTCCAAAGCTCCTACTGAGATCAAGTTCCTCTTCAGCTGAGGTACATATCTCACTTCTTTCAGCTCCCTCACCCTCCCATCAAACATCCTGATCGGAATAGTGCCTACACCCTCCATGATGCACGGATGATCATCGCCCATGACGACCGAACACCCTCCAACTTCTCAAGACTGGTAAACCAATCTCGATTAGGGCATACATGATATGTAGCACTTGTGTCCAGGATCCACTCGTTATCCCCCGAGTAGCCTACGATGGGAGTAGTCACTGAAAAGGAGAACACGGAAGAATCTGAATCTGATCCATCTGCATGTGATTTACCGCTTGCAGTCTTTGTCACTCTTGTCAGATTTGCCTCAGACTTTGATTCCTTTTTCTTCCCCTTGTACTTTGGACAGTCAACCTTCCAGTGCCCAATCTCTTTGCAGAACATGCACTGATTTTTCTTAAGATCCCTGAAGCCCGACCTAGACTTCGATCTTCCTCTCACCTCCTTGCCTTTCCTCGATGAACTCCTGCCCCTTACTTCCAAAGCCTCCGCTGATGAACTAGACCGACCAGAATGTCTTTCATTCTTCCTTGTCTCATAACTCATCAGTGCTGATGACACTTCATCATAAACTAAGGTTTGCCTTCCATTTTGAATGTCATAGTGAATGTCTCATACTCCTCCGGTGGGAGTGAGTTCAGGAGAATGACTGACTTGTCTTCCTCACTTACAGTGACATCCACATTTAGCAAGTCTGTAAGAAGCTTCGTATATCGATTGATGTGCTCGTTTACTGTGCTTCCCCTCTGCATCCTGAACTGATACAGCTTACTCTTAAGCTGCAACCTAGACTCCACACTCTTTGTCAGGTACTTCTTCTCAAGGGTATTCCATAGTTTCTTCGCTGACGTCTCATGTTGTACAAGATATTTGATGTCTTGTGACAAACATGAACGTATCAAGCCACATGCCGACCTGTTCATCTTTGCCCACTCTTCATCAGTGGTAGTGATCTTCTTCTTCTCCAATAGGAGAGTGTCCTCGGGTTCTGTGCATTCAGTGCATCCATAACCTCACACCTCCACATCCCGAAATTATTAGTTCCATTGAACTTAACAACTTCAATCCTTGAGTGATTCATGTTTTTAACGGAAGTAGTTTCTTCTGCCATTGAGATCTACTTTTGATTCTCTATTTATGCGGAAGAGTAACCAAATTGGAATAAATCTTTCCTCAGATAAAAATGGGATTTTTACCTGCCTCTCGAAACCCTAGATCGAGTTTCTCACCGGATCTACTCCAAACACAGATTCAACGACCCTCCTTGCGTCCTCCTGAGATCGACACACGATCTCCTCGAACACCAATACCTCTGACCTGAGATCGACACACAATCTCCACCTGATCAGATCTGGAGCCCTTCGAATCCTCAGAATCCCAAGCGTAACCTGGAAGCTCTGATACCACTTGTTGTGCTCGCAAACAATTACAACAACGAACCAAACAGAGAATCCTCAGATCTCCTCGAACAATGAAATCAATCACAACCAAGAAGAGAATCACCCAATCGCAAACAACAGATCTAACGAGGTTCGGCCTGAATGCCTACGTCCTCGGGGCAATCAATGGAGAGATTTTATTTGTGGAAGATGATTACAATAGTTCTAAGTCTCTTTGAATGCAAGAGTACTCAGAGCAACTACTATTCTCGCAGGTACAAAACCCTAGAATCAACATGAGGCTTAATACCTCAAAAACGGATCAGCAGATTTTTTACCCAGAACCCGTCTGTCGGTCGACCGACCTCCCAATTCTCCAATACCGGTCGACCGGGCCGGTCGACCCAGAAAACCTGAAAGTTGGGTGTTTGTCAGTCAGAGCCCTGCGGTCGACCGGCCGGTCGACCGCGACCATTCCTGTGCATGCTGTGCACGTCGGTCGACCGGGCCGGTCGACCGACCACTCTGACTTCTGCTGCTGCTGATTTTTTCCGCCACTGTCCCTTTGCCTTTCCTGGCGGTCTTCGACGACACTTGGAAAGACACTTGGCATGGCATCACCTTCCTCAATGTAGTCTCTCCTCCAACAAATCTCTTGTTACTTTGGTCAATCATTGACTCTTGAGAACATTTTTGCTTTGTTTTCGTAGAACAAGAAGACTGGAAAAAATAAAGAAAGACAAAGAAATAAGGCAAAAGAAGAAAGAAACACAATCATTAAACTTCTCCTGATCAGATTGATCTATACTTATTTTATTAAAAATTTTAATGTCTTTCATAGAAATTTTCCATTTCGTCTAGTAAAGACGATTAATACCCATAGATAAGTCATCATTGAAGATGGAAAATATTTGAATTTAGAATAGAAACAGAACTTGAACAATTGAACATCAGGATGAACCATTTGAAAAAAGGCTCAACTTTTGTGGGGACATTAAGGAAATGATGTGGCAAAGGACTAGAAACTTGACATATCTAACACGCATAAAGTGGTAAAGATACAAATGATTGGACTCAAATTCCATTGGACACAAACCCAAGACTCTCTATGCACCGTCACCTTCATCTCTCTTTCTTGGCACTCTTTCCTTGCTTTTCAGCTTGTTTCTCCTTAATTACAATCCTAGGTTACAACCTTTATTTATAGGATTGTACAACACAAATCTTATTCAGACTATAAGATAATTTTGACCATCGGATGTTTAAAGAACTTGATTAATCCTTGTAGGAGTTGATTTTCTTGATCTAGAAGAATTATAGACCCTTCAAACTTTAGAAACAAATTTTCATTACATAAAAATTGAGTTTTATTCGAAGTCCATCAGAAAAGAAACTTGAACGCGTCAGAAAAAAGAAACCTGAATCTGATTTGACTAGAGGCTATCGTCAGCCTTCTCAGGCATGTCGACAGGTGTGCCTTTCTGTCGACAATGGATGCTGCCTGTCGACAGACTGAGCTGCTTGTTCTTCTCTGTATCTTGCTATTGACAGGTCATGTCGGCAGCCCACTAGGTGCAGTTGACAGGCTTGTCGACAACCATTTTTTCTTCTGAATTTGCTTCTTTTTCAAGTCTTCTTTCTTCTCCAATTCAATTGGATCTTCTTTAGCCATCATCTCTTCTTGAAACTGAGATAAAATCCCAACACTTTTGGTATGACCTCTTCTAGGAAATAACACTATAATAGTATAGTGGTCAGTTTTCGACCTCCTCGAGATAACGCCACGTGTCCATTCAGCACCAACAGGCAAGTGACACGTGGTCACTTTCAGAATCTCTGACCGAGAGTGCCCATATGATTCAAACTCCAAGCAATTTGTATATTTAGGAGGAGATAGAATCAGCTATGAGAATCTTTATCTATAAGCCAAATCCTTATTTGAACTAGACAATTATACCTCGGGAACAGATCAACCATATCAACAGTTGGATGCAGAGAATCAGATAAAGATGGACTCTCACCCAATCAATTCAAAGCATGATGTTTCTAAACCGCCTCTGAGATAAGGGGTTAAGTATTTAAACAGAGTTGAACTCTGCAGCCTTATCCAAATAGACACATGTATAAATAATAGATCCCTTCCAATACGGAGGGGACGATGAATTGAGCCCAGAAACCCCAGCATATCAGAGAACACCATTGTAATCGCCGTTATTATAGTGGAATCTCTCTCTCTGTGTGGTTCTCTCTCATTCGGTTTCCACGTAATTCTCTGTGTTTGCACTGGATTTTCTGTCATTTGATCATGTTGGCCCAAGGTTACAATCACCCGTTTTAGTGTGTTTTGATGATCACAAAACATATATCGTTATTTGTACTAATCATGTTTGTTGTTTTAGTGTGTTTCAAGGTTCTAATGATTCTAGGAGCATTCTTCCCTAAAGGAAGGTGTTTTGACTCAAGTCACCTCATTTCGGGCTCAAGTATCAAGCTTACAAGATCATATGAAGAAGCCCACTTGAAGTTCTTGTAGTCATTTAGAATCAATGTAAGAATTAGTTTATTAAAGTTTGGGGTTGTAGAATATTGGCTCTAGGATACACACACACATTTTCAAATACAGTTTTTAGTTTTGGTATTTGTTTTTAAGTTCATGCCTTGATTCTTATACATGATTCCAAATCCTTACAAATTTTATACCTTGTTTACACCATGTATAACTATCTTTTACAACATGATACTTAACTTCATATACCTACAAAACTATCTTCAAAAATTTTCGGAGTTTAAAATTTCTTCCCTGTTTTTCTGTTTCAGGCTAAACCGGCCGACCGGACCGGTCGACCGGATCATATGCGTGCACGTCTGTCGGTCGGCCGACCGGTCGCCCGACCTGTAAACCCCAACTCTCTGTTAATTTCGGTCGGCCGGCCGGCCGACCGACAGTTAATATCTTTGTTTCCTTCTTGAGGCCGGTCGACCGGACGGTCGACCCGAGCCCAACGGCTATTTGCCAGCAAGGCGGACGGCCGACCGGACCGGTCGGCCGCCAAGCCTGCTGCTGCCCAACGGCTCTTTCCTCTTTGGTGATTTTCTGAAAATCTGTTTTTGGTCTGTTTTGTGCAGATTTTCTCTGAACTTTAGGGATTATTTTCTGATCAAATAAGCTTAATTTAAATGAGTTTTTAATCCCTTCCTCTCCATATAAATAGAGGAGATAGGTCTCTTGCAAAGACACCAAGAAAAATCCTTAAGCTTTCAAAGTTTTAAAAGAGAAGAAAAGTTTTAAGCTCTCCATTTTTTTCATTCATTCTTGAGCTTGTTTTCAGTTGTGTTTTCTAGCAAAGATCATTCTACAACTGAGTTTTTCTCACTACACTTCTTAGAGCCAAAATTCCAATCCTCATTCTATAAGGAGTTGTAAAAGAGAAGTGTTGTAAAGAGTTTGTGATCATTATTGTGATCACTTGGTTACTTGTTCTTTGTGTTCCTCTTGTGGAGATAACTCTTCGGTGGAGTTCTTGTAAGTGGTGGAGTTCGGTGCTCCGGGTCTTCGGTAGACCTTGTAATAGTCCTCGGTGGATAGTGGAAACCCTTCACGGAGGTGAAGGCGGGGAGTAGAGCGGTGGCTCGAACCTCGAAACAATACTTGTGTTTGTGATTGTCTTTTGCTCTTGCTCTCTATTTCGCTTTACTTTCAATTGCTATCCTTTACTCATTGTTTCTAGTTTGTGATATTGCTTTCATTACTTGTGATATATCTTGTGTGCACATCATCATTGCATATTATTCATTTCTTGATATATTGTCGATCATAACTCATACAACAAGATTGCAATACGCACCTCCAACTCTTATTTAGAAGAATCACGAGGAAGGAGTTCAGAACCCTTCACCGGGTATTCGGCTCTTAGTCTTGTTTTGAGTGATCGTTGCATCATTCATTCATAATTGTTTAAAAGGATTGTTAGATTAGCATTTACACCTATTCACCCCCCCTCTAGGTACTTTTCAATTGGTATCAGAGCATAGGTCTCTAGGCTCTTGGCTTAACAACCTTAGAGAGATCCTATTTTTGCTAATCATTTCATTCATTTCAACTTAGTAAAATGGCCGATGGAATTAAGACCCCTCCTAAGTTTGATGGACTTAACTTTCCCATATGGAAGGTTAAGATGACCGTTTTCTTGCAATCTTTAGGAAGTCGAGTTGCAAAGGCCGTGACCAAACCCTTTAGTGCACCCCCCGGTGATGAATCCACTTGGTTCAAAATTGAGACTAAGGAATTTGATGCCAATGCTAGGGCTCATTATGCACTCCTTCAAGCCCTTAATGATGATGATATAGCTAGAGTTATTCATTGCAAGTCCGCATATGAAATTTGGACACATTTGCTAGTTACACATGAGGGGACTTCACAAGTGAAGAGGGCTAAAATAGACCTTCTTCGGTCCCAATATGAGAACTTTTGCATGCAAGAGAATGAAACCATAGATGATATGGTTACAAGATTTACAAAGATCACTAATGGACTTTCTTCTCTAGGTGATGCTATCGACAACGACCAAAGAGTAAGAAAGATTATCTGGGCTCTTCCTCCTTCATGGCAAGTAAAAGCAACTACCTTGAAGGAACTCAATGATAAGGAGAAGATGGAGCTAATTGGTCTCATTGGGAACCTCAAAACCCATGAGATGGAGAGAAAAGCTAGGGAGGACATGGCTCCTTCCAGAAGAAAACAATTGCCTTCAAAAGTCAATCCACACACTCCGACGAAGACGATGAAGAAGAAGATGACGAAGAGCTCTCACTTCTTGTGAAGAACGTCCGGAGGATGTACAACAAGGCTAAGTTTCAAGGAAGAAGGAGATGGCAAGGAGGCAAGAAGAAAGAAAAATTATTTGTTTCAATTGCCAAAGACCGGGTCACATTGTTGCGGAGTGCCCGGATAAAGTGAAGCCCTCCACCTCAAAGAAACCTTACAAGAAGAAAGCGTTGAAGGCTACATGGGATTCCGAGAGCGAATCCGAGGAGGAAGTTGACACCGCCAACATGTGCTTCATGGCTAATGAAGGCACAAGCAAGGTAACCCCCGACACTTCATTTGATTGTGAGCTTTCCATAGATGAATTAGGAGAAGCATTTGTAGAACTCTACACAACTATGATTTTCTAAAGAAAAAGTATTTAAAAATGAAAAAGAAAATGAGTCTCTTAATCATCAAGTTTTTACTTTTGTTAAAGAAAAGGATGAATTACTTTCCACTCTTGTTTCCACCCAAAAAGATTTTGACAACTATAAGATTTCTTGTAAAGGTAAGTTTCCACAAGTTGATAAAATTGAAATTACCATGCTAAAAGAGAAAATTGATTCTTTAGGAGTAGTTTTAAAAAAGTGTGAATTTGATAAAAATAGACTTGAGGCTATGTTTCCTAAGAAACAAGCCCCTAAGAAACAACCTCATGCTCACACTCATGCTCATACTTCACAACCTCTACATCATGCTAAACCTCCAAAACATGCTCACACTTCACACACACATCATGCATTCATGTATGGTAAATTGTATTCATGTTCTTATTGTGGCCGTAAAGGACACTTAGCTAATTTTTGCTATGATAGACTATATGCATCTCGTCATAATGTTTGGGTTCGAAACACTAACTTTCAAGGACCCAAGAAAATTTGGGTACCAAAATCAATGAATTTGTTAAATGATGTAGGTACCGTCCAAGGCCCAACGACGTAGAGGATTGTGGTATCTTGATAGTGGTTGCTCAAGGCATATGACTTGGGATATCAACAACTTTGCAACCCTATCAAGATACCATGAAGGTGGCACCGTCACCTTCGGAGATGATGCCAAAGGAAAAATCATCGGTATTGGTAATGTTAAACTTGGTACATCCCCTTTAATAGAAAATGTTGTTTTAGTTGATGGCCTCAAGCATAATCTCTTGAGTGTTAGTCAACTTTGTGACAAAGGTTTGATGTTATTTTGATAATGTAGTTTGTAAAGTTATTGATAGAATATCTAATACTTGTGTATTTTCCGGTTTTCGTGAAAACAATGTTTATATGATTGATATGTCTAATATGTCTTGTAATATTACTTGTTTAAAAGCCCTCGATGATGACTCTTGGTTGTGGCATATAAGCTTAGGCCACATTTCTTTTGACCACATATCTAAGTTAAACACAAAGGAAATGGTAAAAGGTATTCCTTGTTTGAATTTTGAAAGGACCGGGTTTGTGACGCATGTCAATTTGGGAAACAAACCAAGTCTTCCTTCAAATCAATTAAGGATATCATGACATCACGTCCTTTGGAGTTAATCCACATGGATTTGTTTGGTCCTACTCAAACCAAAAGTCTAAGCGGGAATCGGTTTGCATTTGTTTTGGTTGATGACTTTTCACGTTTTACTTGGGTTTTCTTTTTGGAACACAAAAATCAAGCCTTTTCACATTTTCAAGCCTTTAAGAAAAGAGTTGAAAAGGAAAAAGATTCTTCAATTTTAAGAATAAGAAGTGATAGAGGAGGTGAGTTCATTAACCTACCATTTACCACTTTTTTGTGAAGAACAAGGAATTAAGCATGACTATCTTGTCCTAGAACTCCACAACTGTAATATCCCTATTTTAAAGTACAGTATTTGGATAAAATATACTGGTATTTTAAATGTGTACATGTAATTATTTATCATGTGATTTAATATTACTCGTTGTTAGTAATATCTATATTATTATTAATTATTTATTTGATGTGGTGTTTAAGTGTTGTCAGTATTATTACTATCTATATTTTTGCAGGTGTGTTATTCCTGAGCAGATTTCCTTCTCCCTTCTTTTCTTTCCCTTGTATTGTTCCCTACTTCTAATCCTATACCGGAGTCATTACCCATTAAGCATACCCATACCCGAAACCCATTATCCATATCTAATCCTAACAACCCAAATCCAATCAAATCCAACTCCTAACTAAATCCCCCTATATCCCAAATCTGATCCTAACTACTTGATCTAAATCCTATCTTAATCTCAACAACCAAATCCCAATCCCTAAATGATTTTCTATCTAAATCAGTAACCTAATACTAATACTACTTTTCCCAATCCCAACAACAGCAGCCGCCAATGTAATCTCTCCCCCCTCTTTGATTTTGGCGCACCACACCTCCAGCGCACACGCATTCCCGCACACCAAGCCACGCATCCAACACCTCTTGTGGCCGGTCATGCTACTTGGCTGCCCACGATAGCAACCGTTGCAGCCCTCCGTGTGCCCTCGTCCCTTGCCGTGAGTAGCCCGGCGATCCCCGCTACCACCATCACATCATCTTCTCTCCGGCGACACGCGGTAACACACCCCCCTCCATCAAGCCGCACCACCCCAGATCAGCTCCTCTCCGTGAGCCTCCGCGGGCTCCGTCTTGCTACCGCAGACATCACCGGAGCACTTCCATCTCCCCCGGGCCACCGTGTCTCCTTCCCCGGAGCCCGAGCTCATCCCAGGTATCCTCCACGTCCTCCGTCCGTCACCCGCGAAGCCTCCCATTCTTGCTGCTGCCTTGTTGTTCAGAACTTGGTGAGTCTCTTTGCCTCATTTATTTCCTCTCTTTATATTTTCAGGTTGCATGAGACTCTAATAATAATGCATGACTCTCCCTTTAATAATAATGGTGCATGAGTGTGAATTAAGCTTGTGTGAGCATTTCTCTCTCTGTTGCTCTGTGATTGCCTGTGTAGTGGTTGGAGCTAGTTGTGTTGTGTGGATTCAGATCTGAAGTAAATGGATTTGTGAGAAAAGATTGATATGATTTTGTTTTAAAATAAAACTTTCTTAAAGATCAGAAAATAGGCTAACCTTCTGTCAGCTGGAAATCATGAACAATAATAAAATAAAATGAACTGATACGAAATTTAACGAAGTAAATTACAGTGAACTTAAATTTTGCAGTTTGTGGGGATAAGTTGAGAAGTGTGTGTGCTTGATGACATAGCATCAAGATGTAAATATATTATGCACAGTTCTGCTACATAAATTGCATTACTAAGCTGACTTAATTTGTTAGTATTTATTGTTAATTTATTCTTTATCAACAACCAATTTGATGCATCTGCAAACTAATTCATCTAGAAATACGAGACTGTGGGAGAAACCATAAGAGGGAAAACATGTGTTTTGTCATAATCATTAAGTATGTTTGCTAGAATGCGTAATAAGATTCTCAAGTAATTATACGACAAATACAGACCCAAATAGTGGAAAGATTAAAAAGCAGGATTCATAAGTTTCTCAAATTATGATTTGATTAATCTGAAAAAGTGATTGCTTGACCTTTAAAAAGTATAGAAAAAATAATAATAATAATAATAATAACAGCAGATCATCAGAGCAAGCTCAGTCATCAGGACATCCTCAAAAGTAAGATGAAGTTCCTTGCAAAGTTCAAAACTCATCACCACTTGAAAATGGATGGATTCATTTTGACTGCACATAATTTAACAAGTTTATATTACATCACCTCCGGCAACCCGGAATAATCCCCCTCGTCTCCGACGTTGTCCGCGAGACCCGCCGCGACCGTTGGCGAGCTCCGCGGTGGCCGGACCCGAGCCATAGACGCTCTGCATGAGTTCTTTCCTTCTCCTTCTCTGTTAAAACTTTAGCATGAATAGGATATATTCTTAGGGAGTGTAATATAATGGTTTGTGTTTTAAATAATAAGTATGCAAGTGTTTTACATGCATGGATTTACAAATGTGTAGTGTGTGCGTGAGTTGCGGTGTACTGTGCATGAATATTTCCCTTAATCATATGACTTGTTATTATATATATATATGATGTGTGTAGTTGTGTAGATAGCATTTTCCGTCACCCCGTGGGTCGTCGTGGATCACCGTCTGTGAGCGCGAACGCACCCACGCCCTTCATGGCAAGATGCTCTATCCAACGATATCCTTCGCGGCCTCCGTCGCCTTCGCCGGAGCCTCCGTTAGCACGCCGCAAGTCACTACATTAATATGCGAGTTCTTTTCTCTCTCCATATATTTCATGTACATGTGTTACGGAGCCGCACCTGAGATTCAACCCGGACCCGATCCGGATTCATGTTCGCTGTGGACTCGATACACAGGCGATTCGAAGACCGATCCATGGGATGATCCGTAGAGCAGTACCGGTTCGTGTAGTGAAGACCAGACGGCGATTCGGTTCCGAAACCGCGTTATTTTATGTGAGTGTTCCTTGTTTTCTTATTGAGTATTTTAATATTATTTTATATGAGTGCTTTTAACTGGTTCCTATATACGTTATTATGTTTAATAGTGTTCATGTTTAATTACTATTCATGCACGTTAATTATTGTTCATGTTCACACATTAAAGACAATGAATAAATGTAAAAAGATTATATTACCGATTCTAAATAAATATTATAATATAAGGATACCACTTAAGTGACCTCACTGATTGTACATGACATCTACCTGATAAATATACTGTTCATGTTACTGAAAGTTACTGGGAAAGTATCGTTGACCGTAACACTGTACAGTCCTATTGTTCATCGTGTACACGGTTACTGTTACTGATTACTGTTACTGATATTGTTCACCGTGTATACGATTACTGATTGATTATTACTGTACTGATATTGTTACCGTCCCGTAGCATCCCAGTAATTGAAATGGCATAAGGTATTGATTGTTACTGATGGCACTACTTAACTGACTGTACACTAGACACCTTTTACTGGACCTTGACATATGACTGTATCACTGTTACTTGACATCTAATACTCCTGTACCCCCCTGTATCCATGTCCCATGCACTGTTGACCTGTTAATAGCACAGTCAAACCGGCGTCCGGCGGTTTGCCGCCTGGTGTCGGGATTGACGAGGATGTATCCCACAATCGTGCTAGCGTCCGGCGGATCTTGAAAGGAACTAAGTGCCACGTGGAGCAAAGTGCCACACCATACACATGGTGGGGGCCACCTCTTGAATCCACGGGGGCCACCTCTAGAATCCTGTTTCCCTCAGAGCAAAGTGCCACACGGAGCAAAGTGCCACACCATACACATGGTGGGGGCCACCTCTTGAATCTGTGGGGGCCACCTCTTGAATCTGTAGGGCTATCTATTGTACGTGACGCCTGGTGTTAGCGTGATATTGCATTCTCGGTGCCTATTAGCATCCACACGCACTTGTATGATGATAACCCCTAGGATGCATGTTATTTGGTTCTCTTTCCCTATTCGAACAATGATACCCGCATATCGGAGTTCGGATGAGTTCTACTGGATGTGCGGGCTCCAGGGTGAACTGTCGGATGTTGTGGGACGCCGGTGGGAAAGTGATAAAGATAACGTAGAACATTACTGATTGTTATTGAATGAATTGAATGAACACATTGTGTTATACCCTGAGTGGTTACCCTGCCTTATGACACATGACTGTATACATGATTGTAACCAGGACCAGACTTATGACCAGACTTGGATACCAGTTTAGTGACATGTGATGGATACCTATTTGACATTGATTGCATAGTTGTGCCATTTGTCTGCTACTTGTATTCATGTTTTTATCATATGTGTTACTGTTCAGTTATTTATTGTGTTATTTAGTATTTCTATCTGCAGTTGTTCTCATTATTATATATGCACATGGTTTCTCTGCACGAGTTCTTTCCCCTTTACACACACACTCATTATGGTCGCGTTCTGACGACCCTGCATTTGCACGTCCAGATATTGGACAGTTGGTTTCCTTTGTGCAGGTGTTCGTTGAGGCCGTATGCTTCGCGAATAGCTGGAGCTTCTTCTTATTCTATTCTGGTACTCTTATTTTTAGATTTCATATTATTTCCTGATTCTTGTCATACCAGCTCAGTTCTTATCCCAGTCATTATTCTAGCTCTTGATTCATATGATATCATGCGTGGTTGCTTATATGTATTATTGCAGTGATCCGATGATTATTTTAGTTCTGATTTATATCTTGTTCAGGTTACAATTGAGGCTTAGCGTGTATACGTGGGGTATTTTCCTAGCGTATATGCGTCGCCATAACGTCTTCGTATCTTTAGGATCGGGGCGTTACAGAGTGGTATCAGAGCCAGGTTCGACATAAAAGAGAACCTAGTTCCTACCTGTAACCTGAGACAGTTATGTTGACACTGCAATATACATATACTATTCACGTGATGATATTGACTCCATTTGGAAATTGATTGTCCTCCCTTTGAAAATCCATCCCTTTGATCTTCCAATCTCTCTGATTGCGTCTATTCTTTCAGAGTGATCTTGATTCCTATTCTCCTTATCTATTCTATTTTTCTGATCTTGTCTTTGGGAATTGTCCACTCCATGTTGAAGCTGGTAGCAGAGATCAGAGCGCGCAGCGGAATCGTGGTATCCCAACGAGGCAACGTGGAAGATTGTTGTGTTCTCTCTTGATCTTTGATTCTTTTACCATTCCCTACCTTATTTGAATTTCGAGGACGAAATTTTTATTAAGGTGGGTAGAATGTAATATCCCTATTTTAAAGTACGGTATTTGGATAAAATATACTGGTATTTTAAATGTGTACATGTAATTATTTATCATGTGATTTAATATTACTCGTTGTTAGTAATATCTATATTATTATTAATTATTTATTTGATGTGGTGTTTAAGTGTTGCCAGTATTATTACTATCTATATTTTTGCAGGTGTGTTATTCCTGAGCAGATTTCCTTCTCCCTTCTTTTCTTTCCCTTGTATTGTTCCCTACTTCTAATCCTATACCGGAGTCATTACCCATTAAGCATACCCATACCCGAAACCCATTATCCATATCTAATCCTAACAACCCAAATCCAATCAAATCCAACTCCTAACTAAATCCCCCTATATCCCAAATCTGATCCTAACTACTTGATCTAAATCCTATCTTAATCTCAACAACCAAATCCCAATCCCTAAATGATTTTCTATCTAAATCTGTAACCTAATACTAATACTGCTTTTCCCAATCCCAACAACAGCAGCCGCCAATGTAATCTCTCCCCCCTCTTTGATTTTGGCGCACCACACCTCCAGCGCACACGCATTCCCGCACACCAAGCCACGCATCCAACACCTCTTGTGGCCGGTCATGCTACTTGGCTGCCCACGATAGCAACCGTTGCAGCCCTCCGTGTGCCCTCGTCCCTTGCCGTGAGTAGCCCGGCGATCCCCGCTACCACCATCACATCATCTTCTCTCCGGCGACACGCGGTAACACACCCCCTCCATCAAGCCGCACCACCCCAGATCAGCTCCTCTCCGTGAGCCTCCGCGGGCTCCGTCTTGCTACCGCAGACATCACCGGAGCACTTCCATCTCCCCCGGGCCACCGTGTCTCCTTCCCCGGAGCCCGAGCTCATCCCAGGTATCCTCCACGTCCTCCGTCCGTCACCCGCGAAGCCTCCCATTCTTGCTGCTGCCTTGTTGTTCAGAACTTGGTGAGTCTCTTTGCCTCATTTATTTCCTCTCTTTATATTTTCAGGTTGCATGAGACTCTAATAATAATGCATGACTCTCCCTTTAATAATAATGGTGCATGAGTGTGAATTAAGCTTGTGTGAGCATTTCTCTCTCTGTTGCTCTGTGATTGCCTGTGTAGTGGTTGGAGCTAGTTGTGTTGTGTGGATTCAGATCTGAAGTAAATGGATTTGTGAGAAAAGATTGATATGATTTTGTTTTAAAATAAAACTTTCTTAAAGATTAGAAATTAGGCTAACCTTCTGTCAGCTGGAAATCATGAACAAAAATAAAATAAAATGAACTGATACGAAATTTAACGAAGTAAATTACAGTGAACTTAAATTTTGCAGTTTGTGGGATAAGTTGAGAAGTGTGTGTGCTTGATGACATAGCATCAAGATGTAAATATATTATGCACAGTTCTGCTACATAAATTGCATTACTAAGCTGACTTAATTTGTTAGTATTTATTGTTAATTTATTCTTTATCAACAACCAATTTGATGCATCTGCAAACTAATTCATCTAGAAATACGAGACTGTGGGAGAACCATAAGAGGGAAAACATGTGTTTTGTCATAATTATTAAGTATGTTTGCTAGAATGCGTAATAAGATTCTCAAGTAATTATACGACAAATACAGACCCAAATAGTGGAAAGATTAAAAAGCAGGATTCATAAGTTTCTCAAATTATGATTTGATTTAATCTGAAAAAGTGATTGCTTGACCTTTAAAAAGTATAGAAAAAAATAATAATAATAATAATAATAACAGCAGATCATCAGAGCAAGCTCAGTCATCAGGACATCCTCAAAAGTAAGATGAAGTTCCTTGCAAAGTTCAAAACTCATCACCACTTGAAAATGGATGGATTCATTTTGACTGCACATAATTTAACAAGTTTATATTACATCACCTCCGGCAACCCGGAATAATCCCCCTCGTCTCCGACGTTGTCCGCGAGACCCGCCGCGACCGTTGGCGAGCTCCGCGGTGGCCGGACCCGAGCCATAGACGCTCTGCATGAGTTCTTTCCTTCTCCTTCTCTGTTAAAACTTTAGCATGAATAGGATATATTTCTTAGGGAGTGTAATATAATGGTTTGTGTTTTAAATAATAAGTATGCAAGTGTTTTACATGCATGGATTTACAAATGTGTAGTGTGTGCGTGAGTTGCGGTGTACTGTGCATGAATATTTCCCTTAATCATATGACTTGTTATTATATATATATATGATGTGTGTAGTTGTGTAGATAGCATTTTCCGTCACCCCGTGGGTCGTCGTGGATCACCGTCTGTGAGCGCGAATGCACCCACGCCCTTCATGGCAAGATGCTCTATCCAACGATATCCTTCGCGGCCTCCGTCGCCTTCGCCGGAGCCTCCGTTAGCACGCCGCAAGTCACTACATTAATATGCGAGTTCTTTTCTCTCTCCATATATTTCATGTACATGTGTTACGGAGCCGCACCTGAGATTCAAACCCGGACCCGATCCGGATTCATGTTCGCTGTGGACTCGATACACAGGCGATTCGAAGACCGATCCATGGGATGATCCGTAGAGCAGTACCGGTTCGTGTAGTGAAGACCAGACGGCGATTCGGTTCCGAAACCGCGTTATTTTATGTGAGTGTTCCTTGTTTTCTTATTGAGTATTTTAATATTATTTTATATGAGTGCTTTTAACTGGTTCCTATATACGTTATTATGTTTAATAGTGTTCATGTTTAATTACTATTCATGCACGTTAATTATTGTTCATGTTCACACATTAAAGACAATGAATAAATGTAAAAAGATTATATTACCGATTCTAAATAAATATTATAATATAAGGATACCACTTAAGTGACCTCACTGATTGTACATGACATCTACCTGATAAATATACTGTTCATGTTACTGAAAGTTACTGGGAAAGTATCGTTGACCGTAACACTGTACAGTCCTATTGTTCATCGTGTACACGGTTACTGTTACTGATTACTGTTACTGATATTGTTCACCGTGTATACGATTACTGATTGATTATTACTGTACTGATATTGTTACCGTCCCGTAGCATCCCAGTAATTGAAATGGCATAAGGTATTGATTGTTACTGATGGCACTACTTAACTGACTGTACACTAGACACCTTTTACTGGACCTTGACATATGACTGTATCACTGTTACTTGACATCTAGTACTCCTGTACCCCCTGTATCCATGTCCCATGCACTGTTGACCTGTTAATAGCACAGTCAAACCGCGTCCGGCGGTTTGCCGCCTGGTGTCGGGATTGACGAGGATGTATCCCACAATCGTGCTAGCGTCCGGCGGATCTTGAAAGGAACTAAGTGCCACGTGGAGCAAAGTGCCACACCATACACATGGTGGGGGCCACCTCTTGAATCCACGGGGGCCACCTCTAGAATCCTGTTTCCCTCAGAGCAAAGTGCCACACGGAGCAAAGTGCCACACCATACACATGGTGGGGGCCACCTCTTGAATCTGTGGGGGCCACCTCTTGAATCTGTAGGGCTATCTATTGTACGTGACGCCTGGTGTTAGCGTGATATTGCATTCTCGGTGCCTATTAGCATCCACACGCACTTGTATGATGATAACCCCTAGGATGCATGTTATTTGGTTCTCTTTCCCTATTCGAACAATGATACCCGCATATCGGAGTTCGGATGAGTTCTACTGGATGTGCGGGCTCCAGGGTGAACTGTCGGATGTTGTGGGACGCCGGTGGGAAAGTGATAAAGATAACGTAGAACATTACTGATTGTTATTGAATGAATTGAATGAACACATTGTGTTATACCCTGAGTGGTTACCCTGCCTTATGACACATGACTGTATACATGATTGTAACCAGGACCAGACTTATGACCAGACTTGGATACCAGTTTAGTGACATGTGATGGATACCTATTTGACATTGATTGCATAGTTGTGCCATTTGTCTGCTACCTGTATTCATGTTTTTATCATATGTGTTACTGTTCAGTTATTTATTGTGTTATTTAGTATTTCTATCTGCAGTTGTTCTCATTATTATATATGCACATGGTTTCTCTGCACGAGTTCTTTTCCCTTTACACACACACTCATTATGGTCGCGTTCTGACGACCCTGCATTTGCACGTCCAGATATTGGACGGTTGGTTTCCTTTGTGCAGGTGTTCGTTGAGGCCGTATGCTTCGCGAATAGCTGGAGCTTCTTCTTATTCTATTCTGGTACTCTTATTTTTAGATTTCATATTATTTCCTGATTCTTGTCATACCAGCTCAGTTCTTATCCCAGTCATTATTCTAGCTCTTGATTCATATGATATCATGCGTGGTTGCTTATATGTATTATTGCAGTGATCCGATGATTATTTTAGTTCTGATTTATATCTTGTTCAGGTTACAATTGAGGCTTAGCGTGTATACGTGGGGTATTTTCCTAGCGTATATGCGTCGCCATAACGTCTCCGTATCTTTAGGATCGGGGCGTTACAACAACAAAATGGAGTAGTTGAACGGAAAAATCGAACATTACAAGAGATGGCTAGGACAATGCTTAGTGAATATGGTCTCCCACATTATTTGTGGGCCGAGGCCGTTAATACATCATGCTATATATCAAATCGTGTTTTCTTATGTAAAAATACTTCTAAAACGTCTTTTGAGATCTATTTTTCTAGAAAACCTAATGTATCGTATTTTAAAGTTTTTGGATGCAAGTGCTTTGTTTTAAATACAAATGATAACTTAGGAAAATTTGATGCTAAATCTTATGAAGCAATTTTTGTTGGCTATTCCAACACTAGTAAAGCCTATAGTGTTTTTAACAAGTCATCTTTAACTATTGAAGAGTCTATTCATGTGAAGTTTGAAGAATCTAACTTGTTTGTTAAGAATGTTGTAGAAATAGATTCTTTGGATGAAGGTTTGGAGAAAGTTACCTTGGAGGATTCACCTACCATTGGAGCAAGCCAAAGGATGATGAAGGAAGTGAAGCTAAAGTAGAAGAGGTTCAAGGAAATGAAATTCAAACAATTGAAGTAGAGCCTACTCAACAACTTCCAAAGGATTGGAGATACAATCCACATCATCCCAAGGACCTCGTTATAGGTGAAGTATCTAAAGGGGTAACCACTCGCTCTAAACTTCATGACTTTTGTGGGCACTATGCTTTTATTTCTCATGTTGAACCCAAGAACGTCCTCGAAGCCGAGGCCGATTCATATTGGTTGCTAGCCATGCAAGAGGAACTCAATCAATTTGAGCACAACCAAGTTTGGCATCTTATTCCTAGGCCCCACGATAGACCAACAATTGGTACTAAGTGGATCTTTAAGAACAAGTTGGATGAATCGGGTAACGTTGTTAGGAATAAAGTTAGGTTAGTTGCCCAAGGTTACACTCAAATCGAAGGAATCGATTTTGAAGAAACCTTTGCACCTATAGCACGGCTTGAAGCCATACGGATGACACTTGCATTTGCATCATATAAAGATTTTAAGTTGTTTCAAATGGATGTTAAAAGTGCTTTTCTAAATGATTTTATTGAGGAGGAGGTGTATGTTGAACAACCCCCCGGGTTTGTTGACCCTACACATCCGGATTTTATTTTTAAACTTGACAAAGCTCTTTATGGTTTAAAACAAGACCCTAGGGCTTGGTATGAAAGACTTTCTTCATTTCTAATTTCAAATGGTTTTAAGAAAGGTAAAATAGATACTACTTTATTTACAAAACATGTTGAAAATGATATTCTTATTGTGCAAATTTATGTGGATGATATCATTTTTGGTTCTACTAATGTATCTCTTTGCCAAGTTTTTGAATCATGCATGAAGGATGAATTCGAAATGTCTATGATGGGTGAGCTCAACTATTTCCTTGGTCTCCAAATCAAGCAAAGAAAGGATGGGATCTTCATCAATCAAGCTAAGTACACAAAAGAACTTATCAAGAGGTTCGGGCTTGAAGGAGCTAGAGCGAGCAAAACTCCCATGGCAACAACCACAAAGCTTGACAAGGATGAACAAGGTAAAAGTGTAGACATTAAGCTTTATCGTAGCATGATTGGTAGTTTGTTGTATTTGACTGCTAGTAAGCCGGATATTATGTTTTGTGTTTGTCTTTGTGCTCGTTTTCAATCGTGTCCTAAAGAGTCTCATATATTGCGGTTAAACGCATAATTAGATACCTTAAGGGCACTATTGAAATGGGTTTGTGGTATCCGAAAACCGGGCAATTCTCTATGACGAGTTTTTCGGATGCCGACTATGCGGGTTGTAGGGTAGATAGGAAGAGTACAAGTGGAACATGTCAATTCCTTGGTAATTGTCTTGTATCTTGATCTTCCAAAAAGCAAAATTCGGCAGCCCTATCAACCGCCGAGGCGGAGTATGTTGCAGCCGGAGCTTGTTGTGCACAAGTTCTTTGGATGAAACATACTCTCCTTGACTATGATTTGCATTTTGATCATATTAAAATATTTTGTGATAATACTAGTACTATTCATATGATCAAGAATGCAAATCAACATAGTAAAACTAAGCACATTGACATTAGATATCACTTTCTTAGGGATCATTATGAGAAAGGTGATATTGATATTGATTATGTTTCTACCGATTTTCAACTTGCCGATATTTTTACAAAACCTCTAGACTATGCTAGATTTTCTTTTATTTGTGGTGAGTTGAATGTATGTATTATGGATTCTTGAAGAAAAACGTTTTATCTTGTTTACCCCTTTTTGATGTATGACAAAAAGGGGGAGAAAAAGCTAGTTTGTTTTCGTGCTTTCCTCTTTAGTTTTTACTTGTGTTTTCCTCTTTAGTTTTTACTTGTGTAGGTTTTATGTTTTTATGCTTTATGTATAGTCATTTCTTTTATACATAGCATAATTTGAGGGGAGCTTCCAAGCTCCTCTCCCATTTGTTTTAAATAACTTATATATTTTGTCATCATCAAAAAGGGGGAGATTGTTGGCCCAAGGTTACAATCACCCGTTTTAGTGTGTTTTGATGATCACAAAACATATATCGTTATTTGTACTAATCATGTTTGTTGTTTTAGTGTGTTTCAAGGTTCTAATGATTCTAGGAGCATTTTTCCCTAAAGGAAGGTGTTTTGACTCAAGTCACCTCATTTCGGGCTCAAGTATCAAGCTTACAAGATCATATGAAGAAGCCCACTTGAAGTTCTTATAGTCCTTTAGAATCAATGTAAGAATTAGTTTGTTAAAGTTTGGGGTTGTAGAATATTGGCTCTAGGATACACACACACATTTTCAAAATACAGTTTTTAGTTTTGGTATTTGTTTTTAAGTTTATGCCTTGATTCTTATACATGATTCCAAAATCCTTACAAATTCTATACCTTGTTTACACCATGTATAACTATCTTTTACAACATGATACTTAACTTCATATACCTACAAAACTATCTTCAAAAATTTTCAGAGTTTAAATTTCTTCCCTGTTTTTCTGTTTCAGGCTAAACCGGCCGACCGGACCGGTCGACCGGATCATGTGCGTGCACGTCTGTCGGTCGGCTGACCGGTCGCCCGACCTGTAAACCCCAACTCTCTGTTAATTTCGGTCGGCCGGCCGGCCGACCGACAGTTAATATCTTTGTTTCTTCTTGAGGCCGGTCGATCGGACGGTCGACCCGAGCCCAACGGCTATTTGCCAGCAAGGCGGACAGCCGACCGGACCGGTCGGCCGCCAAGCCTGCTGCTGCCCAACGGCTCTTTCCTCTTTGGTGATTTTCTGAAAATCTGTTTTTGGTCTGTTTTGTGGCAGATTTTCTCTGAACTTTAGGGATTATTTTCTGATCAAATAAGCTTAATTTAAATGAGTTTTTAATCCCTTCCTCTCCATATAAATAGAGGAGATAGGTCTCTTGCAAAGACACCAAGAAAAATCCTTAAGCTTTCAAAGTTTTAAAAGAGAAGAAAAGTTTTAAGCTCTCCATTTTTTTCATTCATTCTTGAGCTTGTTTTCAGTTGTGTTTTCTAGCAAAGATCATTCTACAACTGAGTTTTTCTCACTACACTTCTTAGAGCCAAAAATTCCAATCCTCATTCTATAAGGAGTTGTAAAAGAGAAGTGTTGTAAAGAGTTTGTGATCATTATTGTGATCACTTGGTTACTTGTTCTTTGTGTTCCTCTTGTGGAGATAACTCTTCGGTGGAGTTCTTGTAAGTGGTGGAGTTCGGTGCTCCGGGTCTTCGGTAGACCTTTTAATAGTCCTCGGTGGATAGTGGAAACCCTTCACGGAGGTGAAGGCGGGGAGTAGAGCGGTGGCTCGAACCTCGAAACAAATACTTGTGTTTGCGATTGTCTTTTACTCTTGCTCTCTATTTTGCTTTACTTTCAATTGCTATCCTTTACTCATTGTTTCTAGTTTGTGATATTGCTTTCATTACTTGTGATATATCTTGTGTGCACATCATCATTGCATATTATTCATTTCTTGATATATTGTCGATCATAACTCATACAACAAGATTGCAATACGCACCTCCAACTCTTATTTAGAGGAATCACGAGGATGGAGTTCAGAACCCTTCACCGGGTATTCGGCTCTTAGTCTTGTTTTGAGTGATCGTTGCATCATTCATTCATAATTGTTTAAAAGGATTGTTAGATTAGCATTTACACCTATTCACCCCCCCTCTAGGTGCTTTTCAGATTACACCTATTCCATTATTTTGGTGCGTGGATTTAATTCCTTAAAAATTACCTACAGCAAATAGTAATCTGTTGAATTATATTCTTTCGCATACACAATCATGGTTCAAAGACTCGGCCGAGTCGGAGACGAGTCGGCCGAGTCGTATCCGTCTCAGCCCGCTCCGAGACGAGTCCGAGTCACGAGTCGATCGACTCAACTCAGAAGAGACTGACTCGGCCGAGAATCGGAATTGACTCGGCTGACTCAGCGGATTCACGGCCGAATCGGTCATGACTCGGCCGAGTCGACTCTGATTCTCGACCAAGTCGGCTTGAAACGTATATTCACCCGTGACGAACAGGTATAAAGAAAAAAAGAAAAGAAAAAAACTTACCTCTCTCACTCAGATCTGGAGATCGCCGCCACTGCCCGATCGTCGCAATTCAATGTGGAAATAACAACATTAGCATGTATTTATGAATGTAATTTGTGCAATTTACTATATTGTGGATGTATTTTGATATGCTTCTTCCGACGACGTGTGTATTTATACTTTCGCTTTATGTTTAGTGTGCTAAGTGATATTTTTAGACATGTGATACATAAATGTGGATGTCCACATTTTTTAAAGATTTTTCGTGATTTTTTCAGAATTTTTTGAGCTTTCTATGTAGCGCTTTGTGCGTATCGTCCGAGACCGATCCGTCTCAGTGCCCGCCGAGTCGGCGGCCGAGACCGCGACTGTGAACCATGTACACAATGTAATAGTTCTATTCCAATACAACATCAAGTGTAGGAATCTCCTTATACACCCCATAGTCTGTTGGCAATTCTGTGCAATCAACTTATAAGCTTGTGGGGTTTCGTTCTCATTTCCTTTTTGCTTCTTTGACTTATTGAAATATTATTTATTATCATACTTTTGCAGTTAGTAATTCCTTTGAAGTTAATTATGCTAGCAGGAGGTTTGCCAGCGGCCAGCCTCAATTAGACAACTATCTTTGTTAATCCAAGCAAATTTATCTCCAGAACCCCAGAAATGTTTCTCTTCCTCTTGTTTTTCGCATCTCTCCTCCTCCCAGGAGGAGCAGGTACAATTCACATTGAAGCCCTCACCAACCCAAATTTTACATGTTGGTAATGAATAAAGGGTCGCCATTGAGATAGCAGCCAAGGACTTCTCCTCCTTAGCGCTATCTTTCAATATCCAGACGTTCCAACATTTTAGGCAATCAATATATCCTATGATACTTTGTACTTTAATTCTTGTTATAGAAATGGAACCATCCACCGTACTGGAGAAGTAGCCAATTCGACCACTTCCTTTCCCAGGTTCAACTGTTTTTCCTTGGCTTTATTAACTGTCAACAAATAGAATTTATATTTACTGAAAGAACAGAATTCATAATGAATTTTAAGGTTCAACCAGGATAACTAAATAGTTATGTCTTATATATTTCCTAGAAATTATGGGAAACATGGTAAACCTTAACCATTTACCTCACTCTGCAGCTCCCTAACTTGTGGATGCTCAAACAAAAATGTCAACCAAACACGGACTTCTTTTGGCATATGACCTCTCTGTGTGTGTGTGTGTGTGTGTGTGTGTGTGTGTGTGAAGAATAGACTATGTAATATGTGATCTGTATGTGCAACTTAAAGCCTCACAGATGAATTGGTAGCCAATGCAATCATCAACACTGTGCCATGGTCAGAAGTGGTCCAAATTGCAAAAAAAAATAGAAACAAATCAGGTGTTCTCGTGCTCTCTCCTCACAACATCTCAACCTCAAGCTGTCATTCCCAGCCCAAACTTGTTCAGAATGTCCTACACAGTTTCGGATATGTACAGTGCCTCACTAATCTCGTGAAGTAATTCAATTGGAGGCAAGTGGTTGTTCTATACGAAGATGATGATAATAGAAGCACATCTGCAAGTGTCATCCCACTGCTAAACGATGCTCTTCTAGCTGTTGGATCAGATATCTGTGGTCATGTAGCTTTCCCACCACTAGACTCGCTCTCCAACCCTAAAGGCCTGGTGTGTCGAGAGCTGGAGAGGTTGAAGCCAAGATTGTGTAAAGTGTTCATCATAGTCCGATGGTCCTTCCCTTCACTCACTACTGAGCTCTTTAAAGAGGCAGGGGCGTTAGGACTGATGACCAAAGGTCATGTATGGATCACTGGGGATGATATAACAACCTTCCTTGACTCAACTTTTACCCCTGTAAATGTAAATTTATTTGGTACAATTTATTGGCCAAGGAGTGCGGCAGAAAAAGTCCCACGAGGGTGGGGTAATCTGAGAGTTGAAGTACAAGCTAGGACCACATTTAACAAGTTCATGAAGGTGGAGTATGATAATGAACGAAAGGTGAAGGACGTGACTGGGTTCTGTATTGGGGTTTACAAGAAGGCGAGGGAGTTGTTGACCTATGAGCTCCCTTATGAATTATTCCCTTCCAATGGAACCTATGAGGAACTTGTTGCCAATGTTCCTGAGGTAAAAATTTCATATATTGGCCCATTAATTTTCTATGTTTTCTTATGCAACAATTGAGTTAAAGTACTGATTATTCATTTTTCTTTAATTCAGAATAACCTTTTAGTTAGATTGACCAAAAGTGAACTTTCTAGTTAGTCCTAATGGTTATACATTTATGCTCTCAAGCAGAATAAAAAAATGTTTCTCTCGCTTTTTCGTATGAAACTTCTGCTTCCCAACATCAGAAATTCAAACAGTTTTACAAATCCTCCTAAATGATAGTTTACAGATATATATTATTCATTTATATGAAAATTTTGAATTAAAAGAATGAATGACATGTTATGTAAAACGGGAGGATCAATCACCTTCAACTAAAAGAAATAAGAAAATAAGGTTTTGACAAGAAAATAAATAGAAAAATTGGGGTGTAAGAGAGAGAGAGAGAGAGAGAGAGAGAGAGAGAGATAAGAAACCGATAGATTTGGGCTTCGCTCCTTGCACCACAAGGTTCACAAGGAGTGGGTGAGAGCGAGGTTGGAGGTGGATGAACTATGAAGATTAGGGATTTTTTGAATTTTCAAAGGGAATTTGGCTACAGTGTAATTTGAGAATTTCTTTTGATTTTCGCTGAATTTTCAGCCGGATTTTGTAACAGTAATTTTTTTTGATAGATCTAGGGGTTGATTTAGATCTAGGGTTTGGAAGAGAGAGAAATGGAGAAGAAAATATTGAAGGAGATTGAAACTAAAAGCTTTGATACCAAATTGATGTAAAACGGGAGGATCACAATCACCTTCGAACTGAAAATTGGAACTAGAGGTTTGACAAGAAAAAAAAAAGAGAAATTAGGGTTAAAAAAATAGAGATAAGAACCCGATAGATTTTGGGTTTCGCACCCTTTACACCACGAGCTTCACACCCCAATCTCAAGTTCTCGAGAGCTCAAAAAATTTTAACTGAAAAATTTTCATTTAATCATTGTCTAATAATAGAAGAAGTTTGATGCCTATTTATAGGCTTTACAAAAGAGCACTTGTAGGGGATAACCAATGTGGTACTAAACATCCACATAAAAGAAGACAAGTACTCAAAAATAAACAAAGCATAAGAAAATAACTAGCAACTGGTGATGTTCTCATAATTTGATGTAAAATAGGGGGATCACAATCACCTTCAAACTAAAAATTGAAAATTAAAGTTTTGACAAGAAAAGAGAAAAAAGCAATTAGGGTTTAAGAAATAGAGATAAGAATCAGATAGATTTTGAGTTTCGCACCCCTTGCACTATGGGCTTCACACTCCTTACGCCACAAGCTTCACACTCCAATCTCAAAAACTCGAGAGCTCAAAAAACATGGAGCTAGTCTCCGTGACGAGTCAGCTGTGAAAGATGGCAACTTGATCAAGGTACAGATAATAGACCGAGGCACATCATCCCTGTTGAAGACGGAGCTGATACCAGGATCGATCCTATGAGGTATTCAATGCGTAAGTAATGAAAGCACTTCTCTTCAGAATCTTATCAAAATATGGGCGCCAAGCGTGCAAGTTTCTCACGGCCTTAGGGTAACTCATAACCATTGCCTTATTATTAACTGTAAATTCTTACAAAATACTATATAGATATGTAACAAATTTGTAAGTGTCTTGCAAATTGCTATCGACCTAGTTATATCATCAATATGTGCAACATGTAAATGCAATGCAGTAAGCACTCTAGGCATAATTTCTAAAGATGAAAAATAATATATCTAGGATGCCTAGGAGGACACACATCTGACCCCGTAGATAGAGGTATATTGGACTCAAACACAAACTCCAAACAACCAAAAAAAAGAAGCACTAGAAATCATCTGCTTGATCATGGTAAGGAACTGAAGTGACTCATTAGAAAATGAATCGACTGGAACGTCCATAGAACTATATTCAGCACGGGGGAACTCGAATAACTTGCTTGGCACTGGGGTGTATTAGGCTCAATTATCTCGTCCACGTCATCAATGGTACTATTAGAAGACATGTGGCCCTCAATCAGTAATCGGTGTGTCAGAACTAACGATATGTCTTCAATTACACTCGTTGTCTTAGAAGAAACGTGGATATCCTCAACAATATTTGAGTTGTCAACATTATTACTAGGCACAGTTCTAACATGTTGACTCTCCGAGGGGCACTGATAATTATAATATTCATATCCCTCACACTTAGAATACCGGACCTTGACATTGATTAACATTTTGAAAATCAAGTCTATCTTTGATGCAACATCAAAGACTTCTTCAATGGTGTTTAATCATAGGAACCAGTAATCATAGCACACCTTATTTTAGGTTGTAAATCTGAAACAAACCTAGTTATAGTCTCAGAATGGTGCTCTCTCATGTCACTACGATAGGTTAAGTTCTTAAATATGACTATGTATCCTGAATGGACATATGACCCTGACGGAGATTGTGTAGCTAGTCTAAGAGATGGTCTCTATAATATTAACTACTCATGATGGCTCAAATGTAAAATCCAACAATCAAGAAGATGCAGTTGAGAATCCTAGAGTCAAGTAAAATGCATGCACTAAGTGAAAATAAAAAGATCCTAAAAGTTCAAGTTCTAAAAGTAAAGAAAATACACTCCTAAAATGATGAAAAGTAACAAACGCTGATGCAACACTAGATAGAAGCAAATAGTATTTTAACCAACAAATTATCGCAATCCAAATAGTAGTTGCAAGTAATTTAATTGCTAACAATTCAGCTTAGGTTAGGATATCACCTGAGGGGAAAGTCGTTCACGCCCAAACGTAGAATTCATCTAAGATTCCTCAAAGAAATACCCACACTGAAGAGCTGAAATTACCCTCAAAATTCTTGGAGAGCAGTAATAAGAAGTGAAAGATGGCTGCCATAAGAATGGCGCAAATCGGGCCAGCAATAAGCCTAAACCCCACTACATGTGTGCAACTGAAACAGTACCGACACCAAATAAAGACTTGTAGAGGTTAGATCTGCTATTCAAATGCTGTGAGATTCTCATAGTATCTCCAGGATTCAGCTGTGGATCAACGCTTCAGACGGAACTCAAATCAAACTCTGAACGGGCCTGAAACGGGCTCCAGAATGTTGTGTACTGCACTATTGACTGAGTCTGTAATATCTCTATTTCATAATACCAATTTTAATAATAACTAATAGTATTTTAATATGTATTTTAGTATTAATCATTGTTATTATGTGAGTTATTATCATTTCATTTCTTAGCCCAACCCAAAAATATATTTTTTGTTAATTCATTTTCCCTCATTTTCATTTCAATCCCAAGCCCACATCATTTCTATTTTCTTTTCTTATTCCTCTTAGCCCAAACCCAAGGCCTATAACCCTACTCAATTTAACACCCAAATCCTAATACTAATCCTAACCCTATCCTAACTAATCCCTGTCTTATCTCTACCTAACCCTAATCCATCATAATCCTTTCCTCCTTCCCCTGTGCTGCCGCAACCCACACCAGCAGTACCCCCTTGTGCGGCCGAGATCAGTTGCCATCCTCTTGGCTTGCAAACCCATCATCGCCCCTGTGTTCTCCTTCTCAAGCGTGCTCACTTCCTCCTTGCGCGAGCTCCCTCCCTCCTTGCGCTCCTCTTTCACGTCATCGTCGAAACTCCACCGCATCTCCTTCCCTTATGGCCGACCTGCTGCTCTCCCCATCTAGCAGTCGTGGACTCCCACCCGTGGCATTCTTCTCCCCTCGGTAACCGAGCCCTCTGTTGAGCTCCCTTGGCCTGGCGCACCTAACACCCGCACCAGCAGCCGCCTCCTCCCCTTGCCCACGGCCTGCTCCACCCCCAGTAGCCGGGCTCCCACCTCCTTTGCCGAGACCTTGCCCACAACCCTTGGCCAAACACAAGGAATCACCACCTTGTCCTTCTCCCTCTTCCTCCCCATCCGCCACGCTATCCTCGGCTATTCTTCATCATGGCCAGGCCGCGCCGCCCGAGCTCTCTCTATGGCCAAGTAGCACCCTCATGGCCTAGCACAACAGCGCCATCAAACCATCCCAGGTCAAACATCTCCCTGCGCACAACCTTGGGCAACCACACCCGTGCCTTGCATCTCCATAGCACCTCGCACGAGAGCCCCGAGTACTCACCGGAGACCTCGGACTTTCTATTTCCCCTCCGCGGCCTCCGTCATCCTCCGCGATTTCTGTCTCCGCTGATTGCCGCCAGCGAATCCTTGCCTTGTCGTGAGTTATCTCCCCCCCCCCCTCTTTATAATTTTTGCATGCATGGGTATGTTGGTATATTAATGTGTGTTTGTATCATTTAATGCATGGGTGTATGCAATATTTACATGTGTGCATGTATTTATATTAATAGTGTAGGTCTGTGTGTTATGGTATATATTTGTATGCAAATATGCATGAAGGTATGTGATCGGGGCGAAACTAGCACTCAAAAATGTGTTTTATGAAATCAATATAAAAGCTCGTATATGTGCTACTGTGCCCTCGATACTTCCGTTATAGCATTGGCTCAACGGGTCGAATCCACAGGGACGGGAGGCGATAGAAGCATTAACAGTTTCTATTCACGTCGTTATGTTAACAGTTCTTTTTTGTTAAAGAATTACAAAAAGAAAAGAAAAGAAAAGAAAAGGAAAACAAACATGTGGTAGGTGGAGAAGGCGATGAAAACGGCGAAGAAAACAAAAGAGAAGTGGTTTGGAAAACAAAATAGAAAAGAAGATGAAGCTTATGGTAGAGAAGATGAAACGAAGGTTAAACAAAGAAGATGGTGAAAACATGATGAAACGATAAAAGAAGTATTTTGAAATAGACTTTTAAAACAAGATAAATAAAGCTCATGGCTACTAACTACCAATTGCTCCACTAACCATACTAACCTCTTAGTGATAGTTGTCTCACATTGATCCTCGGCCATCACTAATCCTTAGCTTCAAGAGTCGATACAAAGCATGACAAATGAGATGGTTCTTCACATTCAAACTTGCATCAAGAGCAAGCTAATACAAACATTAAATCATCAAACCATTGAAAGTAAGCATGAAATAAGAGAGAGTTAGCTTGGTTAGCAAGTTAGCAAGTTAGGTGTTAGAACCCATCATCATAAGCCATCAATGGCTCTTGCAAGAGCAAGGCCTTATAGAGGCTACTAGATTCTTGTGGATTATCAAGTAAGTGGTTAGATGGTTAGTGGTTAGTAGTTTGATTGCCATGAGAAGAAAAGTTGGCCAAGCAACATGTAAAAGATGGAGGAGATTACATTGGAGAAGAAAGGAGGCACCTTTACATAGATTGTCACCATCTATTACATCAATCCCTCTCTATCTCTCTCTCTCTGAATCTCTCAGCCCTAATACATGATCTAAAAACGAAATAACATAGCAAAAGTACGAGAAATGAAGAACACCTACCTACACTACACTAAAACATAGAAACCCTAGCCTAAAAATGAAAACTGCCTCGTTCTGGACCTATGCAGGGGTATTTATAGGCGTAGGAGGATTCCAGAAGACGAGACGGGGCCAATCGTCGAAAATCGACGCGTGGCCCCACCAATGGGCCGCGGATCCACGGCTTTTGCCGCGGATCCGCTGGTTTTGGTGCAGGGATCCGTGTTGACTCTGGAAGCTTCCTGGTATATCCAGTTTCTGGTAATTTCGCCCGAATATTCATCTGACGTGAGCAGAGGTCTACGTTCGACGTATCTTCTAGATGATCCTTTGCTTGGCCTCCACGAAATCCGGGATTAATTACCATAAAAAGGGTTTAATTAAGCTCTTATTACTCCTTTGCCCTTGAACTCTTGATTTACCTGCAAGAGAGACCAAAACACGGTTTAGACTGAGATTTTATTAATAAATCGGTGGGGAAATGCGATATAATAATGCATAATTGTAGACTAATCACACCCCCACACTTATCTTTTGCTCGTCCCGAGCAAAACAAGAAAAGAAAACTATACTACAGAGGTTATTACACTACTTTCGCGGGTGACGCGATTGCACTGAGCGTGTGCAACAAGCCGTTAAACCTCTGGGTTACCCTAGAGGAGGAGTGTTGTCTCCTGAGGGTTTTCAGCGGATTGCATCCACAAAATCCATAAAGAAAGAAGACAAATGTTAGTATTTTGAAAACACATTTTGAAGGAGAGACAAGTTTATGAAATATTTTTGCAAAAATATAAGCGATCTAAGATCATAAGTCCACCAAAAATTATTCTTCCTTAAACTTAGTCTCTATTCAAGATCTTATTTTCAATTAAGGTAAGAACTCAAAATTAGATTGAATATTTTATCCTTCATAAAACCTAGATAATATGCACTTTGTGATAGTGAAGATTTCTGGGATTTCAACTCCAACCATCAAGCCATTTATATATATATTTTTTATTTATTTTTTTCTTTTTTCTTCCTTTAGTTTTCTTAGGCTTTCTAGTTCACCCATGTAGTGAGCCTATAACCGATGACTCCCAGGCCAGACGGTTTTAGGGCACCAGATGAGAAAACATCCCTCGGGTTTAAGGACTCGAGTAAACAAGGCCACAAAACTAAGGGGGATTATTTGTTTCTTTTGACCACCGTTAGGCGTGAATAAGCATGCTTCTTGAGGCATAATTATCCAGCTTAATAAGTGATGTTTTATTCATATATTTTTTTCTTTTTATTTATTTTTGCTTTATGGCATTTTAGGTCTTTGTTTCCATCCCAAAAATTGTGTAAGTGTGAAGTGCATACTATCTAAGGCAAAATATTCAAGATAAAATTATCTCCTCAATCTTTTATACTTAACCTATAATTTTAAATAAGATCCATTATTTCGACTAAATTTAAGATGTCATAATTGAGGTTTCCTTAATTTCTAAGATCATCTTAATTTTCTTAAAAATAGATCAAAACTTTGTCTCTTATTTCAAAAAAATTTTAAAGAAAGAGAATATTCCTATACAAAAGAGAAGATTTCTAAAAGTATCCTAAAAGAAGTGAAAAAGAAAGAAAATCTAAAAACTCTATATTAGTAAACCCTCCCCCACACTTATCTCATGCATTGTCCTCAATGCATCGTGATGTATGTATGCATGAAACAAATAGAGTGGGAAGGAAAAGTCACCTCAAGGTGGTGGTTCCGGTGGTGGTCTGATTGGTCCACGAAATGTGGCCCATCCAATTTGCGTGGAATCCGGAGGAACCCACCAGATACCTCTATAATACAACCCACTAAAATGATGTATATATATGATTTTTATTAAGAGTTTTACCCCATCTAATTTCCAAAATTTCAAAATAATTTCAGAGTCAAATTTATCAAGACCCTTGTCCCAGAATGGAATGATTGATTTAGACTCAGGAAGTACAGGAACTAATACCGACTCAGGAATTTGATTTAAGTCAAGTAAAGGTTCAGGAGTTGAGATTGGTTTAGGAAGTGGGTCCAAATCAAGAAGATGAAGCTCAAGTCCACATTCATTTCCCCATGATGGAATGTGATTATCTAAAATTGGTGATTCAAGTTCAAGAATGACAGGTATGGGAATCAAAACTGACTCTAAAATGTTGCTCAAATTGGGTAACAAAACAGGAGTTAATATCGATTCAGGAATTTGAACTGGATCACAAATTTGAGGATCAAAGTCACATTCCTCATTGAGTTCAATTCCAGAAAAATGAGAACTTACCAATTTATCAATGGGACTTTCAAAGGTATGAAATTGGTCAAGTTCAATATGATGATCATAAAAGATTGGTGATTCAATTTCACAATGAACTGGCACTGGATCCAATACTGACTCGGGAAAAGGCCTGAATTCAGGTAAAAATACCTCAGTCAATATTGAATCAGGAAGTGAAATTAAATTATCAAGTGGAAGTTCAGGATCATATTCATGCTCAAGTTCAATTTCAGGAAAAGGATAACTTGCCAAAATGTCATTGGGATCTTTAACATTTGAAGTTTGGACAAGTTCAGATGGGTGTGCTGAAATTGAATCTTGATTTCCAAACCAACATGATTCTTTGGCTCTAACAGAATGTTTAGTGACATCAGAAATGGTCAAACGATGAGAATGAAGAATTTTGACCATTATATCTATGTCATGATTACGAGCCATTTGAGCTTGAGTCATGATTTCAAGCATCTTTTCATAATTAATTGGTTCATCGTTTTGTTGCGACTGGGCCTGAAAAGATGATTTGTTTTGGAAATTGTGGTCAAATCATGAGTCCATCAAATTTGATTGTTGTTCGGACTCACGCAAGAATTCCTTACTCGTTCCCCAGGCAGATGGTTGTTCATTATAAGGAGATGGAACTGAGTAAGACTCTTGAAAATATTGTGGAATTGGAGAGGCCATCCTTTTCTGAAGTTGTCGCTCGACCTCTTGTAAATTGGCTTCTATACTCTTTCTTAACTCAGATTTTTCTTCAATGGGAGGTCCAGAAAAAGGAGTATAGGAAGCGAAATCGGGGAATGAATATTGTGTAAATTGTGGACAAGGTGGACATGGGGGACAAGGAGGTTGAAAATTAAACTCGGGGAGGTGAATCCCCATTGACTCTGTGACGAGTTGAAATTATTTTGAAAATTATAGTCATAAGAATGTGGGTATGGTTGTATTGATTCGGATAAGTCCAACCCGGTGTATTTGGTTGGTTCATATTGTGAAAAACCAGGTTAGAATTATCCGAAACAAATGGGATCGGTGTGAAATATGAATTCATATTCGGATTGAAAGAATTGTTATTGTTGAATTCTATTTCACAAACAATCACAAATAAAAAGAAAAAATCAAACAACAAACAAAAAGAAAAGAAAAAATCAAAACCAAGCCTAAAGTAGGGTTGACCTAGACCTAGATGACTCCTAACTGGTCGATTACCCGGGGGAGGTTGTTGCTTGAATCCGACCACAAACTAATCGGCCAGATAGGGGCAAAATACGGTGGGAGGTATCCGTGCGTAAGCAACGGGCCTTAATTACGCCAAACCACGGTATCTTCGAGGCATAACCTCTTAATCCCCAACCTTAAACACCGATTTCACAAGAGTAAGATTCAAAATAAGTTCCACCCTCGGTCAATCTCTTAATGAGTCCGATATGTCCCTAGGGGCCAACGTCTATCAAATTTTATTAGGGCTTGGGTTGTGTGAGTGGGGAGGTGATTTTTGGGCTAAGGAAGGGTGATGAAATCCCACCTTATCTTGTTTGGGTTTTGCCCTTAAGTTCAATTCGTGCAAGTGTGCAATATAGACAAGAATATAACACAAAGCGATAAATCACCCACGTGTTTGTCCTATGTTATATGCAATGCCATATGTACACCTCCATCCAGATCACAATAATAGAACAAAATACAGTATATTGGAATTGAATTGACACGTGCCTAAATGCAAATGTCTAAACCGTTTTAAAAGCGTCCAAATACCGTATTTTAGTTCTTTAGTTTATTGTGGTGTGTAGGCAATCAAAGCAGAAAAATAGCAGTACAAATCCACTAGCTATTACAATATACACATCCCAGCACAACAAGATACACAATGATCACAAAATGGCCGCGTTTTCGCGGCAAAAGTCGCGTTTGCGCGGCAGTTCTTTAGAAGCTGAGTCCCTGCTTTCTAGAGCAGGGAGATGCAAAGCTAATATTTATTCTGCAACGTGAAGCACCTGTAAAGATTGTCCTACACACCAAAACAGAGAAGACAATGTTAACAAAAATGTGAAATCAAAACCATTCCCGTTCCCCGGCATTGGCGCCAAAAATTTGATCGGGGCGAAACTAGCATTCAAAAATGTGTTTTATGAAATCAATGTAAAAGCTTGTATATGTGCTAATGTGCCCTCGATACTTCCGTTATAGCATTGGCTCAACGGGTCGAATCCACAGGGACAGGAGGCGATAGAAGCATTAACAGTTTCTATTCACGTCGTTATGTTAACAGTTTTTTTTGTTAAAGAATTACAAAAAGAAAAGAAAAGAAAAGAAAAGGAAAACAAGCATGTGGTAGGTGGAGAAGGCGATGAAAACGGCGAAGAAAACAAAAGAGAAGTGGTTTGGAAAATAAAATAGAAAAGAAGATGAAGCTTATGGTAGAGAAGATGAAACGAAGGTTAAACAAAGAAGATGGTGAAAACACGATGAAACGATAAAAGAAGTATTTTGAAATAGACTTTTAAAACAAGATAAAATAAAGCTCATGGCTACTAACTACCAATTGCTCCACTAACCATGCTAACCTCTTAGTGATAGTTGCCTCACATTGATCCTCGGCCATCACTAATCCTTGGCTTCAAGAGTCGATACAAAGCATGGCAAATGAGATGGTTCTTCACATTCAAACTTACATCAAGAGCAAGCTAATACAAACATTAAATCATCAAACCATTGAAAGCAAGCATGAAATAAGAGAGAGTTAGCTTGGTTAGCAAGTTAGCAAGTTAGCAAGTTAGATGTTAGAACCCATCATCATAAGCCATCAATGGCTATTGCAAGAGTAAGGCCTTATAGAGGCTACTAGATTCATGTGGATTATCAAGTAAGTGGTTAGATGGTTAGTGGTTAGTAGTTAGATTGCCATGAGAAGAAAAGTTAGCTAAGCAACATGTAGAAGATGGAGGAGATTACATTGGAGAAGAAAGGAGGCACCTTTACATAGATTGTCACCATCTATTACATCAATCCCTCTCTATCTCTCTCTCTCTCTCTGAATCTCTCAGCCCTAATACATGATCTAAAAACGAAATAACATAGCAAAAGTACGAGAAATGAAGAACACCTACCTACACTACACTAAAACATAGAAACCCTAGCCTAAAAATGAAAACTGCCTCATTCTGGACCTATGCAGGGGTATTTATAGGCGTAGGAGGATTCCAGAAGACGAGACGGGGCCACGCGTCGAAAATCGACGCGTGGCCCCACCAATGGGCCGTGGATCCGCGGCTTTTGCCGCGGATCCGCGACCAAACCAGGGAGATATCTCCCTGGTTTTGGTGCGGGGATCCGTGTTGACTCTGGAAGCTTCCTGGTATATCCCGTTTCTGGTAATTTCGCCCGAATATTCATCTGACATGAGCAGAGGTCTAGGTTCGACGTATCTTCTAGATGATCCTTTGCTTGGCCTCCATGAAATCCGGGATTAATTATCATAAAAGGGGTTTAATTAAGCTCTTATTACTCCTTTGCCCTTGAACTCTTGATTTACCTGCAAGAGAGACCAAAACACGGTTTAGACCGACATTTTATTCATAAATCGGTGGAGAAATGCGATATAATAATGCATAATCGTAGACTAATCAGTATGTTGTATGTTATGTATGTACATGTGTATATTCGTGTTCGGGTGAGTTCATGTATGTATGTTGCATGGCACAGCGATCTGAACTAGTTTGGTGAAATCCAGACCCGTTGTAGAAGATTCAGATTTAAAGACCGACCCATGAGATGATCCGGAGATCCGTACCAGTTCATGCAGTAAAGACAAGACGGCGATTCGGTTTCAAAATCGCATCATTTCATGTAAATATTTGCTTTCATATTATTCTCTTATTTACCGTCGCCAATGCATATTTGTGTTCTATTTATATTATTTCATGTGGCCATTTAATATATTATACTAGTATGTTTACCTGTATCACTTCATGAGGCATAGTGAATGTTTACTCTTGCGTTATTGTTCATTATAGATATCTTCTGTTTAAATTATTACCATTTTCAGATAATGATCGTACATGTTAACTACAAGTCCTGACCATGTCCCCTTAGATGATATCTATACCAGAGTAGTAGTCTTTGGGACTGGAATGTATTTGAAGATTGTTGACCTGATATTTAGAGTTATTCAGTAGTTGATTCTTGGGCTTATAAATTGATTTAATTGGAATAAAGTCGACTCGAGATTGGGACAGATCAGATTAGTGGAATAGATGACTTAAATATGTATAGCGGATAACTAGACTCGTATTATCATACCGAGAGAGGGTTTTGGTAGACTACAGATGATCAATCAGATGTATCCTGATCTTGTATGCTTGTGGATTCGATATTGTATCACTGAGATATTATTACTTTATCATTTCATGTGAACCCATTTTACCATTTCGGATCTGGGACAAATTGTGATGTAACTTAGATTGTGATTGGATTTGGATACTGGATTTTGATTGGTTTATAATTGTAGTTATATGAGTGAATACTTGGGTGAGATGATTAGCAGAGTTGGACTGATAGAATAGAGTGAACCTTGAATACTGATCTATTTTAATCACTCAAGATTGATGGATAGGTGTATATCAGATTTGCCTGAGTTTGTGGACTTCATATTTTTTACAGTTGATGCTTACCTTGTTATATGGATCTGTGATTGAGCTTGACCGAGGTGGGAGTATATTGATCAAATTATTTAATGACTTGATTAGAAGTAATTGAGGAGTTATCTTATTATTTGAGATTAGGATAAATTGAATATAAGTAGCAGACTATCTACGTTGGGACTCTGTTATATTGGTTACGAAAGGATGGAAATAAAGATTATATAAAAGATTGAAGAAGATCGACATGAGCGAGATAACTGATTATTGATTTATTGAGGTGGTGATTTACTGGATCTGATACATTGACTTGGACTTAGTGTTTGACGTTCAAGATGATTATTGAGATCATGGGTTGATGCATTCATTATAGTTATATACAGTACGAGTAAATGAGATCTTGATTAGGTTTTATGAGATTGTATATTGAGTAGACGGTGCAAGATATGTTACAGTATTATTTCATGCTACTGAAAGTTTCTGGGAAAGTATCGTTAGATCGTAACACTCTGTACAGCTCTATTCATCGTATACACGGTTACTGTTACCGTTCACTGTTCTTATTACTATTCACCATGTATACGATTTCTGTTACTGTCACCGCATCGTCCTAATATTCTAGTAACATAGGTATTGACTGTTTAACTGAATATAATAATAATATAAATAGACAATTTATACTCAGATTGGGGAAATTGATGGAGAAGACAACGTTTGTATTTTAGGTGCACCTAAGATACAGGTTGCGCAGCCGACTGAGGATTCCACTATAGGGTTCCTGGGGATGACTGACATCTCATCTATACTGTTTACTGTTTCACTGTTCATAGAGTGAGATTACTGTTACTGAGTACCTAGCGGTACGACCTAGTTCAGCGCCAAGAAACTGAGGTCGTGGTCCCGGATATGTACGGGACCCACCTAAAGCATAGATCATATCTCCAACCAATCAGTTTCAATAGCTTAGGACATCGATTAACACGTGTGATAGGCGTAGTATGGGATGCACCTACTGCATGTAGCAATTGGTGTTCGCTGACATAATAAATAATAATGAATTGTTCATGGTGTATTCACTTGACTGTACTCATATATAGACTGTGATAGATACCTGACTGTACACATGACCTGATTTGGACATCTGACTCTAGTACTGCCCTTATTATTGTTCATTTATGTTTAGCATGTTATTATAGTTTTATTTCAGTACATATTTTCATATTCTTGTTCATGATATTGATTATCAGTTATCTTTTATTTACAATTTATCATGTTATTATTATGTACACATTGTTTATTTGCCTGAGCACTTTCCCTTTTTCTTACACACTCATTGGTTCATTTTGTGACAACCCTGAATTTGCACATCGAGATATTGGATATTTTATTCTATTATTCAGGTGTTCGTTAAGATTGAATGCTTTACAAGGATCTGGAGTTTCCCTCTGTTGATTATTGGTATTCTTGACTCTTTTTATTCTTGTTGTCTCTTTAATTCTCTATATATTGTTATCAGTCATTATTTCTTTTTTTGTATTCATATGTTATTATCTGTAAGCATCTATATGTAGTATTGTAGTGGTAGTGATTCATTTTAATAGATTTTATAGCTTGTTCTGGGTTATTTAAGGCTTAGCGCGTATACATGAGGTATTTTCCTCACGTATATACGTCATCAACTCTCGTCGCGACTCTATTTCCATGTATTTTAGGAAGCGAGGCATGACAAAGTCAGATCGGTCGAGTCAAGTTGACTCAATTAGTGCACTGAGTTGGGCCGAGTCAGTTCGAATCCAGTGGAAGCAGTCAGGTTAGGTCGGACCCAAATTATATTTAACCCCCAAATCAAATAGACCTAATCAGATCTAGATCTGATCTCAATCAGACCAGAGTAGCTCTGGTGTGCAAAGCAGCGACGGAGGTCCGCGGTGAAGGCGGAGGATCGGTGGGACGATAGTGAGGATCGGCAAAGTCGAAGACGAGGACGATGGGGCGGCTGTGCATTGAGTACGATGTCAGTGGCGGTTTTGACGATGGCGTCAGGATGAGATCTCGACGACTCGAGATCTGGGTTGTCTTGGATAGGCGGCGAAGGCAGAGGAAGAGTTAGGAGGTGACGTCGAAGATCTTAGCGAAGACGAGGAGATCAAGCACTGACAATGGCAGAATATGATGGTGGAGGAGGTCGGTGAGGCTTCTGGCAAGGACAGTGATGCTTTTGCGAGGGTGACGAAGCCCTAACGATGCTCTGGTGAGGACGATGAAGCTTCAGAGGGCTTCGTGGAGTGAGAAAAGTTAGAGATCGAGGGTCCTAGACGAAAATGAGAGGTGATGAGGTCGTTGTTGGCCCAAAGGCCTTCCACTCTAGTTTTGATGATGATTAACTCATGTAGTTATGTTTACTAATATTCTTGTGTTTTTAGTTTCAGATCTATTAGCAAGATATTAGTTGGTGATTAGCTTCTACAAGGAGTTTAGAAGCTTTCCATGGTGATTCCAGGGCTCAAGTTTTCAAGATCACTCATTGCCTAGCCCATGGATGGAGTTTTGGATCGGGTCTACTTGAAGATGGAAATCGTCAAAAGACTTAGGTATTCATAGTTTAGATTGTGTGTTTAGATCCATTTGTAAAGCTTAGTATAGTTGATATGCTCAAGTGCACATAACACACACGTTTTATATTTGGTTTTTGGTTTTCATGAATAGTTGATCAAAACAAGTTTAATTGATATATGTATAGTTGTTTCATTCTATACATGCATGCTTAACTTTTAAACAAACTTATTTTGACTTTCCTATTCATGTATTGAAAAATCCAAGTTTGATAAAAATACATGTTTTGGTTTTTGGTAAAAATGATAAAACACAAAAGTAGTTCATATTGATTGATATTTGAGCTAAACTTTTTACCACATGTTTATATATCAATGCAAAATGATAAAACTATTTTTGGGTATTTTTACAAGACTTAAAAGATTTTTAGAAATATTTTTTAACTGTGTTTCTGTCCCAGAACAGTGGCTGACAGGCCAGGTCGGCCGACCGCACGGGTCGACCGCACCTAAGGCCGGTCGACCCATGAGGTCGACCGACGAGCACAAGCTTGTGCACGTTTGGCAGCCACAGGGACGGTCGGCCGGACGGCCGACCGGACCTGAGAGAAGTGCTCTCTGTTTATTTCGGTCGGCCGGGCGGTCGGCCGGTTTGGCCCAACGGTCATATTTTTGACCGTTGGCGGTCGGCCGGCTGGCCGACCGCTAGCCTGTCAGGCTGCCAGATCAGCCTAACGGCTAGTTTCTGTTTTGGCCTATATAAACCCCAATTCTTTGGGATTTTGGCGAAGGTTTTTACAAGAGAAAAATTACAGTTTTCCCAGAGTTTAAAACAAGTTTTCAAAAGTGTTTTGGGGCTTTAAACTTCCAATCTTATTTGTTTTAGTTTTTGGAAAAATCAAAGAAAAGAGAATTTTGGGAGATTTGTCTTGGCTTTCATTTTCTATCTTTTACAAGAGTTTTCCCAAGTATTTTTCTTTGAGTCTTTGTTTTCCAAACACCTAGTTTTTCCACTTGAGCTATATCTTCTATCCTAATCTATTTAGGATATTTTGTTTGTGGAAAAGAGAGTTTGTGGTCTTTGTAACCACTTGTTGTAAAACCCTTGCTTTGATTGGGTTGCTCCCTCTTCGGTAGAGGTTGAGGATTGTGGTTTGCTCCCTCTAGGGAGAGGTGGAGTTGGTTGTTGTTTTCTCCCTCTAATGAGAGGTGGAGTTTGGTTTGTATCCCTCTTCGGTAGAGGTGATTGTGGTTGTTGTTTGGCTACGGGCCTACCCCTCGGTTGTGAGGCGGTGTTTGAGAGAGGAGTTCGGTACTCCTAGTGTTGTAACAAATCCTCCTCGGTGGAGGTTCCCTCGGTGGGAGATAGTGGATTGGAAATCCTACACGGTGGTGTAGGCGGGGACGTAGAGCAAGGTGCTCGAACCTCGAAACATATCTTTGTGTTTGCGTTTGATCCATTGTCTCTCAACTCTCTCTCTTTTATTTGTGCATAGCATTGTTCATATTGTCATATCATTCATATTGCTTGTTGTGCCTTGCATATATTCATATTGCCTATTCATATTATATGCTTGGTTGTTTATGTGTGCCTCACTTGTACTTAACCACAAGAGCTTCACATAGCACCTCAACCCATATTTAGGGGAATCAAGAGGAGTTAGTCCAGAGCCCTTCACGGGGAATTCGGCTACACTTGTGTGTTGTACTAAGTGTGTTGCAAATAGTTTTTAAGCTTCCGCATTTAGCGCATTTAGTTCACTAGATTAGCACTTACACCTATTCACCCCCCTCTAGGTGTTTTTCACTTGGTATCAGAGCCTACGCTCATGATATTAGGCTTAACATCCTAGGAGTGAGATCCATTTGTTTGCTAATTTATTGTTTGCATTTGCTTGTTTGCACACTCATATAGTTTACCATGGACTTCATGACCCCACCTAGTTTTGACCATTCCAACATTGTTGTTTGGAAGTATATGATGTCCATGTACCTAAAGACCCTAGGTTTGCATGTTTTCCTTGCCGCTACAAGAGATGTTATCTTGGTGACCGCAAGCATATAGGGGCCAATGCACAAGCCCTAGAGACCATTAGAAGCACGCTTTCAAAAGATTATCTTATGCTTATTTCTAATCTTGATTCCGCTTTTGTAGTGTGGAACGTTGACAACAACCACCACCTCCAAGCTTCAATTGCCAAATTAACCGGAGGAGTCTAGTGGAGAATCCGATTCTCAATGCTTAATGGTCCAAGGGAATGACTCCCTTGAGGTACAATCGGAAACTCAACTAGATAGTTTTGATTCTAGTTCTTCATGTGTTGATTATGTTGATCCCCATGCTTTGAATGAAGAACTATCTATTGTTTGTGAAAAACTAATAGAAAAATATAATTTGTTGAAAAAGAAGACTTTTGCTTTAACTAAAGAAAATGAAAAATTGTCTTCTAAACTTGACAATGTTTTGCAAGAGAAGGTTGAGGTCTATAATGAAAGGGATTCATTGAGATCTCAATTAGAACTTGCACTTAAAGAAAATGAGTTTTTAAAATCTAAAAATGATTGCCATGTTATTTTGAAGAAAAATGAAAATTTGTCTTCAAAAGTTGATTTTGTTTTAAAGGAGAATGTTGCTTTGAAAAATAAAATTATTTCTATTTCAAATGAGTTGAATGTTTGTTTAGATAAAAATATTGTTTTACAAAATAAAATTGATGCACATGTTTGCCATCTAGGGTAGTTTCACACACTCCACCCATTGCATGCTCCACTTCTTCTTTGATTGAAAATGATATAAATTTAATTAAGAAGAAAATAGATTGTTTGGGCTCCACTATGAGCCAATGTGCCATGAACCACACACGCTTGGAATCCTTGGTTCGAAAGAAACAAATTCCATCTTTTCATGCACACCCTCCACGGCATACACATGCTCCTCACGGACACACCCATCACATGTATGCTCATGTGTACACTTGTACACATTGTGAACGTAAGGGCCACCTTGCTAAATTTTGTTATGATAGAATACATGTTTCAAATTTAGCAACTAATTTTGTTTGGGTTAGAGAAGGTACTAACCCCCATGGACCCAATAAGATATGGGTACCAAAGACCACCCCTAGAGTTTTTGATGTAGGTGTGGGCTCTCACATGACGTGAGAGTTGCCGTACCTTGGAGTGGATGCGTTCCGTACTTATAGGAAATCAATTGGATGCATCACTTTCAAGGGAAGTTTGGTGGAGAAGACCACCATGTTTTGGAGACAAGGAGAGTTGCCTTTTAGATTTTGGTAACGATTCCTAACTCCTATTTAATGTTTTCATGCTTTCCATTTCATTGTTTATAGCATGTTTGTTGTTCATAGATTATTATGAATGCCATGATTATTAGATCCTTGACATACATGTATAGCAATTTGAGACACCCATGTTTAATATGGTCTATTATTTTGTGTTCTCACCATAGCTTAGCTATCGTGTACATCATGAATCTAATTACATGTGAATTTACATAGTAATCATGTTTATGATTTTCATGTTGATTTATATCTTATTTTTGATGCTTCATGATTTGATTACTAGTTTAAATGTTAGTTTTCATTAAGACTAGGAATTATACTTGTGCATATAGTGGGCCACAAATAAATCTATATATGTTTGAGCTTGATTGCTTATTTGTTCCCATTAGATGTGCTAGTATAGTCTAGTTTTGATGACTCATGCATCTTAAACTTGTATTCCTATTTCTTGATTTGATAGTGTGTTACATTTCATGTATATGTGCATTTTGCCAAACCTTAAGTTATACATGTATACCCTTTGAGTCATTTGCCGTTCATGCAAATCTATATATATGGACTCAATTGTGTTTAGGGATATGTATGTATACTTATTGTGTTGACAATTCATACATATACCTTGAAATGAAATTTGTTTTGGTGAAAATTTAGTTTTTCTTGATTTCGTGTTTAGTTGTTTAACTTCATGTATATGTCTATTTTATCCAAATTATTATTATACATATACATCCTTTTTGAGCCACGTGCCTTAATGCATATATTTTGTGGACTCGTTGTGTTTTGGATATGTATGTATGCTTTAGTTTGTATAAAACATACATATACCTTGAAGATTAAATAATTTTGATGATTTTCATTGTTTCAAGGAATTTTGAGCTTAATTGGAAATTTCATAATGTCATGTCACACACTACTTGTACACTCATCATTTTTTTAAAATATTTCTCATGAGTATGTTTTCATGAGCATGTATGGACTTTATTGAATATTGAGTATTTTTAAGTGCTATGTGATTTACATGTGTTTTATGAAAATTATTTTTAGTTTATTCCTTACTTGAAGGATTTCGTACTAGTTAACAAAAATTTCCATTTTAACTACTTCATATTCTTCATCTTGATATGAGTTATACCATGCTTTTATTGTTATGTCAATTGGTATCATTGAACTCTTTCAATTGGTATCAATCTTGATTCTTTTGTATACTCATATGTGTTTATGTATGTATGCTTTCATTTCAATGGTATCAATGTCTATTGGTATCTATTTTTTTTCATACATATATGTTTTATTTGTGCCTACTATATTCCTATATCTTAGAGCACAAATATTTGTTTATGCTAAGCTTGAAAACCTCAATGATTATCCTATTTCAATTGATTACTTTTAAATTGGTATCAAGCCTACGCATTGTTTTAGTTTGTATTTCATAAACGGGGAGAAAATTTGACTTTCATATTTCAATTGGTATTTGATTTCCACTCTCACACTTTATGATTGGAAATTTGATGTTTATTTTAAGCATATGATATCACAATCAAAATTGTTTATATGGCTTAAAAAAAAATACTATCTTTTGATATCAAAATGTTTATGTTTTAAATTGGTATCTCAAAATTTTGTTTTGGTATGTTTACTTTCAATTGGTATCAAGATGTACTTCATTGACATATAAGTTTCATTTGGTATCTTAATTGAGTGTACATCTTATGATTTGTTATTTACCCCTTATTTACATCATTTGTGTTATAGAACAAAAGGGGGAGAAGGATTTGGATTTATATGCATGTCTTTGTATGCATTTATTTAAAAAAAAGGGAAAAGTTTTATTCATTTAATTGGTATCTAGAACACCTTTCACATTTCATTGGTGTCTAGAACATGTTTTGTTGATAGAAGAATTTGTTTATGTTTTGATTTTATTTTTACCCCTTTGTTGATGATTGACAAAAAGGGGGAGAAAGATTTTGAGTTTATATGCATGCTTATGTTTTTGCATATATTATGATTTTAATTGGTATCTAGAACATGTTTATTGTGAATATTTCATTTGGTATCTAGAACCTTTTATTATTTATGCATATCTATGCATTCATGTTTAATATTCATTGTATATTATGATTATTTGTTTATGCATGAGTTAAGGGGGAGCTTCTTTGAAGCTTAACTTTAATCCATGCATATATAACTCCATGAGTTTTGTCATCATCAAAAAGGGGGAGATTGTTGGCCCAAAGGCCTTCCACTCTAGTTTTGATGATGATTAACTCATGTAGTTATGTTTACTAATATTCTTGTGTTTTTAGTTTCAGATCTATTAGCAAGATATTAGTTGGTGATTAGCTTCTACAAGGAGTTTAGAAGCTTTCCATGGTGATTCCAGGGCTCAAGTTTTCAAGATCACACATTGCCTAGCCCATGGATGGAGTTTTGGATCGGGTCTACTTGAAGATGGAGATCGTCAAGAAGACTTAGGTATCCATAGTTTAGATTGTGTGTTTAGATCCATTTGTAAAACTTAGTATAGTTGATATGCTCAAGTGCACATAACACACACGTTTTATGTTTGGTTTTTGATTTTCATGAATAGTTGATCAAAACAAGTTTAATTGATATATGTATAGTTGTTTCATTCTATACATGCATGCTTAACTTTTAAACAAACTTATTTTGACTTTCCTATTCATGTATTGAAAAATCCAAGTTTGATAAAAATACATGTTTTGGTTTTTGGTAAAAATGATAAAACACAAAAATAGTTCATATTGATTGATATTTGAGCTAAACTTTTTACCACATGTTTATATATCAATGCAAAATGATAAAACTATTTGTGAGTATTTTTATAAGACTTAAAAGATTTTTAGAAATATTTTTTAACTGTGTTTCTGTCCCAGAACAGTGGCTGACAGGCCAGGTCGGCCGACCGTACGGGTCGACCGCACCTAAGGCCGGTCGACCCATAAGGTCGACCGACGTGCACAAGCTTGTGCACGTTTGGCAGCCACAGGGACGGTCGGCCGGACGGCCGACCGGACCTGAGAGCAGTGCTCTCTGTTTATTTCGGTCGGCCGGGCGGTCGGCTGGTTTGGCCCAACGGTCATATTTTTGACCGTTGGCGGTCGGCCGGCTGGCCGACCGCTAGCCTGTCAGGCTGCCAGATCAGCCTAACGGCTAGTTTCTGTTTTGGCCTATATAAACCCCAATTCTTTGGGATTTTGGCCAAGGTTTTTACAAGAGAAAAATTACAGTTTCCCCAGAGTTTAAAACAAGTTTTCAAAAGTGTTTTTGGGCTTTAAACTTCCAATCTTATTTGTTTTAGGTTTTTGGAAAAATCAAAGAAAAGAGAATTTTGGGAGATTTGTCTTGGCTTTCATTTTCTATCTTTTACAAGAGTTTTCCCAAGTATTTTTCTTTGAGTCTTTGTTTTTCAAACACCTAGTTTTTCCACTTGAGCTATATCTTCTATCCTAATCTATTTAGGATCTTTCGTTTGTGAAAAAGAGAGTTTGTGGTCTTTGTAACCACTTGTTGTAAAACCCTTGCTTTGATTGGGTTGCTCCCTCTTCGGTAGAGGTTGAGGATTGTGATTTGCTCCCTCTAGGGAGAGGTGGAGTTGGTTGTTGTTTGCTCCCTCTAGTGAGAGGTGGAGTTTGGTTTGTATCCCTCTTCGGTAGAGGTGATTGTGGTTGTTGTTTGGCTACGGGCCTACCCCTCGGTTATGAGGCGGTGTTTGAGAGATGAGTTCGGTACTCCTAGTGTTGTAACAAATCCTCCTCGGTGAGGTTCCCTCGGTGGGAGATAGTGGATTGGAAATCCTACACGGTGGTGTAGGCGGGGACGTAGAGCAAGGTGCTCGAACCTCGAAACATATCTTTGTGTTTGCGTTTGATCCATTGTCTCTCAACTCTCTCTCTTTTATTTGTGCATAGCATTGTTCATATTGTCATATCATTCATATTGCTTGTTGTGCCTTGCATATATTCATATTGCCTATTCATATTATATGCTTGGTTGTTTGTGTGTGCCTCACTTGTACTTAACCACAAGAGCTTCACATAGCACCTCAACCCATATTTAAAGGAATCAAGAGGAGTTAGTCCAGAGCCCTTCACGGGAATTCGGCTACACTTGTGTGTTGTACTAAGTGTGTTGCAAATAGTTTTTAAGCTTCCGCATTTAGCGCATTTAGTTCACTAGATTAGCACTTACACCTATTCACCCCCCCCCCTCTAGGTGTTTTTCAGTCGTGCGATTGGATCCTGGTAAGATCAAGCAGTAGAGATTGCGGCAGAAGAGGATGGCGGTGAGGTTGTTATTGGAGGTGTGAGATGTTGATCGGAAGGCTTGGAGATGGTGAAGATGATGACATTGATGGGTTGCGAGATGATGATGACAGTGGGTTGTGGCGATGATGATGGTGAAGGTGGCAGCGGAGATAGGAGCGAGGGTGATGATGAAGATGGTGTGGCACGACGACGGAAGAGGAAGGTTTGGGGGTGGTGGCGGGCTTCCTAGGACTTAGATGTGTAATCTCTAAGGCATCCCAGATATATCATTTTCTCATCTTTAGGAATTATGCCTCGAGTACTACTCCATTGCATTTGCATGTTGCATATATTGATGATATCACTAGATCGATAGCAATTTATAATGATTTGCAATGACACCTACAAATTAGTTGCATATCTATATAGTATTTTGCAAGAATTTACAGTGGATAATAAGGTGATGGTTACGAGTAACCCTGAGGCTGTGAGAAAGTTGTACGCTTGACTTACAGATTTTGATAGGATTCTAAAGAGAAGTGCTTTTATTGCTTACGAGGTGAATACCCTATGAGATCCTGGTATCAGCTCTGTCTTCAGCAGGGATAATGCGCCTCAGTCTACTATCTGTACCTTGATCGATCTGCCATCTTCCACAGCCAACCCGTCACAGAGACCAGCTTCACCTCCACCACCATGGTCTCGACGTGATGTACCGGTGGTACTGCGACGACCACCACCTTGGCCCGATTGAGATGCTTCATAAGGGAGCCCCCACTCGAAAGGGTCAATTTTCTCCCACCCCGGGGGAAATGATGAGGACATCACTAGTTGCTACTTGTTTTCTTATGCTTTAGTTTATTTTTGAGTAGTTATCTTCTTTTATGTAGGTGTTTAGTACCACATCGGTTATCCCCTAGAAGTACTCTTTTGTAAAGCCTAAAATAGGCATCAGACTTCATTTATTTTTAGACAATGATTAAATGAAAACTTTTCCAGTTTAAATTTTTAGAGCCTTGAGTTCTTGAGATTGGGTGTGAAGCCGGTGGTGCAAGGGATGTGAAGTCTGTGGTACAAGGAGGTGCGAAGCCCAAATTTATCATTTTCTTAACCCTATTTCTCATTTCTTGTTTTCTTCCTTTCAAAACCCTAGTTTCATTTTCTATTTGCTTGAGGTAATTGTGATCCTTCCAAATTACATCACATGTTTATATCTATCTTGACAGAAATTTGATGCAACGGTTGTTGATGTCACTATCCTCACCCAGCGCTTGGGGAATGCCACTTTTACGATGCCATTCTGCCCCTGAATTGACCAGGGTGGTTCGTGTTGAACCTAACAACAAGCAATGGGTGCTGACTAAGCCATTCAGTAGAGGAGTGTGGTTGGTAATGGTAGCCACTTACATTTACACTTGCGAAATTGTTTGGTACCTAGAACGGAAGCAGAACCCTGAGTTCATGGCCCATGGAGGAAGCAACTTGGAGCTACACTTGATAATATTCCCATGCCCAAAAGTATCACCAATTGTGGACAGTTTCTTCTGCCACTTCACTCCCTACTATTTAACCCTAACCTATCCCTAAATAAAGTCAAAAGGGAATCTCAATCATCTAAAAAGTTTTATACATACAAACATAACTTACGTAGCACACTAGTTATCATAATAGTTTTAGCCTTGTTGTGATGTATTGCAGCATTCTTGAACTCTGAGTAAGATACACTATTTAAATGACAAATCTTAAAATAACAATTATCAATAGCATCAACAAGTTACTTGAATATTATAGAAGATAATGTATATGCCTTATGGATGCTTTTGGAGATGAATAACACTCTAAATTCTATGATGTTAACATATTTTTCCGCAAACGTATGATTGTTTTTCAACATAGGATAAAGTGATTAATCCCTTTGAATTGTTAAACTTTCTTTGCTCAAAATAAAAAGTGGTTTGCCTATTATGAACCCCATCAGAAAAAGCTCCCAAAAAGCGAAAACCTACTTAAGGAATTCCCTTCAATCTAATGTAGTTTCATATTTTTTTTCCAGACCGAATGTCCTTTTTCCGGTAAACCGAAGCCCGCTCCTACTCTTCTGCACTCTTCACCCCCATCATGCATGAAATAATGAAGAAAACTCATCAGCACACCACTTTCTTTCTTATTTCTGTGTGGAATCCTTGTAGGAAAGATCCATAGCTACTACACCAAAGCAGTGATCGCAGTGTGGCTCTTCGTGCTATTGTTCCTCACCTCTACTTTCACTGCAAGTCTTGGATCCATCCTTATCACAGAAATCTTGTATCTATGGTGAGTGATCAGAAAATTGGCTGTAATGGGACTTCATGTGCAGTGAAGTACCTGAAGGAAATCCTAGGCTAAAAGGAGCAACAGATTGAAAAGATCCGGTCAGTGGAGAACTACAATATAGCCTTTCAGAGTGGGCACATCACAGTGGCTTATCTTGAGGCACCCTACATGAAATTATTCCCATCTCAGTATGGATCTGACTTGGAGTACACTGCATACGGTGACACCCAACGTCTTGGAGGCTTTAGCTTCGTTAGTAACTTCCTCTCACTCTTTCCTAATTGCAGAGTTATGGGTAAATTACAAGAAACCCCCTTCATTTATATTCCAATTTTGAATTTACCTCTTGATGTAAAAATGCAATAAGTAACCCGCAACAAATAACCCTCTGAACTATCCAAAACTCATTTTATCCATTAAGAAAACAACTTTTAAAAAGTTTTTGTAGTTATATGGAAAGAATAAGTGTAGAATATGATAAATATGAAAAGAATAATTGTAAAGTTATTGGTAAATTACAAGAAACCCCCTTCATTTATATCCCAATTTTGAATTAACCTCTTGAAATAAAAAAAATATAATAAGTAACCGTAATGAACTATCCAAAAATCATATCCAGTAAGAAAACAATTTTTTTTAAAAGTCATTGCAACTATATGAAAAGTATAAGTGTAAATATAATAATATGATGTCATATGACCATCAAAAGACCAAGATTATTAAAAATATAACAAATACTTGATAATAATAGTTCAAGGGTTATTTGTTCACTTTTTTAGATAAGGGGGTTAATTCAAAACCATAGTATAGATGAAAGCGGTTACTTGTAATTTAACAAAATTTTATTTCATTATATATAGTTTTATGAAAATACAAGTTAACTATTTGGTTACATAGAGAATTCTTTAAAATTCCCTTATGGAAGCAACCTATGTCTCTGTAATAATAAAATTTTATTGTCTGTCATAATTTATCTATAGCCTCAAAAATTTAGAGTCCTCATTGAACTGAAAGTCTATGGATAGTGTCCAGACCCTAACTTTGATTGTAGGCACACCACTTCCCGCATTGCACTAGTTCTTATCACTAAAAATCCTTGTTTAGAGTTATGCAATTCAAACTACTAATAGTCTCCCTACTGCAGTAGTAAGAGATACCGACACATAAGCATCTACATGCCACTTATGGTCTGTGTATCATGAGAGGGGAGCTGATGTCGGTCCAAATTAGTGTTAGAAAAGGCAAAAACGCGAGGCAAAGTGTTGGAGCCTTTTATAAAGTGATGTGATTATAATTATAAGTAGTCTAAAAGCATTACTCAAACTGTCATGTCATATTGCATATATAGTAACATCCTCTTTAGGGATGCGACCGTGTGCCTGAGTTAGGGCTGCCAGTGGGTCGGGTTTGGTCCAGGTCTCCCTTAAACTGGATACCGACATGAAAGAGTGTTTGGGTTAAATGGGTCGAGCCTTTTTAGGATGAAGCTATCTTTGGATCCATCATGATTGATATTTTTCAATATTAACTCACTTTTATTGGACCTTGCGAGTTTGTCCAGATTTCGGGCTGAGTTAAATTTTATTTGATTTAGACCATGGTTAGAAATATCACCGGATATGTATATTTTGGCCCGACTTCGATATTGTTGATGTGAGACCCGATATAACCAAAATGATTCCTAAAATTGCTAATATGAAGAGACAAAATGGCTTATATTGCCGATTTTGATGCCAAGGTTTAAAATCATTATCCAGAACCGACCAATGTGGAATTTCGGGTCTGTGGATAAGGGTACGGATAACCTAGAAACATAAGGGATGTTGGTATTTAGCCTGGATGCAAGATAGGCTATAATTTTTATTCTTAATGATAATTGTAAAATAAAAAATAATTTATTTCATTCAGATACAAACATAAAGTTATGATAGAGGACTAAGCTCAATTTGTTTAGGCTGTTTTCTCTTACACTCCTCTGGTGGTCCATCAGGCCACGAGAAAAGCCTCTGGCTGAAAGGATTCACAAAGAAACAAGAGTAAATACATATATCTTTAAGATATAAGTTAAACTGCCAAGAATGAAGTTCAAACCATGGATAAATGAATATGTTTTGAAAATATATTTGAACCCTGGACCTCTTGACTCACTTTAGCTAAAAGCATAGCCTAATGGGTTATGGGTAAACTATGTATGCCAAGGAATCTGTTAACAAATAGACTTCCAGCATATTTCACCGTCTGTTAATCATATGATTCAGCATACTCGAGTCGGAGTCATGCATAAATCTCATTCATCCTATATTTCTTTCAGGTGTTTCCGAAGAATTCTCCATTAGATGAAGACTTATCCAAAGCCATACTACAATTATCGGAGAATGGAACGCTAAGCTATTTGAAAGACAAGTGGTTTTCACAATCCTTGTTTTCTTGTCCAGATAAATATGTTAGAGTAAAACCAGGGAGAACCTAGACCTAGGTAGCCTGTGGATGCTGTTCTATTAACAGGTCGCTTCCACAATCGTTCTTGCCAGTATTTAAGGCTTGGTTCGTCCCAAGTGACAGTCGATGCTGCTTGGTAGTTGCAAGTGGGCCTCTAGTACAGAGATGTGCAGGATTAGGGTGTCATAAGTGTGGGATAGGAAGTGGGCTTCAAGTTTCACGCAACTCTTCTATATCTTCAACTCGAATGGCACCAGAACCTGTGGCTGCAGAGGCTCTTCTTTGTGCAAACACTGATGGTGATGAACGGGGCAATTTGCCAAACCAAAATGATATTGTTCAGCAATGAAATTTTGCCAGATGCAAGTTCCAAAGACCATGTTTGCATACTTGGTGGTGTATGTCATGGCATCATCTGATAACAGTGTCAATTAATCAAGGATACACTGCACTGCAGAATTCAGATTAATGAAAGGTTACATGACATCCACTGAATGGTTTCTTGTGTGATGTACTGTATTAAATATTCCTTCATTTTGCAATCACTAGATGAACGAGGAGGACATTTTACACTTTAAGGAGACCAGGTGGCCAACATGTGAACAGGGAAATTTGCCAAACCAAAATGATATTGTTCAACATTGAAATGTTGTCAGATGTAAGTTCAATAGGTTTCAAAGAATACAGTTGCATGTTTTTTGATGTATGTTATTACATCATAAGAGAGAACAAATTAATCATATGTTGCATGTTAATTTCAGATCTATGATAGATTGTATATGACATCTTTCGAATGAATGGTTTGTTTTGTTCTGTATTGTATTCATTATCTGTCCATTTTGCAACCACTAGATGAAGGAGTTAGGATATTTTTTAGTCAAACAGCGCAAGGCCACCAGTTAACCCTATAGAAGAACCACAAAAGCTTGGTCATTATTATATGTATTAGTCGAGACAACAGAGTTTTCTATCAATATTTATTGCATTATAGTGATTGAGGATCAAGACCTCTTCAAAACTTTGAAGATTGAGTATAAAATGATGGTCTATGCACGCGCATCATGCAAGAATCCATCTCACTGGCTGCTGCAGTCTTGGTCTTAAGATAGGCATAGTCTTGCTCCTAGATTCTCAAGGATCTTTCTCAATCTTCTCGCATGTTGATCAAATTTATGGACTTGACCATATTCTCTAAAAATAAAAAGAAAAGGACTTGATCTTGACACATTGACAATTTTGACAACTTCGATGTGAAATATATAAAATTAACAAGGTGAATGACCTTGTACACGTTTCATGAGGTTCATCCACATCTTGGTTATACCTCAAACTTGTGACCTCTCTCATTACATGTGAAAAGTCTCCTAACTTTGCAACACCTCGTTCGCCATTCCCACGAACTAGTGAGGATAACACACAACCTTTTTTCTACAAGGCGAAATAGAATTGTTTTGTACTTTCATATACTGCATAATTTTGAGCTCTTCAAAAAGCAAATGATGTTGTTAACCCAGTCTCTGGCAGCTAGAGAGAGGAGTCATGTCTAAAGTGAAATATTACTAAAAATATTCTGGGAAATATGTAAATAAAAGCAATGACTATTGTGGAAAATTCTGCACTATCTTTCACTCCATAACATGTTGCTGTTGTGATTAAGATCTAAATCCCAAAGACCTCTTGGGGGACAGTATGTCTAATTCAAACTGAGAAGACCTAAAAAATATTGGATGATCTGTCATGAATGCGGACTATGTTGAGGAGGGAGTTCCATTAGCTGACAGAGTCAACTTGCAGGCACTTTTATTGTTTTCTCTTTAGGGTGTGTTTGTTTCATTAGAAAATGATTTAGCGAGTGGTATTTTTGTTAGTTTTAATAGGCCCCATTATGCCAGTGAGACCTGGCTCAGTAGTTGAAGGATTGGGTTGGAAAATGGGAGGTCTCAAGTTCAGAAACCGGGTTATGTCTTAAATCAAAAACTATTGAGAAGAATTTTTGGTTAGTGCATTTGGCTAAATATGTTTTCGGTCATATTAGTGCAAGTTCGAATTCCATCCCTCGATTATATTTAATAGATGTTAAAACCATATTTTGTTACCATTCATTTCACTAAAGCTGACCAATTTAACCTGATCTTTATGTTTTTTTTTTTTTTTTTTGGAATTCATGTCCATCCATTACCACTAAGCCATGCCTCAATGACACTATAGTCTAGACTTGAACATGGCATTCTGACAATTACAACTGAGCCTCAGCTGCATGTTTTATTTTCTTTTCAAGGGTATCCAAGTATCTAAGAGCACTGCTAATTTCTTAGGTACGTGGCATCTTCCTCCATCACATACAAATCGATCAAATTGTCAATCAATGAGAAAAATCTTGCTTGGGCACTCCCATTGCAGATGGTGGGAATTGAACGCAATCAATGCCTTGGCCATCTCTCCTACTTGCTTTGGGTCAGCACTAAGTGGAATTAATAAAACAATTTTATTGAGAAATAACCTCCAGTAAAAAATCTCTAAGCATAATATCACCCTATGTGATTTTCAGCCTCTCTCACTCCCGCCAACTGACCCGACCTCTCAAGATATTGATTTCCTCCTTTTCTTTGTTATGAATAATACAACTTAATCACTAACTCAAAGAACAAATGGCAACATCATTCATCTGTTAAAAAAATCTATAAATTCTCCATCATTAAGTAACTACAAAATTTGGGTAATAATCTATTGTTCAAGTGCACCGAGTTATCTTTTTTAGTGTAAGGACTTGGGGCACCATCCCAAAAGACTACCCTCCTAGGTGGAATAGCCCAAATCCTTGTATTCCCAAGACCATCCCCATATCTAGCTGATGTGGGACTATTTGTTCGACTCAAATCCCAACAATCCCCCTCACTGCGTTACAGCACACGCCTTTCGTGAAGCAGGGCTCCGCAAGCCAATCTTCCTAACTCTTCATATGAGAAGATCATGTGCTCAATCGAAGTTACTCCTCTTCACCGCGTTGGACGATAACACGTCTTACATGAAGCACCGTACACTGCTCTTCACTGTGTTGGACAACACATCTTACATGAAGCACCTGGAGTATGATTACCTCCGTTGAGAGCTCAATCTTTATAGATCCAGCTTAACAGGGGCAGGTCGAGAGCTCAATTTTTATAGATCCAGCTTTACAGGGGCCCACTGTGCCTTTCGCTGTGCTCTGGGGGATCGAACACTACCCACACACACGACTAAGTTTGGGGTATGGCTCTGATACCAATTGTAAGGACTTGGGGCATCATCCCAAAAAATTAGCCTTCTAAGTAGAGTAGCCCAAATCCTTATATACTCAATATCATCCCCACGTTTAGCCGATGTGAAACTATTTGTTCAACCCAAATCCCAACAATAGCACCTAAATTTTTATTATTGCTTTTGAGAGATATTTTCACCTTTGTCATCCCTTATGTTGCTCAATTGATTCATTTAATCTTGTAAAAGATTTATTTTAACTTCTTTTCTCATATAATAGTGATGATTATTGCCTCTTCTATTGATTTCAATGATTTTTTTTAAAGATGAATCCTACTAGGTTTATTGTTAATTAGTAAGTTTCCTTATTCCTTAAATTAAAAAAAAAAAGAGAATGAGATTACCATTTGATAACATAGTTATCTGTTCAATCTCTTTTACTTATTCAAGAATGTTCTTTTCTAGGATGGTCTTGTTGGGAAATAAGCAAAGGAATTGGGAGAATGAGGGAGGAAGCTCATCATCTAAGTTGTTATGGGCTCTTTTCAAAATTTTGAATTGGATAGTAAGTTATTAGCTTTAACTAAATGACAATGGTGATAATTGACATTATCTTACAATTTCTTACTTTAATTTGCCTTCTGCATGTTGAAAACATATTCTTCAGCATAACTCCACTCATAACATTTTGAAATTTTCATTCATGCAAAATAAGTGTATTTCTGGGAATGCATTTCATTTTGCTAGATGGAGTTAATTGTGCCTCTATGATAACTGTGATCTACTATAGCATATCGTGCTACATTCTTGGGGCTATTTCTTAGTATAGGACAATTTTTTAGGATTTGCTCTTTTTTTATGGTCTTATGTGATCAGTGAGAGAAGTTTTATTTCAAGCCCCTATTGTGTTCATAATGCCACTACTCATTAAATTTGTACCACCTGATGTGATGTTGACGATGTTTGTATAATTTGATCAATTCTTCTTTGGATGCTGATGTTAGTGATATATGAAATTGTTTTAGACAAACGATATATTTTCCTTTCTAAACCTAATTAACCAGATTTCTCCTGTTGATTTGTGATATAGAGATTATAGCTCCACTTTAACTTTCCAAACATTTAGTTGAATAAATGATGATGTTCGATATCATTCTGTGATTGGTTTTATCGAAATGTGAGTATAGGTTAACTATAAGACACACTTTCCTTCAATGCCCCTTGAGCGCCATATATCTATGCAGGTCATGTGTTACTGGATGCTTTGGTAAACAAGAAAAAAAACAAATGAAAACTTGTGAGGAAAGTTATTTCTTTCTAATATATGTAGATATTTGACAGGTAATAATAAGATGGTAGTAATGTACTTCATTCTTTAATAACTGCTATTAATTTTTTTTCCAAATTCATGTGTTATATCATTTAATACGTATCAGTTCGTTTTTTTTCATATTTAAATTACAATGTATTATGTGAACCATCATGAAACTACTTTTAAATGGACTAATTCACCCATTTGCTTAATTTACAAGGTTAGGGCTCAGTTGCTTCTTAACTTTTGACCCCTGGAAAGTACCGACCTAGGGTGCACAACAATAGAAAACATGTTGCAAAATTAGAATGGTTTTAGAATCCATTTACCTTGGGCTGGGTCCTTTTATATGTTAACTATATATGAATATATGTGGAAGTGTACCAAATTTTAATAGTACTTTCCAGGGGTATATTCATTTCTGGGTTGTCTCTTTGTCTTGTCAAAGATTAAATTGGCCACATGTCCTTCCTAGGAGGTTGTGAAATGTTTATACAAATGTTCAAGACATTATTAGGGAAATCAATTCATGTGGTTCCTATCAGTATATATGGGATTTATGCTTGATATGGATGCTTCTCTTGTTTTTGGGCTAGATTTTATGCGACTTCCATACACATGATAAATACCCTCTTTCAAGTTAGTTACACTAGACATAAGCTGAAGGCCTGAAAAATTGGTCTTGCAGCAATCATGAAACTAGGTATCTGGTTATACTCCTAGCCATATCACTTACGATTCCTTAACCTTGTAGGTCTGCATCTATAGATTATAAAATGATAAGTCTAATATTTCATATTACTTGATATCCTTTTTGATTGATTTTAAAAATTAAAATGTGTGATAAAAATAGTAATATGATAATTTTATATTCTGTAGATTTTATTGAATGATGTTTGCTTTTTAAGTTCTTAATCAGCAAGCAAAAAAATTCCAACCAATTTCAAATCTCAACCACAAACAAACCATCAGATTTAGCAGAATTCAGATAACAAAAAGAAATAGGGAAGGAAAGCAAATACAAAGAGATCAGAGAGAGGAGAGGTGCTTGTAGATAAAAAAGGGGGAAGCGAAGAGATTGAAGGACATGCTCGCTATCAAAGAGCCAGGATCCCTGCTTGATCCGGAAATGAGGGATCATGGAACCTGCTCACTGCGAACGAAGAAGGAGAACCAAACCTGTTGCTAGTGCTTCAGATCGGAGAGGAAAAGGGAAAGGGAGAGCCACGTGGGATGAGTTTTAAGTATTTTGTTATATTCACCCCTTCATTCTCTCTCCCCTGTTTTAATTACAATTTTGTATTGAACACTATTTTGCAATGCGACTTATTGAACTATTTCTTAATATTGTAAAAAGCATGGCAGATAAATATCTGATTCTTGAGTTATGATGAAAACTATATGAAGTGGTGGATTTATATTTTGATGTTATCGTTATGTTTTACTTAATATCGGAGATAAATTATGGCTCTAGATTTCTACTCAGGAGATAGTTTATGCCTAGAATTAGAGTTTACATAGAATGATACTTTAAATTAGTTTTACTTCGAGATATCGTATGGCTATTGATACTATTGTAGTACTACAGTAGATAGGGTATACCTAAATGAATAAGAGCAACACTTGTGTGATGTTGCAATACAAATCATGGAATATAGATCGATTTTAAACCCAAGAACTTGCTAAAAATTTGATCTCTCTCCTTAGTGAATTTTCTTTTTAATTGTCTTCGATCAAGTTTAGCAACAAAATCTGTTCGTGGATTCGACTTGGACTCACTACTATACTCGCTTGCAGTAGTTGGTTTTAATTTTTAATTTAAATCATTTTTACAGATTTAACAATGATTGATTTTAAGCGATCATAAACTTCCATATAACATGGTTGAATTATACTCCAAAATAAAGAAAGAAAAAAGTAAGAAGAACAGGAAATGTGCGTGCACAAGCATGTTTGTACCCAAATGTGTACACATGTTATGTCCCCACAGCCTGGAAGACCACAATTTCTCATAAGATATCAGTAGGGTTTTCCCGTAGATAGATAGATAGATAGATAAATATCCCCAAATCGAGTTGTGTAGACCAAAATATGTACACATTATGTGTCTCAATAATTTGAAGACCAAAGTTTCTCATAAGACAGTCTTTCGTGTGCATGCTGACATAGGAAAAACTTTTGAAACACATAACCATATCAAAAGGTGGACAAATCCTACCCTCATACTAGATGACAACTGGTAAATAACAAGCAAAATTTTCCATAAGGCATTTGACTAAATTATGTATATAAAAATGATTTTAACTTTTGTATTTACAATAAGTGTGAACAGAAAAGTGATTCCAGATGACAAATGGATGCTAGATAATTTTCCTGGCATGCCAATAGTCTGTCTCGAAGTTGTGACTTCTGCCGTCATTAACAAGTATTGTCCAATGGTTTGATGTCCTCTTGAGGTAATAATTAACAAATATCTGTTATTCTAATCAGTCATAGCACTATTGATCTAGAGGGTGGACAGGAGAATATATCATCATCACATAATAATGTTAACTGTACTACAGAGATGCAATTTCGAAGTAATTACTATAGACTGACATGTTGGCCTCAGTCTTATGAGTTGCGAGCAGGGCCAACATACAGCCTTAGAATCCTTAAACGGTAGTGCCATGTTGTTAGTACATGTAGCATTACTTGACAGCAAGAGATGTAGTTCAACATAGATTACAACAAAGCTAGATAGAAACATGTATCAAGTGCCATGACATTCCTTTGGCAAGAACAGTGTGATAGTTTTCTGGAATTACTTAATTTCTCCATATACAAAACAACATTGCTCAAAGCAGAATCAAGAGAGTCGGTAGAGAATCTCTTTCAGAAGTAAGAGGGTCCATGTTCCAACTATAAAGGAAGGCAGTTATGACAAATTCTCAGCCAAAAATTCAAGTACACAGCCAAGAATTTATAACTAAATTTTTTTGTGTTCACACTTCTTCTCACTGGTAAACGTGTAGCATGGTGCTAAGTTTCTGAATTCTTCCCAAGGCTTATGTGCATGGAATTTGCCAACTTCCCCAGTACTAGACAAACTTATTAATATTAATCAACTGATTACTAACATAATCACATGATTTGGTCTTAAATATCACTTTCTTTTATAAGTCTCTCCAAGACTGGCCGTATTTCCACCTGAAATAGGATTCTTCCTCCTTTCCTATTTCGCTTTTTTGGACTTTCTCTCTTTATCTTTGGTAGAGGGTGTTAGATAAATATTACTCCTCAAACATTATATAATGCAACTTACCTAGCAATTACCTAGCAATTACAACGGCAGGAGACTATAAATAACCAATCTTTTCTAATTGACCCCATAGCACATTTGCTCAACTCCTAACTAAGCTACCCTTATGTCCATCACTACTCTTCCCTTCCTTTTCTTCTCCTTGTGCTGCTCCACTCTCCTGTCAACAGGAGCAGTAACAGTTCGCATTGGAGCCGTAACCAACCTGAACTCTCGCATTGGTAGAGAGCAAACAGTAGCTATTGAGATAGCAGTACAAGATTTCAGTTCCTCCATCTCAAACATATCTGTCATCATTTCTGATTCCAGCAATAAAGGTAGTGAACATATACAGTCAGGTGATAACGATCAGTTACAATACAATATAAACAGTTCATTATTATTTATTATGTCAGCAAACACCAATTGCCACCTGTAATAGACATATCCCATACTACGCCTACTACATGTGTCAATCAGGGTCCTAAGTTATTGAAACTGATTGGTTGGAGACATTGTCCATGCTTTAGGTGGGTCCCGTACATACCCGGGACCACGGCCTCAGTTTCCTGGCGCTGAACCAGGCCGTACCGCTAGGTACTCAGTAACTGTAACAGTAATCTCACTGTGAAAACAATGGAACAATAACAGTATAGATGGGATGTCAGTCATCCATCAGGAACCCTGCATTTGAACCCTCAGTCGGCTGCGCAACCTGTATCCTAGGTCCGCCCAAAATACAGACGCTGTCTCCTCCATCAATTTCCCTAATCCCAGTGTAAGTTGTCCATTTATATTATTAATTAATTCAGTTAAGACAATCAATATCCATGTTACTTATAATGCTGGGACGATACGGTGATGGTAACAGTACAATACAATAACAGTAATCGTATACACGGTGAACAGTAACAATAATGTGGACAGTAACAGGAACCGTGTATATGATAAATAGAGCTGTAACGAATGTTACGACCGACGATACTTTCCCAGTAACTTTCAGTAACATTCTAAGATTTATCACAATTTGGTCAGCTATAAGATCGAGTCCAGTCTATGGTATATCAAAACTAGGCCTAGATCAACAACGACGAACTACTAACACATGGAATGACGCTGATTAATGATCATATCAACTAGATATATAAGGGTGACATTCAGTGATGACTAATGAAGTGAAGCTAGTGATCATACTAGTAAAATATATCAGATAGCCACATGAAATGATACGAGTAACATATAAATATCTAGTGACAACGGTAAATAAGAAAATAACACAAGACAAACACTCACATGAAATAACGTGGTTTCGGAACCGAATCACCGTCTGGTCTTCACTGAACGAACCGGCACTGATCTATGAATCATCCCATTGATCGGTCTTCGAATCGCCTGTGTATCGGATCCATAACGAGCACAAAATCAAGATCGGGTCTGTGTCTCCTGTTACCAGGTTCAGAGCGTACGAACAGATATATGAACACCTACTGGCAATAGTAATAAGGAAAAGACATAGAAACAACACTCACCTGGCTTATCAGGCGTCCTATTTTCAACTTGAAGAATCTACATTAAATACATTCGAATTGGAATTTATCGAATTTTACATATATCGAATTTTATATGAGATATCCTATTTATTTAGTATTTTAAATTAAATATGGATGGTCCAGATCTTAAAACCAAGTTGTATGATGATACACTGAGTTTATATAATTATTTATGTTTCATTTACTAATTTTTTTGTGGGTTTAAATGATTAAAAAAATGCAATTTTCTTAACGGGTCTGAATGTTGAAATAGCGGGTTTCTACTTAGAAGGCAATGGTTCAGTCCAATATGGCTGCAATTAATCCCAAAATTTTTCAGTAGATTCTAAGGGTTATCTAGATATTTATCCCTATTTTTAATTATTTTTTAAAATTTTTATCTAGTCAATAAAATTAATTTTCAACAAGTTAACGTGTCTGTTTTGTATTTGGGTCGGGTTAAAATAGATTAGAATCCATAATATCTGGGCTGGACTGCAACTGGGCTTGCTGAAGGGTTTCAGAATAATTTTTTTCCTCTTCTGTTTTTCTGGCCTAGCCCAGAAAGCAGGCCGGCCTGCTTTCGGTCTGGCCGAGAGCAGGCCCAAGGGTTTCTCCTTTTTTTTTCTGTGGCCAGTGGCGGGTTTCTCCCATTAAGCCAGGCCCGGGTGCTCATGCACCTGGGCTGGGCAGCCCATCTCATTTTTTTTTCTTTTTCTTTTTTGTTTTGGCCCAGCCACTGGGCCTGCTCCTTTTTGCACTCGGGTGCGGGTCCGCTCACTGCACAGACTCATGGGTCTGTGCAGCAGCTGCTCTCGGCCTTTGTATGAGAGCAGTTGCTCTATTTTATTATTATCATCATCATCATCATCATCATCATTTTAACATTGAATTTTTTTATTATTCTACATTAATAATGCATTGATAGATTAGTGTATGTATTTAATTTGGATTATTGGGCTTAGGTTCTAAAAATTTTCTTTTTAGAAGGAAAATTTTGAATATGGAAATTTTTTATCCAAATTAATTTTTTTCTTTTTAATATTCCAGAATTTCTTTTTTTATATATGTTTTCTATAATTTAATCAGGGTAATAACATGTTACTTTTATATATTTTATTTTAAATAAAGGTGAGGCTTTTTTTAATATATATGGAGAACAGATTCATGGGAAAGAATTCTAAGCATGGTATCTCAATTTAAAGTACAAATTTTATTTTTATTTATATCTTTTTTTTTGGATAAGATATAAATTCACGAGAAGTAGAAGTTAAACACGATATATCATAAATTTATAGTTCATACAATTATCTAGATATTAGGGGATTTAAGTTTCATAAGAGAATTTTAAATATGATAGATTATTAAATTCTAGTTCAACAATTTAATCTTAGATAAGAATTTTTCATGAAAAAATTCATGGTAAGATAATCTAATCATGACACTTTAAAACATAATTTTAATTCATAAAATTTTTTTTTTTTTTACTTACTTGGATTAATCCCCTTCGTCTGCTCCTCAATCTCCAAGCGTCGGACATGTTCCTCCGTCACGATCAGCTCTAAGAGATCAGCTCCAAGAAGCAGTGAAGAGAGGAGGAAGAATGCTGGGTTTGAATTTCTTTCTGACTGTTGTTCTTTTTTGTAAGGAAGCAGGAGAAGAGAGTTACGATAATATAATAGTATAAGATTTTTAGGTTAGGATTTTTAGTAATCAGTTTGTTAAGATAAGAATCTAGGTTGTTAACATGAAGATCCCTAAAGATCTCATAAGATCTTTCAGTTGGAAATTTGAAATTTGAAATTTGACTTTAGATTTATTTAAATAATTTAGTTCTCCAACCTAACCACACGCCAATGTGGCATCATGGTTTAGGAATTGGGATTTGATAAAAAGACAAGGGTTTAAAACTTGAAATAAACAATTTAAGCACATAATTATATTTTATTATTTTTACTATATATATTTTTTTTGTTTAAATTCTATTTATTTATTTTTATTATTTTATTTTATTTTATTTCGGTATGAGTTAAATGGGTTTTGGTTTATTGGATAATAGGATTATGAGTTGAAAAAGGAGATCAAATAGGAATAATACCGACAATAACATAATAATAATAGTAATGCTAATACTAATGTATAAAATATAATGTATACATATACTAGTATAAATGTAAATTAAAACATATACACTTAATATGTTTGTATATGTATCTATACCAGGTATAAAATAAATTAATCAATAAGTAAATCTAAATAAAGTTAATAAAATAGAAATACAGTATTATTAGTTAGGAGATATTACAGTGAATCTTATCAATTAGGTAAATATCATCGTATGTCTTCCTAATAGAGGCAGTAAAAGAGCTGATAACCCGCTTTCTTTAGTTCATTCAGATGTATAGGGTCCTTATCCAATAACGTCAAAACTTATTTTAAGTATTTTATAATTTTTATTGATGATTATTCTCAAGTCACTTGGATGTATTTAATCAAAAATTAGAAGTGTTTTCTATCTTTCAAAACTTTTCTTCTAAAGTAAAGAATGAATTTAACACCTCTACAAAAAATATTGATAACCGATAATGATAAGGAATTTTTTAGTTCATGGTATTCAAACTTCACGTCTCAATATTGTATTGTACATCAATCATCTTACTCATTTACCCCTCAACAAAACGGTGTTGTTGATTGTAAAATCGGTATTTGCTTGAGGTTGCATGCACATTATTAATTCACATGCAGGTTTTTAAACAGTTTGGGGAGATGACATGCTTATCATATAGTATTTGATTAATCACATACTCTCATCTGTTCTAGATGGCCAGATTCCATACTCGGTGCTGTCCACACACTGATTTGTTTATTTTACCCCCAAATTGTTTGGATATGTATATTTTGTATGTAATAATAATCTCCATAAAATCAAATTGGATCATTGTGCTCTTAAAAGTGTGTTTTAGAATTTCATGTACTCAGAAGAGATATAAGTTTTTTGTCTAAAATTGGAACCTATTTTATAATATTTGCTAATGTCACCTTCTTTGAAACTAAGCCAAACTTTGACATTGAGTCTCATTCTTTTTTGTCCAATGAAGATTTTCTGTATTTTCTAGTTCAAAAACATTTTGTTGATGATATTGCATCATTAAACATTATAGATCAAGACACCTTACCTCTTAAACATGGAGAAACAACCAAATTATATACAACATGCACCTAAATTGTGCTACTATCAGCTGTTATTTCAATTTTTACTTCACAATCTGGTGAGAATGCTTTATCCCATGGTGATATTACACTCTTTCTTATTCCACTTCTGATATTGACCTTCTGATTGCTTTTCAAAAAGTAAATATGCTTGCACTTTTCATTCTTTATCTAATTGTCTTTTGTTCTCATTTTTCATCCTCTTATAGTTTTTTTGTTTTTTTTTGTATACTCATACCCAGTTCTCAAGTCTGTGTCAGAATCCCTTTCTATATCAGGATAGAGAGATGCCATGCAAGAGAAAATGATGGATCTAGAATAGAATAAGACATGTAGACGGTGAATTGCCTCAAGACAATTCATCGTACATTGTGTAAAAATTAATTTTAATTTCTTAATTTGATTTCATAATTATGAAATACAACATTTTAAAGTGATCTATGATAGCCTCTATGAGTAGGGCATTTTAGCCAATCTTAGTAGAGTAGAGCAGGTGTCACTAATTAGGAATTCAAAATATCATAACTGCATTTATATTTAAATGGTGAGTTGCATGCTTCTAAGGGAACAATCGGCTAATCTCTCAAGAAGAGAATTATAGGACCACATTTAAAAAGTAGAGCTTTCCCCTTATTAATTGTATCTTTGAATACCCACCCAATAAAAGAAAGTCAGCACATATTAGAAGCAAATCAAAATAAATATCAACGATGAATAAATAAGTTCTTCTATTAATAGTGTTGATACAATATGACATGCATATGCATTATAGAGACAAAGAGGGGGGGAGATTCACTCAGCATACAAAGCCCAATGCCTTCACCTTGTTAAAAGGAACCAAAAATATGTTGCTTGTCTTGTTCTTCTGACTTCTCCTCTTATTCTCTTCTCCTGTATTCTCTTTTGTGTCTTCCTGTTGTCTTGTCTTCTCTTTTTGTCGTCCCTTTTCCCTTTGGGAGGATTGGTAGTATAGGATCTAAAAATTACGTCAACATAATACTCAAACAAAGATAGTTAGCGTTAAATAAAAGAACTTGCAAGTAAGGAAATAAATCTCAGAAAATGCAAACGCAAATACAAGAGATTTTATCCTGATTCGGTCCTCTTGACCTACATCCAGTCCCCAAGTAACCCGCTTGAGATTTTCCTTATCCTTAATTTTGTACACCCTAAACCAACAACTTGTACACCACTTGACAAATCTCCTTTGCCAAATGTGTACAACTCTTCTACACCAAGAAGACAACAACTCCTTGTATAACTTCTCTTCAACCCGAAGACGCTTTTGTACAATCTTTCACTTTGATGAATACAAATAATCCTATAAGCCTTGAATCTGTATGTGATCGTGAACAAGGACTCTTATAGTGGACTCTCAGAATTCTTCACAATGGAGTAGGAATTTGTGTGAAGAATAGAAAGTGGAAACAGTTTTCTGAAAAACAGATTTTTGAACAGAGTTTTTAGGCAGAAAACTATTGATATGAATTGGTGTTTTTAGCTTAAGACAACATCCCTATTTATAGGTGAAATCTTTGGTCAGTTAGGGAAATTATCAATATGAATTTGAATTTTGAAACGTTAGATGAAACACCAGAAATCAGAAACTGACTAGCAGTCAGAAACTTCCATTAGTCGACTTGAGGAAGAGGGTTAGTCGACTAGGGTAACAAGTTTTGCCTATAATAGTCGACTTATAAAAGGGGCAAGTCGACTAGGAATGACTGATACAAATGACATGTTTCTGAAAACTGAACTTAGTCGACCAGCAGTATTTATAAGTCGACTACAACTATTATTAGTCGACTAAGAAAAAGTATAAGTCGACTAACCATGGTATGCAGAACAGAAACAGAGAGTTGGTATGTATCTGAAGTAAAACTAAGTCGACTATAATTAGGAGTAAGTCTACTATAGGTGATTTAAGTCGACTAATCATGAGTATAAGTCGACTATAGGGATTATGATGTGTGTGTGTTTCAAAAATTTTAACATTCTAATAAACAATACAGTACACATCCATAACCATTATTTTTGAGAAGTCTTGAGCATGTAGGACTCTTGTATAAGCTTGTGAGATAGAGCTCCAATGAAATGACCTCACAAATGTATCATCAAAATCAAGTTTCAACATTCTCCCCTTTTTGATAATGACACTTTGTGTGCACAAAAACTCCCCCTACAGAGAATATGTTATTTGTTCCCCCCTGCATAGAACAGGTTATAACAGATATAGAAAAATATATGTTCTCCCCCTGTAAAAAATATGTCATAACACACACACACACATATATATGATAAATGTTTGAAATATTTTTCTATCAAACTTTTTATACGGTACCTGAAAGATAAACATTAGATGGTACCAATCATTATAAGATCAAAGCATTAACCTTTAGGAGTCCAAATTCAATTTGAATTTAGTTTTTTTCTGTTAATATACGCATAATTGCATGAATTACATATAGAATGTATGTATGATGCAATATAAGTATTTTTATCAAAAATGCTATAGTTTTTAGGATTCCATATGTACTTGTTCTTAATTCTTTTTAAAATAATATCAGCATTTCTTTTCATAAAAGAATTATATGGATTATGATTCTTTTCACTAACATGTGTAGATTTTCCATTCTGATTTAAGAATCCAAGACAATAATGATTATGTGACATCTTTTGATATGATAGCAAATCATTTAATTTTTCTTTTCCTTGATTAAATTTAGTCACGTTTTTCAAAATCTCTTCATACTTCATTTTAAAACTTGATATGTCTTTATCTAAAACGGAAATTATTTCATTTAAAGACAGTTTCTTTTTTAAGCATTACATTTTCTTTTATAAAATTCTCATTATCCTTTTTCAATGATGATATAACTTTTTCAAAATCATCTTTTTGAGAATTTAAGAAAGAAAACGTAGAAACATGAAGTTCATTTTCTTTGTAAAGTCTTTCATTTTCCTTTGATAAAACTTTATTTTTCATTTTTTCATTCTTAAGATCATTATACAACTCATGAAATGCATCTAAGAGTTCAGTATATTGTATCTCATCTTCTTCTTGAGCCATAAAACAAATATTGGCATGTTCAATGGTTTCTTCTTCGTCAGAGGAAGAGGAATCACTATTCTCCCATGATGCTTGATAATCTTTCTTCTTTTTGAACTTTTTGCTCTTGAATTTTTCTTTGTTTTTGAGCAATGGGCAATCCTTCTTCATATGACCTATTTTATTACAATTAAAACATTTAAACTTACCTTACTTTAAGAACTTTCTGAATTCTCTTGAGAGCATTGCCATCTCCTATTCATCATCATCTGAATTGTCTGTATCTGAGGATGCATGAAAGGCAAGTTCTTTCTTCTTTGACTGAAGTTGAAGGTCATCATTCTTCCTGCCTTCAAGTTGTACTTCATATGCCATTAAATTACCATTAAGGTTTTCTAATGACATAGTTGAGAGATCATTTGCTTCTTCAATTGCAGTAGTCTTCTTCTCCCAATCTGGTGTGAGTGCACGAAGAATCTTGCGAACTTTTTCGACTTGGGTGTATTCCTTTCCAAGGGATGCTAAGGAATTTGTTATGTCGGTGAACCTTGTTATCATTTCTGAAATTGTTTCGTTCTCCATCATTTTGAAGAGTTCAAACCTGTGAACAAAACAAAATTTTAGATTCTTTAACCTTATTTATACATTCATGTGTTACCTATAGTATGTGCCATATTTGATTTGCAGATGTGGCTGTTGACACACGATTGAATTCTTCTTTGGTTAAGGCACAGAGTAATGAATTCATCACTTTGGCATCAAGGTTCGCAATCTTCTTTTGATCATCACTCCAAGCGCTATAATTGGTAGTCGGTGATTTGTCACATACATTGCATTTATATAGTCACTTTACCACACTTGTTAGCTAATAAATTCTATTAATAAGTTGTCTTTTTCCTTGCTAAATGTAGGCCCAAGTGCTTAAAGAAAGAAAAGAGAAACAAGCCCAAAAGCCCACCAAATTCTGAATTAATTCAGAATAAATTCGAAATGAAGAAATCAGGGCTAAATCTTGGCATATCAAGAGGTTGAGAAGAATTCTCCCTGAATCGAGCGGTTGAAGCCACACAATCAAGGCTGTTTCGTCAACAGTTTGGAGCAGAAACCAGAAATCAAGCAGCATATACGGGACCAACATCAAAGCAGGAGACTCCCCCCCTTTGGTGTGGCCACACCAGGGCCGCAGAAACGCGGCCCAAGCCGTGTTTCCGCGGCCAAGTAAGATTTGTTGGGGGAGCGTTTGCTCCCCCAATCTTCCCGGGATCTCCTCCTTTAGGTTTTTGGCTATAAATAGGGGTTTCAGCAAAGAAAATGCAGCGAAGACTAGGATTAAGTTTTGTATTTATTTTCTTAGGATTTAGGCTCTTTGTTAGCTAGAACGAAAGTTGTAATCTTGCTTTTTAATTTGTAGTCCAGTATCAAAATTTGTGAGAGAGAGGACTGAGAGCTTGTACTTGAAGATTGAAGTGACAGCAATACAAAGTCGAGCCAAGTTTTCTTCCACTTGCAGTACGGTATGGTTTGCATAATGTTTATGTTGTCTTCGTTATTTTCTATGAATCACTAAACGTTTTTCTGGGCTAGCTATCGAACTCTCTCTTGTTCTTCTTCTCTTCTGTTTTTAAAAGAAAAAGACTCGATGACTCATATGCATGCCTCACTTAAAAGCCTTTCTTTTTGAAAGTGTTCTTGAAGGCACATGAGGATGGGTATGGATGGTTGAATTCACAACTCTTTCACGAACATGTCTTGAATCGTTTTTAATTCATTCATGCTTCTTTGCGCTTGATGTTTTAATATTCGATTCTAACGATTTCTTGAAGAAAAAGACTCAACTCTTCTAACTGTCTTATGTGCTTTACTTAAATCTTTCTAAAAATCAACTTTAAGTTTTGCAAATGATCACTTGAGGGACTTAACATTTTAAGAGAAGAATGAACAATTGAGTAGTGAGATAGTGAGCCAAGACTTTCTTTATTATTACAAACAACAAAACAATTTCTAAGCTTTCTAAATCACCTTCTCAAAACCTTTTCTAAAAGTTGCAATTTTTCTTTCATTCATCTCTTTCTTTCCATTCTCTTTTTCATAAAAAACGAACACAACTCCTTGTTTCTAAACGATTCACCGAAAAGTTTCCATCGCATCCCTTCTTGTGGACACGACCCGTTAGCCACAAGCTACACGGTATATTCTTAACTCATTGATTGTTTCTTTATTTTCGCAATCAAATTTTGGCGTCGTTACCGGGGAGGGAACGGTGTAGTTGTTTTAACAAGTTTTGTGTGTTGTTTCAGGGACTTGAAGATCAAGATTTAGCAATCAAGCTTTGCCAAGAAGACTTGCAAATTCTGTGCCCCTACTCTCGAAAGTAGGAAACAAAATTTCAAGAAATTGCTTTGCAAAATCTGAAAAATTCATTGGACTACTAAAAACTCTTTTTTGCAGGATATATTGCTTGCAAAAATTTTAGATTTTATATGTCATATTTGTGCTATTTCTGTTATCCAACATCCCTGTTTTAAGTCAACAGTAAAACACTCGTTGAAAAGTTAAAAAATTGATTAGACATTTGCATTCTAGGCACGAGTCTTTTCAATTCCTTTACTTTACTGTTGAAGAGAGCTGGAGACAAGGTATGTATGCATAGCATATAGTTTAGGAAACATTCTTGGGTGATATTTGCTTTTGAATGCTACTTTTCTATATCTTGCACACTTTGCACGAATAAATTCTAAGGGCAAAAATCCAAGTCAAGATAAGGTGGGGAAGTCATTACCCTTTCTTAGCCCACAAACCATCTCCAAGCACTCACAAACCTAAGCCTAAATAAAATCTGATAGACGTTGGCCTTAGGGACATCTCGAACTCACTAGGAGATTATCCTAAAGAGGGAATGTGTTGGAAATTGACTCCTGCCAAATCAGTGTCTAGGAAGGGGATTGAGGGCCGAAAGCCCAAAATTGGTGGTTATTTAATTAAGGAACGTCTTTGACGGAAAACCTCCCACCAATCTTGCCCTGACCTGGCTGATTAGCTTGTGGTCAAACTCTACATTCTACCTCTTGTGGACAATCAACCAGTTAGGAGTTGTCTAGGTCAAGGTTACCTTAGACTAGGCTTGGTTGATTTCTATTGTTGACTGTTGTTTGAACTTGTTTGTGATTGTGATTGTGTATGCAAGTGTGGTCGAGAGACCCTAATTCATCTAGGTTGACTAGAAACACATCACCACCCAAGTTTGAACCAAGACCAGATCCGGTAATGGCTCAATCAACATCACTGCAGGATAGGTTCTACCCCATTAGGACTCACTTCCATCTTGCATTTCACTTCCATCGGTTGGTGAATACAATTTCGAGCTCAAGCCTCAATTCATCAACACACTCCCCAAGTTTCATGGCCTAGAGTCCGAAGATGCCTACTTCTTCATAAGAGAATTTGAGGAAGTATGTCTAATGATGAAAATCCCACACCTTATAGACAATGCTATTAGATTGAGATTTATCCCATTCGCACTTAAGGACCTAGCAAAGAAGTGGCTCTACAGCTTAGCAGCCGGTTCCATCACATCTTGGGATGATTTCATTAAGGTTTTCTTGAAGAAATTATATCCTATCCATAAAACCGCTCTCATTAGGAAGACGATCATGCAATTTAAGCAAGAACCCAGTGAACCGTTCTGGAGGTACTTTGAACGCTTTAAGGACCTCCTTGTCCAATGTCCACACTATGGAATAGAGAAATGGCGACAATGCCAAATTCTCTATGACGGTTTAGACTATTCCACCAAAACCCTCTTAGAAAGTATGTGCCAATGGGGTTTCTTGCAGAAAGATGAAGATGAAGGATGGGATTTGTATGAAAATTTAGCTGAAAAGACCATCCAATGGGAATCTGCTAGTGAGACCTCTAGGAATCCTAACTCCATCTCTTCAAAAGGAGGTCTCCATTCCATCGAATCGTCCATCGCTAATTAGGCTAAGTTAGCTAATTTGGCTAGAAGACTGGAAGCTCTAGAAACGAAAGAACCAAGTCCAGTCAATCAAGTCAGCCCGAACCAATTTCCACCCCCGGGCTGCACTTACTGTCAAGCCATGAATCATGTGTTCGAGGAATGCCCAGTGTTTCAGGCTCAGCAATCCTACTATGAACCGATGAATGCGGCCTTTTCAAGGCCGAACAACAATCCTTACGCTCCGACGTACAATCCCGGCTGGAGAAATCACCCTAATTTCTCATGGAGCCAAAACAACAATGACCATTCACGATCAAATCATGCTAGCCACTTCCATCATGGTAATAATTCTTCCAATCATCAACCCAACTTCTCCAATTTCCATAATAATCCTCCCAACCATCCACCAAACTTTTCGAATTACCAACAAAACTTTCCCAACCAAGCTCAACAATCCTCCTTCCAGAATCTTCAATTAGAAAGGAGAATGACTGACTTTGAAAGAAACATGGAGAGATATATGAAAAACCAAGACTCTCTCATGCAAACCATTCAGAGGTTAGAGGTTCAAATGAGTCAACTAGCCAACCCACAGAATGAGAGACAAAAGGGTACCCTGCCTAGTCAGCCAGTCACCAATCTGAGGAACTCCCAACAAGCTCATTTGGCTGAGGATCCTTCATTCAATCAATGTAATGTTGTTCATACATTGAGGTCAGGAAAGAGAGTTGATAACCAAGTGTCAACACCAACCAATCCCGTTCAGCACAACCACAATCAAGCCTCCACCTCATCTAATCCAAATTCTTCCAATTCTGACGAATCTGAAAAAGACAAGTCAGCCAGCCAGGTGCACCAGCCTATAGTACCATTTCCTAATAGGCTGAAAAACAACAAGCAAAATCCTCACATCGACAAGATAATCGAGATGTTTAACCAAGTGAAGATAAACGTGCCACTTCTTGATGCCATCCAACAAGTTCCTTCTTATGCTAAATTTCTTAAGGACATGTGCACCAAGAAGAGAAAGACTAATGTTCCAAAGAAGGTCTTCTTAGCCACTAATATTAGTGAGCTATTATCAGGTCCTATCCCTGTCAAGTACAAGGATCCAGGTAGTCCCACCATTGCCTGCACAATAGGACAAGCCGAGATTAGTCGTGCACTTCTTGACTTGGGGGCAAGTATCAACTTGCTTCCATTCTCTATTTATCAACAACTCGGGTTGGGTGACCTTAGTCCAACTCGAATCACCATCCAACTGGCTGATCGTTCTATTAAAGTTCCAAAAGGGGAAATCAATGATGTCTTGATCCGGGTAGGAGAGTTCATATACCCTGTCGATTTCATAGTTTTGGAGACACAACCTCTGTCCAACTCCAATCGTAGGGCTCAAACTCCAGTTATCCTAGGTCGACCATTCCTTGCTACTGCTAATGCCATCATCAATTGTAGGAATGGGTCTATGAGGTTAACCTTTGGGGACATGACTAGAGAAGTTAATGTCTTCAATCTAGGAAAACAACCCCGCGATATCGAGGACCAAACATTTGAAGTCAACCTAATTGAGAACTTGACAAGTGAACACGGGGAAGAATTGGAATCAGAAATAGAGAGTGACTTCGGGTTAGAGTCAGATGACTTTAATCTTGATCAGGTGGTAGATTATGCCGTGAATTGGGCTTCAAACCCTATTTCACCAACAATGGAGCCAACAGATTTGACTAGTCCTTCTAGTGAGCCTTCCTCCTCCTTAGAATTGAAAGTCCTACCTGCGCATCTCAAGTATGTCTATCTTGGCGAACAAGAGACCTTTCCCGTCATCATTGCCTCCCATTTAAATGACGGGGAAGAAGAAGATCTAAAAGATATTCTAAGAAAACATAGGGAAGCCATTGGGTGGACTATAACTGATATAAAGGGATTAAGTCCAACCATCGTTCAACACCGCATTCATCTCAATGAAGACGCCACACCTAAGAGAGACCCGCAGCGTAGGTTAAACCCTATAATGCAAGAGGCTGTTCATGCAGAAATCATAAAACTCTTAGATAATGGGATAATTTATCCCATTTCTGATAGCCAATGTTTTAGTCCTGTCCATGCGGTTCTAAAGAAATCTGGTTTCACCGTAGTGGAAAATGAGAACAAAGAGTTGGTTCAAACTCGACTTCCCACGAAGATCCGAGTTTGCATTGACTATAGGAAACTGAATGCTGCAACTCGTAAGGACCATTTTCCACTTTCCTTCATTGATCAAATGCTTGAACATCTGGCGGGTCACGAGTATTACTGTTTCTTGGACGGTTACTCGGGCTATAACCAGATCCCTATCGCTCCTGAGGACCAAGAAAGACTACGTTCACATGTCCATTTGGGACATTTGCTTATCGTCGAATGCCCTTCGGCTTATGCAATGCCCCAGCAACGTTTCAACGTTGCATGTTGAGTCTTTTCTCTGATATGGTAGAACGCTTCTTAGAAATCTTCATGGATGATTTCTTCATCTACGGAGATTCATTCACTCAATGTCTCCACCATCTAGAACTCGTCCTCCAATATTGTGCTGAGAAAAATCTGACACTAACTGGGAGAAATGTCACTTCATGGTAAAACATAAAATTGTCTTGGGTCATGAAATCTCCAAGAAAGGAATTGAAGTGGATAGAGCCAAAATTGAGGTTATTGCTAAGCTTCCCATGCCTAAATGCGTTAAGGACATTAGATCCTTCTTAGGACATGCTGGTTTCTACCAAAGATTTATCAAGGATTTTAACAAAATTGCTAGGCCCTTGACTAATCTGTTAGTTAAGGATGTGTCCTTCACTTTCGATGCTGAATGCATAAATTCTTGGGAGAAGCTTAAGAGAGAGTTTATTTCTGCACCAATCATATCTGCACCGGATTGGTCTAAGCCGTTTGAGATCATGTGTGATGCTTTCGATTTTGCCATAGGCGCTGTCCTAGGACAACGCATTGATAACAAGCAGCATGTGATCTACTACTCTAGTAGGACTCTCAACGATGCTCAAATGAACTACACTACGACCGAGAAAGAATTCTTGGCAGTAGTGTTTACCTTAGAGAAGTTTCGTCCCTACCTACTAGGGTCCAAAACCACCGTTTTCATCGATCATTCTACGCTTAGGTACCTCATGATGAAGAAGAATGCCAAGGCCCGACTCATTCATTGGATCCTCCTTCTTCAAGAATTCGATCTTGAAATTCGAGATAAGAAAGGCGTAGAAAATGTCGTTGCTGACTACCTCTCATGGATCCCTAATTCTCCATGCAACGAATTACCCATAAATGAGGATTTTCCTGATGAACATCTCTTAGCTATCTCTAGGGAACCTTGGTTTGCTGATATAGTGAATTGCTTAGTCACAAACCAAACTCCATCTCATTGGTCCAAAAACGATGTGCACCGGTTCTTGTCCCAAGTCCGGTATTTCTTTTGGGAGGAACCGTATCTTTTCAAGTACTGTTCTGACCAAATTATTAGGAGATGCATTCCCGATAAGGAGGTTAAGAGTGTTCTGTCCTTTTGTCACGAACTTGCATGCGGTGGACACTTTGGTCCCCGCAAGACTGCTGAAAAGGTGCTACAAAGTGGGTTTTATTGGCCCACTCTGTTCAAAGATGCTTATAAATTTTGCAAGATGTGCCCTAGATGCCAAATGGTAGGAAGGATCTCACACCGAAATATGATGCCCCTCAACCCAATTCTAGAAATAGAACTCCTTGATGTTTGGGGCATTGACTTTATGGGTCCATTTTCTAATTCATTTGGGAACCAATACATATTGGTTGCTGTTGATTACGTGTCCAAGTGGGTAGAAGCCATTCCTTGTAAAACTAATGATAACAAAGTTGTCATAAAATTTTTGAAAGAGAACATTTTTTCCCGCTTCGGAACCCCTCGTGCTATCATCAGTGATAATGGCACTCACTTTTGCAATAGATCTTTTGAAGCCCTTATGCGAAAGTATGCCATAACCCACAAGTTGTCCACACCTTATCATCCTCAAACCAGTGGGCAAGTTGAGGTTTCAAATAGACAAGTCAAGCTTATATTGGAGAAAACTGTGAACCAAAACCGGAAAGATTGGTCCATCAAACTTGTAGATGCTCTATGGGCCTACAGGACCGCTTTTAAGACAATTCTAGGAATGTCTCCCTATAGGTTAGTCTATGGCAAACCTTGTCACTTGCCCGTTGAGTTAGAGCACCGAGCCTTATGGGCAATCAAGCAGTTGAATTTCGACTTGACTAAGGCCGGTGACCTTCGGAAATTACAAATTTTCGAATTGGAGTTGTGAAATGAAGCCTATGAAAATGCTATGATCACTAAAGAACGAGTCAAGATTTTCCATGACAAGAACATCATAAGAAAAACCTTTGTCCCTGGACAAAAAGTCTTACTCTATAATTCTAGGCTTCATCTTTTTCCAGGAAAATTGAAATCGAGATGGACTGGGCCATTCGTTGTAAAAACCGTGTTTCCACACGGTGCAGTTGAGATCAGTGACCCCAAGAATGGAAATGACTTTAAGGTAAATGGTCAACGCCTTAAACCTTTCTTGGAATCGGTGCCGGTAAATGAAACGGCAATGGGTCTTTTTGACCCAGTGTATCGGTAACTTTCCTCTTTTCCAGTTTATTTCATGTACTTATACATTTCTTTCATACATTGGGGACAATGCATGAGATAAGTGTGGGGGAGGGTTCTAACATAACTGATATAAAAAAAAAAAAAAAAAGAAAAAAATGGATATATATATAAAAAAAAAACTTTTTGAAAAGGGTAGACAATATTTTGATATATTTTTTGTAAGAATTTAAGTCAATTTTAAGGAATAGGAGAATCATAATTAGGATTTCTTACACTTGGTCAAAATAAGATAACTTGTTTGATTTTTAGGGTCAGGAAGAAAATTTGTGAAAGTAATTTAGTCTTGATATTTACCTTGATGACATATGCACGCAAAATACACTTACACACTTAGGGTTTAAAAACAGAGACTTTTATGCCTTATAAAAAAATATATATAAAAAAAACAAGTCTAATTATTGATTAGCTAGGTGCTTTGACCTAAGCAAGCCTTAGTATTTATGCAAAAGATAATTAGATAAGTTTGAAAAAAATGTGTATCTTCTGATTAAACTGGGTATTTATGCCTCATGAAGCATAGGTATTCACGCCTAAAAGGGGTACATCGTATAAATAAAAACCTTGGTTTCGTGGCCTTATCTGCTCGAGTGTTTAAGTCCTTAGGGGTGTTTTCTCACCTGGTGCCCTAAAACTGTCCGGTTTGGGTGTCACCGACTGAATGCTCGTTACATGGGAAGATTAGAAAGCCTAATGAAATTGAGGAATAAATTTCACCAAAAATAAATAAATATAAGGCATAGGAGTTAATGTTGAAGAACCCTTAATAAACTTCACAGTCACGATGGTGCATACGACTCAGGGTAAATTAATAGACTAGATGAGAAGTACAATTTGACTCCTTACTTTAATTGATGACATGTTTTTGAATAGAGACTAAGATTAGGAATGAAAGATTTGATATTCCTATAACTTATAGATTACTTAAGCTCTCACAAATATACTTCAAATATTTTCTCCTTCAAAAAAAAAAAACTTTTCGAAAATACTAATTTTTTTCTCTTTCTTTTTGGATTTTGTGGGTGTAATCCGCTGAAAATCCTCACGAGACAAAACTCGTCCTCTAGGGGTAACCTAGAGGTTTAACGGCTTGTTGCACATGCTCAGTGCAATCGAGTGACCTGCGAAAGTGGTCTAATAATTGATTCGAGTTAGTCTGATGTTTTGCTCGAGGGCGAGCAAAAGATAAGTGTGGGGGTGTGATTTGTCACATACATTGCATTTATATAGTCACTTTACCACACTTGTTAGCTAATAAATTCTATTAATAAGTTGTCTTTTTCCTTGCTAAATGTAGGCCCAAGTGTTTAAAGAAAGAAAAGAGAAACAAGCCCAAAAGCCCACCAAATTCTGAATTAATTCAGAATAAATTCGAAATGAAGAAATCAGGGCTAAATCTTGGCATATCAAGAGGTTGAGAAGAATCCTCCCTGAATCGAGCGGTTGAAGCCACACAATCAAGGCTGTTTCGTCAACAGTTTGGAGCAGAAACCAGAAATCCAGCAGCATATACGGGACCAACATCAAAGCAGGAGACTCCCCCCCTTTGGTGTGGCCACGTGGCCACACCAGGGCCGCGTAAACGCGGCCAAGTAAGATTTGTTGGGGGAGCGTTTGCTCCCCCAATCTTCCCGGGATCTCCTCATTTAGTTTTTGGCTATAAATAGGGGTTTCAGCAAAGAAAAATGCAGCGAAGACTAGGATTAAGTTTTGTATTTATTTTCTTAGGATTTAGGCTCTTTGTTAGCTAGAACGAAAGTTGTAATCTTGCTTTTTAATTTGTAGTCTAGTATCAAAATTTGTGAGAGAGAGGACTGAGAGCTTGTACTTGAAGATTGAAGTGACAGCAATACAAAAGTCGAGCCAAGTTTTCTTCCACTTGCAGTACGGTATGGTTTGCATAATGTTTATGTTGTCTTCGTTGTTTTCTATGGATCACTAAACGTTTTTCTGGGCTAGCTATCGAACTCTCTCTTGTTCTTCTTCTCTTCTGTTTTTAAAAGAAAAAGACCCGATGACTCATATGCATACCTCACTTAAAAGCCTTTCTTTTTGAAAGTGTTCTTGAAGGCACATGAGGATGGGTATGGATGGTTGAATTCACAACTCTTTCACGAACATGTCTTGAATCATTTTTAATTCATTCTTGCTTCTTCGCGCTTGATGTTTTAATATTCGATTCTAACAATTTCTTGAAGAAAAAGACTCAACTCTTCTAACTGTCTTATGTGCTTTACTTAAATCTTTCTAAAAATCAACTTTAAGTTTTGCAAATGATCACTTGAGGGACTTAACATTTTAAGAGAAGAATGAACAATTGAGTAGTGAGATAGTGAGCCCAGACTTTCTTTATTATTACAAACAACAAAACAATTTCTAAGCTTTCTAAATCACCTTCTCCAAAACCTTTTCTAAAAGTTGCAATTTTTCTTTCATTCATCTCTTTCTTTCCATTCTCTTTTTCATAAAAAACGAACACAACTCCTTGTTTCTAAACGATTCACCGAAAAGTTTCCATCGCATCCCTCCTTATGGACACGACCCGTTAGCCACAAGCTACACGGTATATTCTTAACTCATTGATTGTTTCTTTTTTTCCGCAATCAGTCAGTTTGGTGTACGCTGCTTCTACTATATTTTATAGTTCGTAGTTGAGCGATTGCAAGTAAATTTTCATTCTACACTTCTAATAGTTGTAGTTCGATCCATCAAATAGCGGTGGACGTTGTGTAGAATGTCCTTCTCTGAATTGCGATGAAGGAAACTCCGTTGCCATCCTTGTCGGGTGTTGACCGGGTATGCAGGGCTTTGATAGTGTATGCCAGGCCAGGCTCTGATACCAATTGTAGGATCTAAAAATTACGTCAACACAATACTCAAACAAAGATAGTTAGCGTTAAATAAAAGAACTTGCAAGTAAGGAAATAAATCTCAGAAAATGCAAACGCAAAAACAAGAGATTTTATCCTGGTTCGGTCCTCTTGACCTACATCCAGTTCCCAAGCAACCCGCTTGAGATTTTCCTTATCCTTGATTTTGTACACCCAAAACCAACACCTTGTACACCACTTAAAAAATTCCCTTTGCCAAATGTGTACAACTCTTCTACACCAAGAAGACAACAACTCCTTGTACAACTTCTCTTCAACCCGAAGATGCTCTTGTACAATTTTTCTCTTTGATGAATACAATCAATCCTATAAGCCTTGAATCTGTATGTGATCATGAAAAAGGACTCTTATAAGTGGACTCTCAGAATTTTTCACAATGGAGTAGGAATTTGTGTGAAGAATAGAAAGTGAAAATAGTTTTCTGAAAAATAGATTTTTGAACAGAATTTTTAGGAAGAAAACTATTGATATGAATTGGTGTTTTTAGCCTAGGACCACATCCCTATTTATAGGTGAAATCTATGATCAGTTAGGGAAGTTATCAATATGAATTTGAATTTTGAAATGTTGGATAAAATACCAGAAATTAGAAACTAACTAACAGTCAGAAATTTCCATTAGTCGACTTGAGGAAGAGGGTTAGTCGACTAGGGTAACAAGTTTTGCCTATAGTAGTCGACTTATAAAGGGGGCAAGTCGACTAGGGAATGACTGATACAAATGACATATTTCTGGAAACTGAACTTAGTCGACCAGCAGTATTTATAAGTCGACTACAACTATTATTAGTCGACTAGGGAAAAGTATAAGTCGAGTAATCATGGTATGCAGAACAGAAACAGAGAGTTGGTATGTATCTAAAGCAAAACTAAGTCGACTATAGTTAGGAGTAAGTCGACTATAGGCGATATAAGTCGACTAATCATGAGTATAAGTCGACTATAAGGCTTATGATGTGTGTGTGTGTGCGCGCGCGCGCTTCAAGGCTTTTAACATTCTAATAAACAATACAATACACATCCATAGCCATTATCCTTGGGAAGTCTTGAGCATGTAGGACTCTTGTATAAGCTTGTCAGATAGAGCTCCAATGAAATGTCATCACAAATGTATCATCAAAATCAAGTTCCAACAAGTAGGAGTGGTTACGGCTAGTTACATGCCATGTGGCATGACATGATTGGTAGGGTAGTTTCATGTAATTTTTTTATCTCGTATCACACCTACTTATCACGATCTGCCTCTCAAAACTGTAAAACTTTATCTTTTCTAAACAATATAAATATGTATGTGTGTGTGTGTGTGTGTGTGTGTGTGTGTGTGTGTGTGTGTGTGTGTATATATATATATATATATATATTGTAGAGGTAAATTTTGATCGTACACATATTTTGCATTTTTTTCATTACACTCTTACATTTATCGTGTAATAAATCTGCTAATTTACTTGTCTTAAATGTCTATTTTGTAGAAGATAATCATAAAGAGAAAGGAAATTAAAACAAATAAATACCTGTTAAAATCAGATTTAATCGGATCTATTTGGTTAGCAGAGGATGATCCCAAATCCAGTTAGAACAAATTAAGGATTGGGACAAATGTTGAGCTGAAGATCGGAGCAAATCAGAAAGATTACACCAAATGGAAACCAGTAAAATTTAGATTTCTATAAATCCATTTTGGTTAGCTAAAGATCAACTGAGGATAACGTCAAATATAGAGTCCAAATTTAAAATCTAAAGGGATAAATGGATAGAAAGAAGATCAACGGATTAGATGAAGCAATTTTGACGCAGATTCTTACTGGATATATTTTAATATTTGAATCATAACTTTCGCTACCATAACTCAAATCTGATGATTCAAGATGATCCAGAAAGAAGACATAAAGGGCTACAAATCTTAAGTTGATCACTATTTCTAATTCTGTCATTTGATAAGTTATAGGCAGCAATCAACACGCCAACAAGCTGCAGATTAGAACTAAATATCCACATCAAATCAAGTTTGGAGATAAAGGGAGGATTCAAATTCAGAAATAGCCAGCTCTCCTTATCTTTTAACTCATTTCCTTATCCCTTTCTATGCTATAAATACTCCACACATCAGAGGCAGAGAGAGCAACTAAGTAGAGATAGGTTCTTAGGCAAGTTTTTCATTCTTTTTAGTATCGGTTTTTATTTTCATTTTATGTAATTTTTATTTCTTTGTAAGCATAAGTTAGACTGAGATTCATGTAAGTAAGAGAGAGACTTATGTTGAGAGTGACACCGATGTAACCTTCTCCTTTCTTTCATAGTTTCTACAAGCAATCAAAGGTAACATCTTTATGCTTTTCTTTGTTTATATGTTCTTCTTCTTTTTTCTACTTTTTCTCTTTTGGTTTTGATGAATGTCTAAGTGAATCTAGAAGCATCAGTATAGCCATACTTATGTGAGTGCCACCGATATTTCATGATGATGTTTTCCTCCTCAAGATTCTGTATCATTTCATTCTTGTTCGTCTTGATGATGTAATGCGAATGGGGACTGAGCTCGATCTTATAAGTTATGCGTTGACCGCCTCCGAAGCAAGGTAAAACATGCAAGGTTTCCAGGTAAGTCATAAACCAGAGGAGGTAAGTTTTTCTTTTAGGTTTTCTTTCTTTCTTTTTTTAAACTTTTAGTTTAGATCACCAATACCACAATTTCCCAACTCTTTTATCACTCTTTTTAATTTCTTTTTATAAATCCATTTTCTCCACCTTCTCAATCTATTACTTTCTTCCTAACTTGATTGTAATTTATTTTCTTTTTTTTAAGAATTAAAAGAAGATCTTAAATCATTCTTTGTAACCTAAAAGAGAACTTACTAAAAAGCTTTCATCGCCAGTCCCTTCTTGTGGATCACGACCCGCATAGCCACTTGCTATAGCGGTAGTATTGAGTACTTACACATTCTATTTTGCATTTCTGAAATTCTGTATTCTTTTGTGCAGGTTCAAACTCAATCAAATTTTAGCACCGTTGCTGGAGAGGGACGGTAAGTTAGTCTCTTTTTAAGTTTACATTTTTTGTTAACCTTCTTCTTTTTTTCTTGGTGTACAGGTTTATCAACAAAGAAATTTTGCCGCAGTGGACATATAAGTGGCCCTGGACTCTGCTCAAGAAAGTAGAGCCCAAAAGCCCTTAGATTTTCTACATTCCAGTGGCAATCCGAGTGAACTACTAACCTGTATTTCTGCAGGTTGGCTGAATTGCAAAGCTGAAATTTTGTGGCTATTTATTTTCTTATTTGTCTCACTGCACATACTTTCTAACCTCAAAAGTAATATGATGTTTGTTAAATGCTAAAAACTGTTTAGACTTTACATTTAGGCACGTGTCTAATTCGTTTACATTTTATATTACTGTTGAAGAGTACTGGAGCAAAAGGTACGTATGCATAGCATATAGTTTAGAAAACATTCTTGAGTGATTATTTGCTTGTTGAATGTTACTTTTCTATATCCTGCACAATTTGCACAATCAATCTCAAGGGCTTGTTCTATAAACAAGATAAGGTTGGGAAGTCATTACCCTCCCTTAGCCCACAAACAATCTCCTCACTCACTAACCCAAGCGTAACTAAAACTGAGAAGACGTTGGCCTTAGGGCCATCTCGGACTCATATAGGAGACTGACCTAAGGGGGAAGTTGATTTGAATTTGACTCTTGTCAAATCGGTGTCTAAGGTTGAGGATTGAGGGGCAAAACTCTGAAGGCTAGTGGTTTGGCTTAATTAGGCTCATTGCTTTTAAGCACGGATACTCCCACCAATCTTGCCCCTACCTGGCCGATTAACTTGTGGTCAGATTCGACAATATACCCCTCGTGGACAGTTTAACCAATCAGGAGTTGTCTAGGTCTAAGGTTTACCCTAACTTAACTTAGATTTTTTCCTTTTTGTTTGTTTGTTTATTTGTTTGTTTTTCTTTGTTTGATTTTGATAATTCTTGTGTGATATGGCTTATAACAACAATTTTTCTATTTTTAATGGTAATCTATGTTACACCCCGACCTCTTTTTCAAATATTACCAACCCGGCATATCATAACTTTAACCAACCTTTTGTGCCAGATTGGTCTTATCCAAATTAATTCATGCCCCAGTCCCAATACTATGAACAAGACTGGAATAATCATCACTACTCTTTATAGAGTCAATGGGGATACAACTCCCCCGAGTCATATTGTCAACCACCTTACCAACATCTAGCTTCATATACTTCTTCTCCCGAACAACCATTAGAAGAATCAATTGACTGGGAAAAGAGGATGGAAGCCTTAGACGAGCTTGAGCGACGAATTCAAATTTTAGAAGACTCAAAATCTCGTCAAAATTTTCAAGTCATAGATCCTTACTCTATTTTTCAAGAAGAATATGCCGACTTAGAAAAAAGTATGGAATTCATGATTCAATCCCAAAATCAGCCACTCGATATGATAGAAGCAAGACTTAGTAGATTGAAAAACATCCGTAGGAATAAGAAAACTCTCCCTACCCAATCTTTGACTATTCTCAACATCTCTAGCCATATTTATGAAAATCAAGAATCATGGTATCTTGAAGACTTGACCAAGATTCAATTTCACCACAAAACCTTGAACTTGACCAATATCAACCCATTGACGAATTGGCAAGTTTTCATTTTAATGAGATTGAACTTGGATTATGAATGTGAACCCGATCCCTAACTTTTTGATTCAGTTTTCGTCTTCGAATTTATGTTGACTCCGGTATTCTTACCCAATTTGGACCAATTTTTCGAGTCAACATTTATTCCTATACCCATAGATGTAGAAATAGAATCACCAATTTTGGATAGTCACATTCCATTGATGGGAAAAAAATGTGAATTTCAATTCTTGGACTTGGACTCAACACTTGAACCAAAACCAACTCTCGAACTCAAAGTTGATTTTTCCCGAGTTAGTATTGGTTCCTGAAGTTATCATTCTTGAGCCCAAGTCAACCATTCCACCAAATCACATTCTTCTGTTGGACATAGGTATAGACCATGATGACTCTGTGATGATTTTTCAAGACTGGTCATATAAAGGGAATAAGTTTCATGATAGGATCTTTCATGATCCTATTCATATTGGGGACTGTAAATATATAAATAGAAAAGAGGTCAATGAAGGTGGATTCCGTGAACCACCACATTATCTTGATTGGGAAGCAATGCTTGACCCAATCAGACCACCATCGGAACCACCACCATAAGGTAATATTTTCCTTCCCTTTCTTCTTTTCATGCATCTATGCATTAATTCATACATCGAGGACAATGCATGAGATAGGTGTGGGGGAGGGTTCTAACATAACTTAAGTTTTTCTTTTATTATTTAAAAAAAATTATTAACATTTTCTTTACTTTTAAAAAAAACTTTTTGAAAATAGAAAAAATATTTTGACATATTTTTTGTAAGAAATTAAGTCAATTTTAAGGAATAGGAGAATCATAATTAGGATTTCTTATACTTGGTCAAAATAACATTATTTGTTTGATTTCCAAGGTTAGGAAGAAAATTTAGAAAAGTAATTTAGTCTTGATTTTTACCTTGATAATATATGCATGCTTTATACACTTACACACATAGGGTTCAAAAACAAAGATTCTTATGCCTTATTAAAAAAAGAAAAAAGAAAATATATATATATATATATATATATATATATATATATAAATCATCTTATTAAGCTGGGTATTTGTGCCTCATAAAGCATAAAGTATTCACACCTAAAAGCGGTTCATATAATAATACTTAGTTTTGTGGCCTTATTTGCTCGAGTTCTTAAGTCCTTGGGGTGTTTTCTCACCACGTGCCCTAAGACTGTTTGGTTTGGGAATCACCGATTAAAGGCTCGTTACATGGGCAATTAGAAAGCCTAATAGAACTAAGGAATAATATCACCAAAAATAAAAAATAAAAGAGAAAAAAATAATAAGACATAAGAGTTAGAGTTAAAGAATCTGGAGTCAAAATTTCACGGTCTCAAAGTGCATATAACTTAGGGTAAAATAATAGACTAGATGAGAAATATAGTTTGACTCCTTGCCTTGATTGATAACAAGTTTTTGAATAAAGACTAAGCTTAAGAATGAAAAGTTTGATTTTTCTATAACTTTTAGATTACTTAATTCTTACAATAATACTTCAAATATTTTCCTCTTTCAAAATGTGTTTTCAAAATACTAACACTTTATTTTTCTTTCTTTATGGATTTTGTGGGTGTAATCCACTGAAAACCCTCACGAGACAAAACTCGTCCTCTAGGGGGAACCTAGAGGTTTAACGGCTTGTTGCACATGCTCAGTGCAATCACGTAACCTGTGAAAGTGATTTAATAATCTTTGATTTAGTTTTGTTGTTTTGCTCGAGGATGAGCAAAAGATAGGTGTGGGGGTGTGATCGTACACATATTTTGCATTTTTTCATTACACTCTTACATTTATCGTGTAATAAATCTGCTAATTTTTCTTATCTTAAATGTCTATTTTATAGAAGATAATCATAAAGAGAAAAAAGATTAAAATAAATAAATACTAGTTAAAATCAGATTTAACTGGATCTATTTGGTTAGCTGAGGATGATTCCAGATCTAGTTAGAAGAAATCAAGGATTGGGATAAATGTTGAGCTGAAGATCAGAGCAAATCAGAAAGATAACACCAAATGAAAACTGGTAAAACTCGGATTTCTATAAATCCATTTTGGTTAGCTAAAGATCAACCGAGGATAACGTCAAATACAGAGTCCAAATTCATAATCCAAAGGGATAAATGGATAGAGAGAAGATCAACGGATGAGATGAAGCAATTTTGACTCAGATTCTGACTGGATACATTTAAGTATTTGAATCATAACTTTCGCTACCAGAACTCAAATCTGAGGAAATTAAGGCCCAAATGAACACCTTAGGTCAGAGAATGGATAGGTTGGAAGTGGAATGTCATGATGGAGGTCGTAATAAAGAGCGTCAACTCAATAATCGCCGAGAGGAGAGAATCAATATGAATTACAATCGATACGATGAGGATGAACAATACTTGAAGAATATCAAAGTGGACGTATCGAACTTTGACGGCCGCTTAGACCCACAATATTACCTTGATTGGGTAATGAGTTTAGAGCGTTATTTCAAGTGATATGAGATGTCCGAAGAGGGGCGAGTCCATTTTGCTGCCATGAAACTGGTGGGACAAATGGGATAATATTGGTCAAATGTTGAAACACTGATAGCACTAAGGAGGTAAGAACCGATCCGGATTTGGGATGAGATGAAGGCCAAGTTAAGCCAGAAGTACCTCCCAATTACTTTTTAGGATCAACTGTTAGACAAATGGAGTAGGTTGACACAAGAAACTCGCTCTGCTAGTGAATACATTAAGAAATTTGATGAGTTTTTGACCCGATGCAATGAGTTTGTCGATGAATCTCCAACGGTAACCCTCTCTAGGTTTAGGTCTGGTCATCGTGATGATCTTCGTAGAGAACTCTTTGCAAGAGGTGTTAGTGATTTAGAACACGCCTATCAAATAGTAGGGACTTAGATGCGTCTCGAGGATCTTACTATCAATGAGGTTCAGATTACAAGAGCCAAGGCGCTAGAGCCACCTCTGGACAGTCCCAGCTCAACCCAATACTAACAGTTCGGCCCCAATGGGAGATCTCAAGGGTAAAGGCCCAGTCGAGAGCGTGCCACGAACCAACCCCTATACCAATGCTTTAAATGTCAAGGTTATGGGCATGTAGAAAAGTTCTGCCCAAGTAAATCCAGAACCCTCTTTCTGAATGATCAATCAGATAAGGTGCAGGACGAATCTCAAAAGGACGTTGTATTCACAGGGAATGCGAGCAGTGATTCTGAGAATGACTTGGAACACGAGAAAGTTCTTAGTACTACAAGGCATGTTGCTGTTGTTTGATGTACCCTCGCTCAACTTAAAGATATGGTTGACTGGCGAAGAACCTCGATCTTCCACACATGGATAAAGATTGGTGAAAAATATTATAAAATCATTGTCGATAGTGAAAGTTGTATAAATATTGTGTCATCTAGTTTGATTTCGAAGATAGGGTTGAAGACGTTCCTTCACCCTAGCCCGTACAAAGTTACCTGGATTAACGCAGCATCGATAGAGGTGAACGAATGATATCTTGTACCTGTGTAATTTGCCACCTATAAGGACAAAATTTGGTGTGATGTAATAACTATGGATGCAGGACATGTGATTCTTGGCCGAGCTTAGTTATTTGATATGGATGTAACTTTACGGGGAAAGTCCAACACTTGTACTTTTAACTATGAAGGGTAACGGATCAAACTAATTCCAAGTCAACCTAGATCCAAACAAGAGAAAAAGCCAGTGGACACGAGAAAAGAGAAGAACCTCAACTTAATCAGCCCTAAAGAAATTGAGAAAGAAGTGATTAGTGGGGCACAAGTCATCATTTTGGTTGCTCGAGAAGTAGCGAAAGAATCTCATGAGACGATTCTTCCTGAAGTGGCCCTTATTAACACGGAGTTTGCTTATGTGTTTCCTGACGATCTCCCTGATCAACTGCCACCGATGCGGAGCATTGAACATGCAATTAATCTAGTTCTGGGAGCCACTCTACCCAACTTGCCGCACTATCGGATGAACCCGATGGAACATGCAGAATTACAAAGCCAAGTTGAAGAGTTGTTGAGCAGAGGGTTCATACGAGAGAGTTTGAGCCCTTGCGCGGTCCCCGCACTATTAACGCGGAAGAAAGATTGAACATGGCGTATGTGTGTGGATAGCCGTGCTATCAATAAAATAATAGTAAAATACAGTTTTTAAATTCTTAGGTTGGATGATATGCTTGACATGATGATCGGTGTTACTATCTTTTCAAAAATAGATTTGAAGAGTGGTTACCACCAAATTCGAATTCGCTCGGGAGATGAATGAAAAATAGCCTTTAAAATGAAGGATGGGCCGTATGAGTTGATGGTCATGCCGTTCAGCTTGTCTAATGCTCCAAGCATTTTTATGAGAATGATGACACAAGTATTGCGACCCTTTATTGGAAAGTTCCTAGTCGTATATTTTGATGACATCCTCATTTATAGCAAATCAACGGAGCAACAGTTGGACTACCTCACGCAAGTCTGTATAGTTTTGAGAAAGGAGAGTTTATATGCCAAACCTAAGAAATGTACCTTTCTTACAAATCAAGTCATTTTCTTAGGAGTGATTATTTCTTCACAATGTGTCTCTGTAGATCCCGATAAAATTAAAGCTATCGTGGAATAGCCAGAATCACGCAACATTTGAGAAGTGAGAAGTTTTCATCGGTTAGCCACTTTCTACAGACGTTTTATTCAAAATTTTAGAACCATCATGGCCCCATTACCGATTATTTGAAAAAGGAGGAATTCGAATGGACTAAAGCTGCTACCAAGGTGTTTTAGGAAATCAAAGAGAAAATGACGGAAGCTCCTGTTATGAGGCTTTCAGATTTCATGAAAGTTTTTGAAATTACTTGTGATGCCTCAGGCGTTGGGATGGGTAGTGTTTTGAGCCAGGAAAAGCATCACGTTGCCTATTTTAGCGAAAAATTAAATTATGCTAGGCAACGGTACTCCACCTACGATAAGGAGTTCTATGCGGTAGTGCAAACTCTGCGTTACTGGCGTCATTACTTGTTACCGCAAGAATTCGTCATTTATTCAGACCATGAAGCCCTTAAATATCTCAACTCTCAAAAGAAGTTGAATTTGAGGCATGGTAGGTGGGTAAAATTCCTTCAAGATTACACCTACGTCCTTAAGCATGAGGCCAGGATAGAAAATAGGGTTGTTGATGCTCTTAGCCGTCGTCGCGCCATACTTTCTGTCATGAGCACTGAAGTGGTTGATTTTGAGAAGATCAAAAACACTTATGAGTCATGTCCTGATTTTAGAAATATATACACTGTCTTAAGGGATAATTTGACTCATGAGATGATGGTTTTCTTCTGCAAGACGGATATTTGTTCCACTCTCGTCTGTTGTGTATCCCTCGCACCTCATTGAGAGAATTTCTGGTATAGGAATTTGACGCTGGGGGACTTGCTGGACACTTCGGGCGAAATAAAACAATTGAAGCTGTAGAACATCGTTTTTATTGGCCGAGCTTAAAAAGAGATGTTGTAAGGCTTGTTAATCAATGTCGTACATGTCAACTCGCCAAGCAACAGAAACAAAACACTGGTCTCTATACTCCCCTACTAGTTCCAAACTGTCCTTGACAAGATGTCAGTATGGATTTCGTACTGGATTTACCAAAAACCACAAGAAAGCATGATTCCATACTTGTTGTAGACCATTTTTTGAAGATGGCTCATTTTTTTGCCATGTTCCAAAACGTCGAATGCATCTCAGATTGCTACGATCTACTTTGATGAAGTTGTTAGGCTACATGGGCTACCCAAAATAATTGTCTCAGACAGGGATGTTAAATTCACGAGTTACTTTTGGAAAACCCTATGGTATAAAATGGGAACCAAACTTCAGTTTTCTACTGTCTTTCACCCACAAACTGATGGACAAATTGAAATAGTCAATAGAAGTCTTGATAATCTGCTACGATGTTTAGTGGGTGAAAATCTTAGAACGTGGGATCTTGTGTTACCTACTGCTAAGTTTGCATACAACAGTTCTATCAACAGAACTATAGGATGAGTCCATTTAAGGTAGTGCATGGTTATCAACCTGGCAACCTATAAACTTAATTCCCATGGCACCCCATCATACTAGGATGTCTAAGTCAGCTGCATCATTTGCATCGCATATTCACGACTTGCATAAGGAGATTAGCAAACAAATTCAGAAAAATAATGCAAACTATAAAGCTTATGCAGATTTGCACAGGAAAGCGTATGAGTTTAACGTAGGAGACTACGTGATGGTTCGGATTCGACCGGAACGGTAGCCCCTGGTACCGTAAAGAAATTGCATGCACGTAGTGCGGGACCATTCAAAATTTTGAAGAAAATTAGTTCAAATGCATATGTAGTAGATCTCCCACAGGATTTTGGCATTAGTCCTTTTAATATTGAAGATCTGATTGCTTATAAAGGACCAAATTTTTCCCTTGATAATCTTTATTGGATGAGCCTTCCCATGAGCCAATTTCTGAGAGACCCCTATTACCTCCTCTTCCCCAAGTACATCTCACCAATACGGCAGAACAAATTAATGAAATTATTGATGATCAGATTTTCTCTACTAGAAATGGTAGTTACCACAGATTTTTGGTTCGTTGGAAAGGACTACCTGATTCTGATAACACTGGGATTAATCGAGAGGAACTCCAACGGTTGGACTCTGATCGTCTGGAGCATTATAAGAGCCGAGGAGGTTCACATTCGACAGAATCGAGTTTTTCCCAACCCCGGGGGAATGATGGGGATATCTCTTCAGGATTACGATTCTACACCAGAAGGTGTCGTCGCACTCTTTCAATTTAGTTCGATTAGGATCGGGAATTCAAGCTACATTAGGCTGTTCGTTTTAATTCTTTTTTTCCCTTTTATTGTAATTTTTATTTATTTATTTGGTAATTTCTTTTAGTCCCATATCGGTTGTAATGGGATATTTTCATAGATGTAGGCCTATTTAAGGCCAAGACTGATATTGTTATTGGCAGTTTTGAAATGAATAAAATTTGCTTTTAAAGCTTTGTAACCTGTGTGCTTTGAGTGAGAAATCTTAAGGAGAGAATCCTGCCCAGTTCCCCGTCAGTTACCTCACCCAACATTTGAAAATCTTAAAAGTCCAAAAACTGTCCCATCATTCTAAATCAGCACCGACTTGAATTTCACTAAAATATCAAGTCATTCTGGACTCTAGACCAAAGTCTCACTATTATTTAAAAATAAAATCATTGAAATCATTTCCAAACATTAGAATATAATAATTAGAACATCTGGTAGTTGGAAATGCGAAGAAACAAGATGCCAAGTGTATGATATTCAGTGACCATTGAGCTTTGGCGAATGACAAGGAAAAGCGTGTTCCACATCAACCAATTAAACTACACAACTATATTGAAACTAGATTGACTTTACTTCTGATAATACGTTGGACAAGTATAACACATAAAATGCTAATGAAAAAAGAAACTGCAGAGAAATACTCGAAGAAAAGAATCTCTAGTCACAACACTCATACCAACATATGGTTTTTATAGAAACAAATGGATACCCAACTCAAGCTTAGCCTCAGGAAATTGACAAACCTCTAAGATTTCAAATTCTTTAAACAAAATATTTGCCGGTTTGGACGCTACAAGAAATGGAAATGCACATAAATTGCCTTGCTCTTAGTTTGTAAATAATGAAAGAAATAAGAAGTATTATCATTCACAGTAACTTCCCCAAGGTGTAGGTCTATAATTGTCCAGCAGATTAACAAGGATGCACATACTGTTGATCAAGATTTTCATGCCCAAAATACAAATATTAATCAGAGATAATATAATTTGTGACTTCTTCATCCATGAAATTTCCTCCTTACCTCTATTATCTAGCATCTCATTACATAAACTACCTTGAAAAAGTTCCTATAATGTCACCAAATATCCAAAATATCAACAGATATGACTATATCACCTAATAAAAATATGATGATGGTGATAATGATGATAATGCAAATTAAAGTAGAATACCAATGGAGTGAAGGGAGAGAGTTTGTTTGTAACTTAGGAATTATGAGAGAAGGCATGATGTCTGAGCTAAGTGAAGATATACTCCTATTGTAGCAACACAAAGTTCAATAAAATTACAAGGCGTGACTGGTGTAATGTTCGGGAAAATTACATGTAGAAGACCAAAACTAATAACTCATCATCACACCATTATTTCTTTATCTTAGTTTATTTTTGTGTCTAGTTATTACTTTATTGTGTTTTACAACATCGGTTAAGTCTGAGCAGTGTCCTTTTGTAAAGCGTATAAATAGGCCTCACTACTTTCTTATTGGTAGACAATAAATGAGTTAAAATTTTCTAGTTAAAATTTCAGGGCCCTTGAGTTCTTGAGATTAGGGTGTGAAGCCCGTGTTGAAAAGGGGTGTGAATCCCAACAACTATCCGATTCTTATTTTTATCTCTTAAACCCTAATTTCTTTTACTTATTTTCTTCTCAAATCCCTAGTTTCCTATTTCTTTGATTTGAAAGTGATTGTGATTCTCCTATATTACATCAATTTGGTATCAGAACTTTTGGTCCCAATCACCTTCAAATTTTCTTCCAAAATTTCTTCCTCCGCTCCAAAAAAATCTAGCCTCTTCAAAACCCTAGATCTAGAACAAACTTAGATCTATTCAAAAAATATTGTAGCAAATCCCCAACAAAATCCTTTAGAAATCAACATAAATTCCAAAGTCATACTCTTCATCTCCCCTCTCCAAAAATTAAAAAAAAATCCAAATCTCTTACTGTTCAGTATCTTCTTCATATCTTCTTCCTCCCTTTCTCACTCACATCAAGAGCCGCCAACAAATTGATGCTGCCACCACTCTCAGATCTTACCACCACCTCCAACCCCTGCACCCATCGCCACCAACCCAGCGTCACCACTATCCTCAAGATCTCGCAAATAGCCTCACACAACTCGCCTCCAACATCTCCTCCAACGCCACCACATCGCCGCCCTCCCGACGCCGCCACATCACCGCCCTACAAATGCGGTCACCCTCCAGATCGACGACAAGATCTCCACCCTCCCAAATCGATCGACGCTGCCACATCGCACCATCTCCACCACGTCCTCCGCAAGATCTCCTCGACCACCTCTGCAAGATCTCAGAACTCGTCGATTCTGCCTCATCTCCCTCGCCGGACTTCACTGACATCACCAGAAGTCGCCACGATTCCGACTGCACCAGAGAGCCTCGTCGCCATGTTCCCTACTAGAGAACAACACACGCTTCTCTTCTCCACTATCATCTTCATCTTCAGCCGCTACCAACTCCACCATCTTCACCACGCCAACTCCACCATCTCCTCCTCAACTGCTGAGGAGTCCAAAGCACCGCCGCAGTCTTCCTTTCTTATCCTCCCTTGCGACGAGCTCTGATCTCACCCTCTACAAGATCCAGTTCGTAGACATCCTCCACCATCACCGTCATGATCCCCCACTAATCACCTCCAATCAAATCCAGGGCTTCGCGAGCACCCGATCCCACAAGCGTACTTTGAGCGTCTTCGTCACTCTCTCAACCAGCACCACCCTCATCAACACCACCATCTCCTCCTTCCTCCGTCTCTGCCCCCATCTCCATCGATTGCTCCTCCTATACCGATAACTCGTTAGATCTCCGCCTCCACCAATCAAATCCCTGATGTCGTCGGATCAACCCTCTCCATCGTCATTGTCATGCCGATCTCCACCTTCGCCACCGTTCTCGGCCACCACCGGAAGGGGGTCTGCAACCCTAAATTTTGCGCAGAGTATAAGAGATAGTGGTTGGGCTTATATTGGATTCATTTGGGTTTGTTTTAAACCCGACCCAACTCAATAGCATGTTAGTTAATTAGGTTTGATTCGGGCCGGATCCACCAACCAGACCCAAACCCAACCCGTTTCTAGCTGAACCCAGACTCCGGTAACTGACTCAACTCGGTCGAGTTGACTCGACTGAGCCTACTCAGTCAACAATGCAGCACAATAAGCTTCCGGAGACTTCTTCAGGCCAATTCAGAGTCCGATTCGAGTTCGGTCTGAAGCCTTGGGTTCGTGACTAAATCTGAAGCCATTGGAAAGAGTTCACAACAGTTAGGTAGCAGGTCCGACCACCATCAGTTCGTATTTAGTACCATATCTTTTGCGTGATTTTCATCTCTACGGTGTGGGTACTTCTCTGACATTCTCAGAGGAATTTTGCGTTTGAGCATAAACGACTCACCTCTCAGGTGATATCCTAATTTGAGCTGAATTGTTAACTATTAAGTTACTTGTAACTACTATTTAGTTTGTAATAATTTGTTGGTTAAATTGCTATTTGCTTCTATCTAGTGGTTACATAGTGTATGTCACTTTTCATCATTTTAGGAGTGCATTTTCTTTACATTTAGAACTTAAACTTTATAATATTTTTTCACTTAATGCATGCATTTAGTTTACTTGAGTCTAAAATTCTTCACTGCATCTGTTTGATTGTTGAATTTTGCATTTGAGTCATCATGACTAGTCAATATTATAGGGACCACCTCTTAAACCAGCTACACAATCTTCGTCAGGGTCATATGTCCGTTCAGAATTACATAGCCATATTTAGGGAGTTAACCCATCATAATGACGTGACAGAGCACCATTCTGAGACTATAATTAGATTTGTTTGGGATTTATGGTCTAAAATAAGGCGTGCTATGATTACTCGCTCTTATGATTTAGACATCGTTGAAGAGGCCTTTGATGTTGCATTAAAGATAGACTTGACTTTTAAAATATTGGTCAATGCTAAGGCCTGGTGTTATAAGTATGAGAGATATGGACATTATGATTATCAGTGCCTCTCAGAGAGTCAACATGTTAAAACTGTGCCTAGTGATGATGTTAGCAACTCGAAAATGATTGAGGATGTTCATGTTTCTTTTAAAATTGCTAGTACAATTAAAAATATATCAGTTGGTTCTGACACACCGATTATTGATGAGCTCCGTATGTCTTCTGATAGTACCAATGATGACGTGAATGAGATAGTTTAGCGTAATACACCCGCAGTGTCTAGTAAGTCATTTGAGTTTCCTTGTGCTGAATCTAATTTTATGGTCGTTTTAATCGATTTATCTTCTAGTGAGTCATGATCCAGTAGATAGTTTTTAGTGTTTCGTTTTTTCTGGTTATTTGAAATTTGTGTCTGAGTCTAATATATTTTTATCTGCGGGGTTAGATGTGTATCCTTATACGCATCCTAGATATATCATTTTCTCATTTTTTGAAATTACGCCTAGAATACCTACTGCATTGCATTTACTTGTTGCACATATTGATGATATCACTAGGCCAATAGCAATTTACAATGACACCTACAAATTTGTTGCATTCCCATATAATATTTTGTAGGAATTTGCAGTTGATAATTAGGTGATGGCTACGAGCCACCCTAAGGCCGTGAGGAAGTTGCACAACTGTTGTATGATTTCGATAGGATCCTGAAGAGGAATATTTTCATCGCTCACGAGTTGGACATTCCATGGGATCCTGACTGTTCAGTCTTTAGCAGGAATGATGTGCCTCTCTCTTGATCGAGCTGCCATCTTTTACGATCGATCCGTCACAAAGGTCAGCTCCACCTCCATCACCATGATCTCAATATGATGTATCGGTGCTAATGCTACTGCCACGCCCACCACATTGACCCGATTGAGATACTTCATGAGGGGCGCCCTCACTCGACAGGATCGAGTTTCTCCCATTCCAGGGAAAATGATAAGGACATCACACTAGTATCGTTTTAGTTTATTTTTGAGTCTACTTGTTACATTATTGTGTTTTAGTACCATATCAATTATATCCGAGAAGTGTCCTTTTATAAAGCCTATAAATAAGTCTCAATACTTTCTTATTGGTAGACAATAAATGAACTAAATTTTTTCAGTTAAAATTTCAGAGCTCTTAAATTCTTGAGATTAGGGTGTGAAGCCCGTAGTGTAAGGGGTGTGAAGCCCATGATATAAGGAGTGCGAAGCCCAAAATCTATCCGGTTCTTATCTTTTTCTCTTAAACCCTAATTTATCTTACTTATTTTCTTCTCAAAATCGTAGTTATTTATTTATTTGATTAGAAAGTGATTTCGATCCCCCCGTATTACATCAATAACTACAAAACATGTCACTGTTTCCCGCCAAAAGATTAGATACTGCCTTTCGAATCCAAATTTAAGAAGGATGTTGATGCTGTGACAAATGGCGCAAAACATGACAAACCTGACAAGGACTGATGAGACAAAAAAAATGATAAACCTGACCTTAGTGAAGTTGCATTGAAACTTCAGCAAAAACTAAGTTGAACATAATTAGAAGGTCCTGACAGCAATAATGAGAATTAAATATTACATATTAACATTGAAGTGAAAAAACAACAACTGAAAGTACAAGGGCAGCAGAAAACGGTTGGGGTGCTGGCACCCAAAAGTTTATAACCATTGCGTTCTGTATGATATTATATAATATGATAAAAACTGATATCAAATATTTTTTCAACTAAACGTCACTTTGTTTCCTACCTTAAAGAAAGGTAAACTCTCACTGAAGTCTATCAAAGCACAAGTATCAGCCACAAGTATCAGCCAACATAACTAGAGACTCCTTCCAACTTCCTCCACCCTTCCTATTTCGCTTTCTCTTCCAACTTCCTCCGCCTTTCCTATTTCGCTTTCTCTAGATAATACCAAAATATAAGTGTTTCTCTCCCCATTTCCTAGGTGAATGCTCCCAGATAGGGGTGAGCATCGGTCGGTTCGGTTCGGTTTTTACTAATTTTTGCAAAACCGAACCGAACCGATTAGACTTAGTAACCGAACCGAACCGAATCGACTCAGTTCGGTTCGGTTTTTCGGTTTTTTCGGTTAGGTCAATATATTGCCATCATTTCTTACATTTTTTAATCACCATTATATTATCATCATTTAATATTATAATCTCAAATATCCATTACTCAAATTAGAAATAAGAAAAAGATTTTAAGCTTAATCTGAATTGAAAATTTCATATTCTAAAACTTTACACCGTATTTGAGCTCTTATATCAAAATTCATATAATTATTACTAACTTTTAATGATAAGAATGAAAAAAAGAACTATATTAATATAATATTATTCTCAATTGTGATGGTGTACTTAATATTGCTTTTACATATTCAACATACAAAAGATGATATTACTAAAACTAATGAGATAAGTTTCCACCAGTTTTTATTATGAACTATATGATTCACTAAATTGAATTTGAGTAGGTTAATATATAGGGTGAGAAATTCGGTTCGGTTCGGTCTATTCGGGTTTGGAACACAAAACCGAAACCCGACCGAATTAGAGCGGTTCGGTTCGATTCGGGTTCGGGTTTCGGTTTTTGTTCGGTTATTTCAGTTATAACCGAACTCTGCTCACCCCTACTCCCAGAGCCTAAGCAGAAATTTTATAAATACAAGAGTTCACCAGAAGTACATGCAATACAAAATCCTGACTGATATCTATGCATAGAATTCCACCCTTTCTTCTTTTCCTGCTGTGTTGCTCCTCTGTCCTCCCAGGAGGAAGAGCAGTTCACATCACAGCACTCATCAATCCCAACTCTCGTATCGGGAGAGAACAAAAGGTTGCCATTGAGATTGCAGCACATGAGTTCAACTCCTCGACCTCTGCTCTATTCCTTAACATCAGAAACAACACCAATAAAGGTAACTGCGATATTCTATTCTATAAAGTTTTTTCAGCAGGATGTAGGCATCTTGGAGACCTGATTACTGTAGGTATGTAGAATCAATTTTTTCACTTTAATGCGCCTTTCCAGAATTATAATGAGCAACGGAAACCGTAAAGCAATACAGTTTACCACAATCACAGGACATGAGACACGTATATACTACAGAATACTGTTCCCCCTCAGAAACATTATATAAATACAAAATAAATATAAAGTTTTTGTAGTTTCCAGAGTAGAGATCCGCATCACAACATGGATAGTAAATAACTTTATTCAGGTTTTAGCATCCAGACTACATATCTCAATCATATATTTATCTAGGCACAATTTATTATTCATTTAGAAAGAGTGAGATGCATGAATAGACAGAAATTCAAAATACATGAGCTGTTTATGCCGTTTGAAATGATATAATCAAGATTAATGGATGTGTTTCTAATATTTGGATCCTGTCAATATCTCTAACTGCACAAAATTCAAGCATCCAGTTATCTATTAATGATCAAAACTTGCGCAGAAGAATTCAAGGACTGGAAAACAGACGTGATCATTGCCACAGGAACATGGCCAGAAGTTCTCCATGTCACGGAAAAAGGCAACAGAGCAAGGATTCCTATACTCTCTTTATCCACAACACAGCCATTGTACCTTGCTCCGAACCCATTCTTATTCCGCATGTCATACTCGGTGTCCAGTTACGTACACTGCCTCGCAGATCTTGTGAAATCCCACAGTTGGAGAAGGGTGATTGTTCTTTACGAAGAGGATAACTACGGCAGCATTTCAGGCAGCATCATCCCTCTCCTCTCCAATGCTCTCCAAGCTGTTGGATCAGATATTGACCACCAATCACCTTTCCCACCACTGGAGTCAATGGATTCACTCCCCGAAACAACTAATATGATGCGTAGAAAGCTTAAAGAAATTAACAGAAGACTATGCAAGGTGTTCATAGTCGTCCGATGGTCCTCTCCTTCACTAGCCTTGGATCTTTTCAAAGCAGCAACGGCATTAGGGATGATGGACAAAGGCAATGTATGGATTACCGGCGATGATATTACCACCCTTGTTGACTCCACCTTCACCCCCTCCTTCATCTCCTCCTACATGCAAGGCGTCATAGGGATAAGGACTACCTTCCACAAGTCCAGAAAGTCTTACAGTGACTTTCATGTTCAATTTCAGCAAAGGTTCAAATCCGAGTACAGTGAAAGTGGGGAGACAAACTTTGAGCCCGGAATGTACGCGCTCCGAGCTTATGATGCTGTCAATGTAATTGCACATGTTATGAATGGAGATTTAAACAGGAGTGAGGGTCTTCTGGAAAGGATCCAGTCGGCCAATTTTCTTGGGCTCACTGGTCCAGTCCGCTTCAGAGGAGATGGTGGTTTAACGTATGTCCCTTCAGCTTTCCAGCTTATTAATTTTGTAGGCCAAAGCTATAAAAAGATGGGGGTCTGGGTCAGTGGATTTGGATTCTGTGAGGGGGAGGAAATTGACCAGCGTGGACCAGTTGCACATTCATTGGACCCAGTTTATTGGCCAGGCGGACAGAAAAAAGCCCCGGGAGGCTGGGGTAAACTGAAAATTGGAGTTCCAGCCAAGGCGTCATTTGATCATTTTGTGAAGGTTGAATATGATGATAATAAGAAGATGAACGTGACAGGATTCTGTATCGATGTGTTCAATGAGACACTGAAAAGGTTGGAGTATGATCTCTCCTATGAGTTATTCCCATTCAGTAAAACCTATGATGAGCTAGTTGCAAGTGTTCCCAAGGTAAAATTTTCGATTCAGAGGTTTCATATGTTTATACCTTCTTGGAACTGAGGTGACAGTATTCGTTTAATTTTGCCCCTTAACCGCAGTCGATCTGCAACAGTTTACAAAAAACCTAATGTGTGTTATTAAGTAATGACACAGATGTGTTCTAAAAAATCAGATTAATAGGCCGATTAATCAACCAATTAATCTTAATCATTGACAACCCGTGTAATATTACATTCAGCGCTCTGATTATGCGCTCGGGCGCTTAATCAGGTCCAAAATGATGAATCGGGTGCTTAATCGGGTCCAAAATGATTAAGCACTTGATTAATCTGTTATTTATTAAATAGTAGATGAATTATAATATTTTATTATTGTATATTTTGCATAAAGTGATACTTATGTTTTATTGCTTTTAATTATTTTTCAAATTAACTTATTTAGCAATCTTTCTCTATCATTCTTTAAAGTTCATTATTTTGATTGATAAATTAACTAATTTTTTTATTTATCTTATTCTGTAGATAAGTTCTTTGATTTATATTCATGTTGCAAAATTTGAAATCTTGGATTACTAATGCGAAGAGACAAGTTCTCTTACTTCTTTTTTTTTACTATTTATTCATATTGTCTTGTTATTCATCATATCATGGGTTATAACTTCACATTTAGATATTGTCTGGTATAATATTTAGGCATTTTCAATAATTAACTGTATAAATATAATTAAATATATTAAAATATTCAATTTTGAGTAATCTCTGATTACTCCATGATTAATCCGATTAATCATTATTCAGTGTTAGACTGCACGAATAATGAAACCGATTTTTAGAACACTGGACAGGAGAATATAAACAACGTAAACAGTGGTGTAATAGCAAAGATCAGTCTTCAAGGCGTAAGAAATTGTCCAACCTAATCAAAGATTAATATCAAATTAATGAACTAATGACTTTTATGAAATAGCTGCTTTATATGGTATTAGCCTTTCAACAATAAGATGTTCACTGCTCTCAACAGTGAATTGCAGTGAACCTATATATTTGACAGTTTATACATGTGTTGTGACAGATACATGATGCAGTGGTTGGGGATATCACAATCCTCGCCAAGCGTCTACAGAATGCCTCATTCACTGAGCCATTCCTCCCTTCTGGTTTGTCCATGATGGTCCGGACAAAACCAAACCACACACCATGGATGCTTGCTAAGCCATTCTCAAATGAAGTCTGGTACTTAGTCGCTGCTACTTTAATCTACACTGGTCTGATCATTTGGTACCTGGAACATAAAAGGAACCCTGAGTTTAATGGTCCATGGTGGACGCAATTTGGAGCAACTTTTTGGTTGATCTCTTCCACAATATTCTTCAAACATGGTAAGAATTCAGAAATTCCATCTCGTTGATTTTCTTTTTCACCAATACATTAATGCTGAGTTCTTCACATTCAAGAGAATCATTGCCTTCGTACCAAGTTTGAGTTTGCATGCTTTTTATTAAATAGCATATGTTAGATTATGTATAAAATACATTAATTTTCTTTAGTGAAATAGTGCAGAAGCAGGGCCACCCTTCCAAGATCTGACTAGTGAATAAAACAGTTCCTCTAGCTTCTTTTTCACCATTGCTCCAAGTTCCTCTTTGCAAAATCATATCCCTTATTCTTGGCATATCTCCAAAATTTTGGTGCAGTGAGAAGGAATTTGACATGGTATCAGAGCCATCTAGATTCATATTGAGTTTAGTGCACATGTTTAGCTGAATATTGAAGACTATCATTAAAAAGATGAGTTCATTCAAGACCTCAGCAGGCCACCTAGCAAGTGAATGTTGTAGAAATAATAAAATTTTAACCTTTACCCTTAACACCAGAGCTTTGGTGTAGTGAAAAGAATCTAATAGCATCTAGCACGCACTATATAGATTATTTTCTCTCAAAGAGTTGTTGATTAGTTTAGTAAGAGCTGAGTTGATGTAAAAATCTAGAAAAAACAACAGATATGTGAAGAGTTGTGCAGTACATATATAGGTGATCTGAAGAAAAAAGGTGATGTAAAAAAGGGGTAATTACTCGAAACTTCCCAACGTTTTACGTTTTTTCACTACCCCATGCGATCTCTTTTTTCCTTCACTTAATCCCCCTTCGTCATTATCTTGACTCGCTCCATTAGATGTTCATGTATAATGACCAACTTACCCAGAAATAGAGGTTATTGAATGGCTTTCTGGGGGTTATTTCGCTTCAAATTGGGTAAAGAGAAGGAAGGAAGGAGGAAAGACGTGCGACTCGGAATCCCATATCACCAAATTGATCGCAGACTGCTGCAGTCGGTAATGCGTGCCAAGAGAAGATTAAAGAAAAGAAGAAGATCAAGCAAGAGAGGCATGTGTACCTCCTCCTCTGAAATACACCTAGAGGAAGGGTGAATAGGTGTTTTGCTAATCAAATGCTATTTTAAAACTATTTATGATGAAATATGCAAACGGTCACTCAAAACAAGAATTGAAGCTGAATTCTCCGTGAAGGGCTCTAGAACTTCTCCTCTTTGATTCCTCTAGATAATGAGTTGAGGTACTCAATTGCCTCCTTATTGAGATGAGTATAGACCGATAGTGAAATTGATGAATGAAATGCAAGTAATGGAATTAAGCAAGATAAACAACTACTCAAGTATGAAATGTAAAAAGCTATAGAGAGCAAGACACAAGCAACGCAAACACAAGGGATTTATTCCGAGGTTTGAGCCACCGGTCTACGTCCCCGCCTTCACCACTATGAAGAATTTCACTATCCTCTAAGGGATCTTCCACAAAGAGATTACAACTTGGTCTACATAAGATCGGAGTACACAACTCCACTAACTCAACCCTCTACACAAGAGGTAGCACAAAGTCAATTGAGCTTACAAAGCTCTTGGTGTTCCAACAAGATCACAAACACTCTCTCTTACAACTTCCTATAGAGTAGAATATGAAGAGTACCTCAAGAAGTTATGTGAGAGATGAAATTCGGTTAGAAAGAATGGAGGAGCTTTAAAACCAACTGAAAATAGCTTTGGAAAGAAAGAACTTGAAGATTGGAAGCTAGAAAAACTTCTCTTTTGAACAAACTTGAAAAACTTGTAAACTTGTGTAAACTTGTTGTCTAAAAATCAAAACCAATGACTCATATATATAGGCAATGAATAAATATCATTTATAAATCATGTCAGGTCATTTGGGATGTGTTTAGACACTTGGAAACCAAAAATGCCCGTTAGAATTCACTAAAAACAAAACAGATTAAAAAACTAGCCGTTATAGCCATCTGGCAGGCTGTCGGTCGACCGACAACTCATACTAACAAGAACCGTTGGCTCCGGTCGATCGGGCGGTCGACTACTCGGCAGTTCAAAAGGAAAAATCAAAACGTCAATCGGTCGACCGTCGGTCGACCGACCCTAACTCTCGACCCTAACCGAGAGTTAGGGTCTCTCAGTCGGTCGACCGCTCGGTCGACCGCAATGGTTAGCGGTCGACCGGTCGGTCACCCGACAACATGCACAAACATGCATGCCCCTGGCCAAAGGCCTAGTCGACTGCTCGGTCGACCGTTTTGGCCTGAAATGGGCACCGGTCGACCGGGCGATCGACCGTTCTGGCCTGAAACAGTTTTCTATATTAGTTTTAAATTTCAAATAATTTCAAAATATTTTGTATTGGTTTATAGGTAATGTAGCAATTTATAGGTAATGAAATACATGTTCTAAACTTGTTATTAAAATTTGAAAAAATTATGAGACATGTATCCAAACCAAACATGCAAATACCAATACTACCAAAACTTATATTTTTTCAAAATTGTGTATTTTGTGTGTGTAACTTCTTGAGCATCACTACTATATTCTACACTTTAACAGACTAATATCTTACAAGGCTGTAGGTGACTACAAAATCTTCAACCGGGCTTCTCCACTAGCGACGTTGAGTGCTTTGAGTTTTGATCTCGTATTTGAGTCTTCTTGAGTCTCCAACACCTTCCTTTAGAGGAAGAAAACTCCTTGAATCCTTAGAACCCTGAGATAAACTTAAACACTTGAACTTGATTAGTACAAATAACCACATATGTTTTGTTATCATCAAAACCATAAAACCGGCTGATTGTAACCTTGGGCCAACAATCTCCCCCTTTTAATGGTGACAAAACATATTAGTTATTTAAAAATAAAAGATAGGAAATAGCTTAGAAAAGCTCCCCCTCACGTTATGCTATCTATCAAGTACAAGAAAACATTATGACTTTAAATGGATTCGACAATATAATCAAGTCACACATACATGCATATATAAAGATGATACAAATATAGAATAATATGCATATATAGCCTACCATTCTTCCAATCCTCCTTCCTCCAAAAATAATATATAAGCATGGTAAAGAGAATGGATCTAGAATATCAAAACTTAATAACTCAAATATCTCTCCCCCTTTTTGTCATGCATCAAAAAGGGAAATGATATCAACATGAAAGAGATATTAATTTGAAAAAAAATACATGTATAAAGGAAACAATTTCAAAACTTATGAATCCATAATACAAACATTTAACTCACCACAAATGAATGAAAATTTATTATAATCCAGTGGTTTAGTAAAAATGTCCGCAAGTTGAAAATCAATGAAAACATAATTAATTTCAATATCGTTTTTCTCATAGTGATCTCTAAGAAAGTGATATCGAATATCTATGTGCTTAGTCTTACTATGTTGATTTGCATTTTTGGTCATATGAATGGTGCTAGTATTATCACAAAATATTTTAATATAATCATAATGCAAATTATAGTCAATGAGAGTATGTTTCATCCATAGAACTTGTGCACAACAAGTTCCGGCCGCAACATACTCCGCCTCGGCGGTTGAAAGGGCTACAAAATTTTATTTCTTGAAAGATCAAGAAACAAGGCAAATTCTTAGAAATTGACAAGTACCACTAGTGCTCTTCCTATCCACTCTACAACCAGCATAGTCAGCATCCGAATAACTCGTCATGAGAAATTGTCCAGTTTTCGGATACCACAAGCTCATTCCAATAGTGCCCTTAAGATATCTAATAATGTGTTTTACCGTGATTAAGTGAGATTCTTTAGGACAAGATTGAAATCTAGCACATAGACACACACTAAAGTAAACTACCAATCATGCTTCTATAAAGTTTAATGTCTACATTTATACCTTGTTCGTCCTGTCAAGCTTAGTAGTAGTGGCCATGGGAGTCTTGCTTAATTTTGCATCTTCAAGTCCAAATCTCTTGATGAGTTCTCTTGTGTACTTGGCTTGATTGATGAATATCCCATCACTCATTTACTTGATTTGGAGGCCAAGGAAGTAGTTTAGCTCTCCCATCATAGATATCTCAAACTCGTTCTTCATACATGATTCAAATTCTTTACAAAGCTTTTCTTAGTGGATCCAAAAATAATATCGTCAACATAAATTTAAACAATAAGGATATCACTATCTACATGTTTTGTAAACAAAATGGTGTCAACTTTACCTTTAACAAAATCGTTTGAAATTAGAAAAGTTGAAAGTCTTTCATACCAAGCTCTTGGAGCTTATTTTACATATAAAGCTTTATCAAGTTTGTAAACAAAATCCGGATGTGTAGGATCAACAAACCCAGGGGTTGTTCAACATACACTTCCTCTTCTTAAAACCATTTAAAAACGCACTTTTGACATCCATTTGAAAAAGTTTAAAATCTTTATAAGAAGTAAAGGCAAGTGTCATCCGTATGGTTTCAAGCCATGCTACGAGTGCAAAGGTTTCCTCAAAATCGATACCTTCATTTGGGCGTAACCTTGGGCCACTAACCTAGCTTTATTTCTAAAAACATTACCCTACTCATCCAACTTATTCCTAAAGATCCATTTAGTACCAATAGTTAGTCTATTATGGGTCTAGAAATAAGATGCCAAACTTAGTTGCGCTCAAATTGATTGAGCTCTTCTTACATTGCAAGCAACCAATATGAATCGGCCTCGGCTTCGAGGATATTTTTGGACTCAATGTGTGAAATAAAAGCAAAATGCCCACATAAATCATGGAGTTTGGATGGAGTAGTTACCCCTTGGATACATCACCTATGATGAGATCCTTGGGATGATTTATAGCAAATCTCCAATCTTTTGAAAGTGGTTGTGTTGGCTCCACTTTAACCTCTTGAACTTCACCTTGTTCATCAACCTTTGGTTTTTCTTCTTCTATAGGTGAGTCCTTCAAGGTTTTCTTCTCCATATCTTCACCTAAGTAATCAATCTCTATAATATTCTTCACAAACGCATTAGATTTCTCAAACTTGACATGTATAGATTCTTCAATAGTAAAGTAGTTCTATTGAATACTCTATAGGCCTTACTAGTATTTGAATACCTAACAAATATGGCTTCATAGGATTTGACATCAAATTTTCCTAAATTGTCTTTAGTGTTCAAAACAAAGCATTTACAACCAAAAACTTTAAAGTAAGAAATATTAGGTTTTCTCAAATAGTAAATTTTAAATGAAGTTTTAGAAGTATTTTTACAAAAATAAATTCTATTCGAGATATAACATGATGTGTTTACGGCCTCGGCTCATAAATATTGAGGGAGTCCGTATTCATTTATCATTGTCCTAGTTATTTCTTGAAGAGTACGATTCTTCCTTTCAATGACTCCATTTTGTTGTGGAGTTTTAGAACATGATAGTTCATGTTTGATTCCATGTTCTTCACAATAGGTCATAAAGGAGTGATTAATGAATTCACCACCTCTATCACTTCTTATACGTAAAATCAGAATTTTCTTTTCTTTTTCAACTCTTTTTCTAAATACTTGAAAATATGAGAAAGCTTGATCTTTGTGTTCTAAAAAAAAATCCAAGTAAAACGAGAAAAATCATCAATCAAAATAAAGACAAAACGATTTTCACTTAAACTTTTGGTTTTAGTTGGACCAAACAAATCCATGTGAATTAACTCCAAAGGTCATGAGGTCATGATATCCTTGGTAGTTTTGAAAGAGGACTTGGTTGGCTTTTTAAGTTGGCACGCATCGCAAATGCGGTCATTTTCAAATTTCAAATAAGGAATACCTTTCACTACTTTCTTATTGTTAATTCTAGATATATGGTCAAATGAAACATGGCTTAGTCTCCTATGTCATAACCAAGAATCTTCATAAAGGCATTTAAATATGTAGCATTACATTGTAAATTTTACATATCAATCATGTACACATTATTTTCACAAGCACACATGCATTGGTTTGTCTATGTAAAACATTACAAGCTAAATCATCAAAAACCACTTTAAAACCTCTATCACAAAGTTGACTAATACTCAAGAGGTTATGCTTGAGACCATCAACTAAAATAACATTTTCAATTAAGGGAGATGAGCCAATTTTAATATCACCTATACCGATAATTTTTCCTTTGGAATCATCTCCAAAGTGATGGTGCCACCTTCATGGTACAATGATAGGGCTGCAAAATTGTTGATATCTGAAGCCATATGTCTTGAGCAACCGCTATCAAGATACCACCGCTCCTTACGTCTTGGAGCCTTGGTGTGTACCTACATCAAGTAACGAATTTGTTGATTTTGGTACCCAAATTTTCTTGGGTCCTATAATTTAGCATTTCGAACCCAAATGTGATCATTAGAAACATTTATTCTATCAAAGCAAAATTTGGCTAAGTGACCTTTTCGGCCACAATAAGTGCATGAATAAATTCTACCATAAATAAAAGCATGATGGGAGTGTGGGGTGTGAACATATTTGGTATGTGTAGTATGTCTAGCATGATGTGTATGCATATGTTGTGATTTAGGAGTGTGGGTATGTGTAGTATGATGAACATATGTGGTATGAACATGTTTCTTTGGAGTATGTTTCTTAGGAAACATGGCCTCCAACTTATATTATCAAACTCACATTTCTTTAACACATTTCCTAAAGAGTTAATTTTATCTTTTAGAATAGAAATCTTATTTTTATCAATTAATAAAAATTTTGCTTTACATGAAATTTTATATGCATCGAAATCTTTTTGTGTGGATATGAGTGTAGAAGATAAATCATCCTTTTCTTTGGAGAGAATAACAATTTTATTTTGAAGAGTTTCATTTTCCCTCTTCATTTTTATATACTTCTTTTTAAGGAAATATAGTTGTTAGACAACTCTTCAAAAGCCTCACTCAATTCATCCATTGTCAATTCACAATTATCAAGTGAGGGTTCGGATATTACTATATGTGTGTTATCATTAGCCATGTAACACACGTGTGCCGTATCCACTTCTTCATCAGTTTCACTCTCTGAGTCCCACGTAGCCTTGAGAGCCTTCTTTTTGTAGGGCTTCTTGGAAGTTGAAGGTTTACTTTTGGTCTCCGGACAATCCGCAACCATGTGGCCCGATTTCCGGCAATTGAGACATATGACATTCTTGTCTTCCTTCCCTTGCCATCTTCTTCTATTGTTAAACTTGGCCTTGTTGTACATCTTCCTTACATTTTTCACTAGGAGAGAAATTATTCATCATCATCGTTGGAGATAGTGGGAGTAGATTTGAAGGCGATCACTTTCTTCTTTTGTGGTGTCATCTCTTCTTTTGCCTTCCTCTGCATTTCATGGGTCTTAAGGTTTCCTATAAAGCCGATGAGCCCCATCTCTTCTTTGTCGTTTAGCTCTTTCAATGTAGTAGTCTTGACTTCCCATGAGGGTGGAAGTGCCCGAATGACCTTCTTTACTTTTTGATCATTGTCAATGGCATCACCAAAAGAAGTAAGACCATTAGTTATTTTAGTAAATCTTGTTACCATGTCATCAATGGTGTCATTATCATGCATGGTGAAATTTTCATATTGAAAACGTAAGAGATCAATTTTTTCTCTCGTAACTTGTGACGTTCCCTCGTGTGTGACTACTAGGTGTGTCCAAATCTCGTAGGCGAATTTGCAATGGATGACCCTAGCAATATTGTCATCGTTCAAAGCTTGAAGCAAGGCATAGTGTGCCTTAGCATTTGCATCAAACTCTTTAGTGACAATGTCAGACCAAGTGTCCTCATCACCAATGGTTATACTAAAGGGTTTAGTCACCGCTTTTGCAACCCGGCTTCTTAAGGATTGCTAAAATACGGTCATCTTAACTTTCCTTGAAAGTTAAGGCCATAAAACTTGGGAGGGGTCTTAATACCTTCGGCCATTTTTACTAAAGTGGATGAAGATGAAATTGTGAAAGAAGTGATTAACAATAAGGATCTCTCTAAGGTTGTTAAGCCAAAAACTAGAGACCAAGACTCTGATACCAATTGAGTACACCTAGAGGGGGGTGAATAGGTGTTTTGCTAATCAAATGTTATTTTAAAACTATTTATGATGAAATATAGATGTGCATGCTTCATTAGATGTGTGGTAACACGCGGAGAGATAATGTGAGAAATGAGGATATTCGTACTAAAATAGGTGTAGCCTCTATAGAAGAGAAGATGAGAGAAAATCGCCTACGATGGTTTGGTCATGTGCGACGTAGACGTACAGATGCGCCAGTCCGGCGATTAGAGTGTATCAATTTAAAGCACATTAAAAGAGCGCAGGGGAGACCGAAGAAAACATGGATGGATGTAATACGACAAGATATAGAGGCTAAAGGTTTTAGTGAAGGCATATTGCTCGATAGAAATGAGTGGAGAAAGCTGATCCATGTGCCCTATCCGGCGTAATTGTCTTTTGGTTCATGTAGCCTACCCCAAATACTTGGGGCAAATGGCTTAGTTGTTGTTGTTGTTGTTAGGATGAAATATGCAAACGGTCACTCAAAATAAGAATTGAAGCTGAATTCTCCGTGAAGGCTCTAGAACCTCTTCTCTTTGATTTTTCTAGATAATGAGTTGAAGTGCTCAATTGCCTCCTTGTTGAGATGAATACAAACCGATAGTGAAAGTGATAAATGAAATGCAAACAATGGAATTGCGCAAGATAAACAACTACTCAAGTATGAAATTTAAAAAAGCAATAGAGAGTAAGACACAAGCAATCGCAAACACAAGGGATTTGTTCCGGGTTCGAGTCACCACTCTGCGTCCCTGCCTTCACCACTATGAAGGATTTCACTATCCTCTAAGGGATCTTTCACAAAGGGATTACAACTTGGTCTACACAAGACCGGAGTACACAACTCCACCAACTCACCCTACACAAGAGGTAGCACAAAACCAATTGAGGTTACAAAGCTCTTGGTGATCCAACAAGAACGCATACACTCTCTCTTACAAATTCCTATAAAGTAGAACATGAAGAGTGTTGACACTTAAAAAAGACAAGATTCTCATTGGTCCGAACAATGTCTAAACTTGTTGACATTCACAAAGACAAGGGACAGACAAGCTGAAGACCAGTTTCCACCCACCTCCAAGGGACAAGGAAGCGGTTTGGACTCCATTGATCCAGCAAGCAGAACAGTGAACCCGGATTGTTTCTAAACAGACCTCAGCAGGTCTAAAATGCTAGCATTTAGCATTACATTAGCCCAAGGAGATAGCCTCGTTTGAGAGGCTAGCATCATCCAGAGCATCGCCAGGAAGCTAACTGAGAGCTTCGCCGAAAAGCCTCTTTTCGGACCTCGCCAAGAGTTGTCTCTAGCTCCGCTATGAGCTTCAAAGCGGGCAGCTCCGCTATTGGTCTACTATGGTCAACCTTTGACCAATCAAATCTCCTGATGAGATCGGATCCAAGCAAATCAAATCCAATCGGGATTCAAATATGGCAGGTGATTGCCGCAATCTCTTGACTCTCTTGAAGCGAGTAAAAGGATCAGAGAAAATCCTCCAACGATATGGAAAGGATCAAAACAAATCGGAAAGATCAACCGACTTGCCATTTTCTAGCTCCGCAGAAGCTATCCTAGCCTCGCAGCAAGGCTACTTTCCAGATTCAAACAGATTCGGTTCAATCTGTTTCCATATCTTCAAGGGGACGATTATACCCTTGCTCTCCCTATAAATAGCCCGCCAGGGGCACAAGGGGGGAGGGGCGTCCAGAGATCGGCGATCAATCAAAGTGGGCTTCTGCTCCCAAATTAATCCTCTGCTGATCAGGAGAATCGGACTTCTTCATAACGCACCGTGCGTTCTCTAATTCAGAGACCTTTCAAGAGAAATACTTCTCTCTTCAGGGTGGCAATACCCTAATCACCTCTTCTTCTCAAGGAATCTCCAGAACCAGGCGAGAAGGAATTCCTCACAGAAGGCGGTTTTGAGAAGTAGCAAGAGGGTTCTACCAATCCTCTATTCTCTGATTCCCGGAACCAAGCGAGAAGGGAATCTCATCGCTCGCATCGTCAAAGGGACAAAGTGGTCGCGCGCTGACCAGACTCCTATCGGCACATTTTCCCAGAATCTCTGAGGAGATCTACTTGTAATCTTTTTAAGAATACTTGTAATTTAGCTCCTTAACCCTTTTTTGTAAGTTTTCCCCCTTTGCAAATCAATGGAAAACAAGATGGCGACTCCGCTGGGGAATGTATTCTCCTCTGATGAGAATCAAGTGTCGCAATGCGACGAACAGACCTTCGGGTCTATCTCTGAATTCAGAAAAGCCGGTGCAGCCAGATCTTCTCTGGCTAAATCTTCAAGCAAAGTCTCTGCGGAGACGGAAAAGGTTCTCTGCAAACCTGCCGCAGTTCTCTGGCGCAACAAGGAAACATGTCCGCAGCCCAGATCCTGCACTTTTGAGAACCTGGTTATCCAGATCGATCAAGGAAGATTTGAAGAAGTCCCCTCTGGGGGTGGCCTGACGCTTCGAGCACGGAAGCACAGGAAGGTCTTCATGACCAAGGTTTCAAATCAGAAACCAGAGGCAGAATTTTGCCAGCACCCCACAGCCCCGCTTGTGGCTATTCAGGTTCCTTGCGAACCTATGCATCCTCTGCCAAAGCGGATATGGAAGCCTAAACAGAAGTCCTCTGCTGAAGCTTCAGGCGTAGCCACGCCAAAGCCGCGCCTCTCTTATGAAGAAAAAGGCAAGATGCCCGCCTGCGCCAACAATGCTGCCAACCATAAAGTCAAGACGGCAATCATACCGTCGCCTAGTGCAGCAATGCCTATTGCTAGCCTTGTCCTCACAAACGAGGCTATTGTACCTCAGCGTACTCATCGGGTTTACAGCCGCGAGGCTAGAACCAGAGCACTATTCGGTGCTAATCCTTTCCGCAGGAATAAGGGGAACGATGCGTTGTCCCATATACCAGATTATTCAGGCCCCTACAGGGCCGACCTGCGAGAATTCTTGGCGGACAAGCGGAGATTGAAGCATTTCCAGACTACTTCCTCCTGTTGTCGACGAAGTGGATGCCAGTTGGTGATGGTCCATTCTATGCAGTGTCGGTTACGACCGACCCTCGCCACTTCTCCATACCAGCGATCAGTCTTTGATCGACTGTCTGCGCACATCCCAATGAAGCATCTCAGAAGGGGCGGCTCACCAGGTCCAGCCTCTGCATCCGTCAACATGACCGGAAGGGGGCGAGAGCCGCGCAGAGGAAGTCAAGCATCTGATGATACCCCTTTCGACTCCCCAGATCCAGATTACTGCCCAGGCTTAGGTGAAGTCTTGGTGCAAGAAGAAGGTGTTTTCCGAAACACCAGATCCAGGGTGGCGATACCCTATAATTATGAGCAGCCTTCTTCCTCAAAGGCCCTGATCTCGCCACAGTCCAGGCGATCACCCCAATCATCTGATGGAGAAGATGAAGACAGCGGGTATGCCTCTTCAGCAACAGTCAGTTCTATACGGACGGACAAAGCATCGGTCAATATGGCCGATAACGCCAATGACGACCTTCGTCGGCGTTTGGAAGCTCAGGAGCAGACCTCTAGAACTCAGCAAGAGGCCCTGGACAATATTCAACAGATGCTCGCTCAGCTCCTCAGCAACCGGAATGATGATACCGGGAGTAATCATGACGAGGAGGGACATCTCAGCAATGATCCGCCCAAGACGGAGAGATCTAAGGGAGGCCCTTCCCTGGATGCCGAAGTCCTTAAAGGCCTTCAAGCTCAAATTTCATCCCTGGCTCAGAAGGATGAATTGAAGAAAGTGGGGGTAGTCCGTCCTTACCCACTGGAATGGGATTCAGTGCCATATCCGCCAAAGTTCAAACCACCAACGTTGCATACGTATGATGGTAAGAGCTCGCCCAATCAGCACATCTACTATTTTCGGTCCCAGACCGGTAATGTTCTAAACAACGACGCCATCATGGCTAGGTTGTTCATCGGCACCTTGAAAGAGGTGGCATTCGACTGGTTCCGAAGCCTTCCTCAGGGCTCTATCAATTCCTGGGTCGACCTGGAAACTCGGTTCCTCTCTCGCTTCTATGAGGATGACACCGAAGTGACCATAGACAAGCTCCTTTTCACTGTGCAGAGGAAAGGCGAATCTGTCCGTGAATACATTGAGCGGTTCAGAAATCTATCTCTGATGTGCCCAGCAGGGATGCCTTTACCCATGCTTTTACAAACATGCAGACATAACTTCTCGGATCAAGTAGAAGTTCGCATGGGGGCTGTCAAGGCCCACACTTGGAAGGAACTGGTCGAACAAGCTGAGATAGCCGAGAAATCGGCTAAAAAGTTCGAGCCATCTGCCCCTAGAAGCAAATGGGGCGCGAACAACAAAGGGCGCAGCGATCTCCCGCAGTCTTCCCAAGCTAAAGGGAAGGAAATTATGTCCGTCGAGCTGACCGGGGACATGCAGTCAAAGGCCAAGAAGAGCGGCGTCAACAGCCAGGAGCCTAAGTTCCCTCCAAAACAGTATTCCTTCAGAGATGATCAGGTGGTCACGATATTCCATCTGCTCCACAAAGGAAATAAGATGAAGCTATCGGATGCTCGGCGTCCTAATGAGATAGGGCGCACAAATGACCCCAAATACTGTCTTTATCATAGGATGGTCCATCATCCTACTGACAAGTGCTATGTCCTCAAAGATAGGATACAAGCCCTAATGGATGCCGGCGTCCTCACACTGAAGACGGAGCAGAAGAAAGTCACTGCCAATATGGTGACCCTTGAATTCGGCACAGCCCAAAAGGTCATGGTTCCTGACGGGACCTATCCAGCCCCCACACCGCGGTTGGAAGTCAAGCATTCTTCAGCCATACCTAAAGATGACAAGGGTCTCGTCCCCTTGACATTGGAGACAGGGGAAGTTATGTGGATACACCCTGACCTCGTCCAAGACATACAGCGGACGTCGAAGGACTCCAGCAAAAAGGGCAAGTCCTGCAATGTCATCTCTGTCCTGCCAGATGATGACAACCTTACTTCGGCTTCCCTCAGTGATTCAGAAGGAGAAAAGCGTGCTTGCACAGCGCAGGCAGATGCGCCTCAACAGACGGGCACCCGGTCTGGAAAATCATACTTAAGGCAGTATGACAAGTCCACTGACGAGATACAACAGCAAACGACGTCAGTACCAATGCCGACCTCCGCTCCAGTCCTGACCAAAGGGAGAGAGAAGCCTAAGGAAGTGCGGTTCGACCATGCGTTGAAGAAACCGTCAGTCCAAGGGTTAGCCACGCCCTTCCGCTTTGATATATTGGCTCACTTAGCCAATATCCCGGCTCGTATCACAATACACGAGCTCCTTCGTCTCTCTAAAGAGACAAGAGAGGCACTCAGAGATGCGTTAGCCAACTCAGAGTCCTTTCTGACATACATGCCTGAGGTTCCTGGTGATGAGATGCGGCCTTCCTGCTCAGAGCGCCATCACGCACAGTCAAAGGTGCCTGCTATTACCTTCACGGCGGAAGATATGCTTCTCAAAGACAACAAGCATGATCGACCTCTGTACTATACCGGATATATCGGTTCAACATGCATTGAAAGAGTACAAGTCGATCCGGGGTCTGCACTCAGTATCATCCCCAAAAGGCTCCTCTATTTCCTCGGCATACCATTGTACAGGTTGTCCGCAACCACCACTACAATATACGGTTTTAACGCCGGGAGCAGCCATCCGCTTGGAAAGATTCGGCTCCGCTGCAGAATCGGAAGCTTGAAGTCAGAAGTGACGTGCTATGTCATTGATGCTGATACATCATATAACTTGCTGCTAGGAAGACCTTGGATCCATGCCAACTGGATCGTTCCTTCCACTCTCCACCAATGCTTCAAATATGTTGAAGATGATGCGACAGTACGAACTGTCTTCGCTGAAAAGCAACCCTTCAAGGGGGTGGAAAACTACTTCACCGACGCCCTCCTGTATCAAGAGGCCGACAGAACGCCTGCAGAGCCATTGCCAAACGTTGATGAAAGTGGCAATGAGGCGGATTCAGAATCCGAAATAGGCATGCCAGCCATTTTGATTGGCGAACCAATTACAGCATGTTTCCTCAATGACCCCAATGTAATACTCCTTCTGATGAAGAGGGTGAATGGGTAATTAATGATAATATCTCTTTTGATTATCCTGCGAGTATTGGGTCAATTAAATCCATCATGGAGGGCTCTCTGCACATGCCCGTACATGAGCCAAGTTCGGCTACTACATCTGTGGAGGTTATAGAAGGAGCCGTCTTGGTAATCCCGCCATCCAAAGAAGGTCAGTTACCGATAATCTTCGGTAGAACCCAGCCACGGGGACCTGCAGCTACAGATTCAAGCTCGGACTCAGAAGCCCCACAGTTCTTCCATTATGCGCAACCGGCGCGCCATATTATGGAGAAGATGGGATATGACTTGAAGCAGGCAGGCGGCCTGAACTTCGGAAAAGGAAGACGCGGTCTGATGCGTAATGCTGTCCCGAAAGGGAAACCTGCAAATTACTATGATAGTACACGCAGGGGGTTAGGGTATGTCACACCCACATCATCAACAACAGTTCAGGTCAAAGGCGATGGATCGATCCCATCACAGTCGGCCTCATCCTCCGAATGGGACTCTGATGTCAGCATAGGAGGAATATTCGAAAGCCTCATGACTTCAAGCAGTCAGTTGGAACCCGTAGAGGTTGCCGATGAGGAATCATGGGCCCAGCAATTGAGCCTCTAATGGGAAAAGCGGTTTGAGCTGCGCAAGCCGCCTACCGAAGACAAGGTGATGCAGGTCAACTTGGGCAATCAAGATCATCCCAAACCGATTTTCATAAGTGAAAGCCTATCACTTATCGAAAAGGAAGAATTGATAATGCTCGTAAAAGAGTATATAGATGTCTTCGCCTGGAGCTATGAAGACATGCCCGGACTCGATCCGCAGGTCGCTATGCACCGTCTAAATATTAAGCCTGACGTCAAGCCAGTCAAACAGCAACAACGTCGGTTCCGCCCAAATATCATGGAGGCTATTGAAGCCGAAGTCCACAAGCTCATTGCATGCGGCTTCATCCGAGAGGAACAGCATCCAGACTGGGTAGCTAACATCGTCCCCGTCCTCAAAAAGAACGGGAAAATACGGATCTGCATCGACTACCGCGATCTCAATACGGCCTGTCCCAAAGATGAATTTCCATTGCCGATCACTGATGTCATGATCGACAACACATGCGGGTTCGAACGGATGTCTTTCATGGACGGCTTCTCAGGGTACAACCAGATCAAGATGTATCCTGATGACGAGAAGCATACTTCTTTCCGAACGCCATTGGGGGTATACTGCTACACTGTGATGCCCTTCGGACTGAAGAACGCCGGAGCAACCTACCAGCGCGCAATGAGCATGATCTTCCGCGATCACCTCCGGAAGACAGTAGAGTGCTATGTTGACGACATTGCTGTCAAAAGCCGCAGCAAAGATGAACATCTTCGCGATCTGAGAACGATGTTCGATATAATGCGGGCTCATCAGTTGAAAATGAACCCGACAAAATCCTTTTTAGGAGTATCCAGCGGCAAATTCCTTGGGTTCATTGTCACATCAAAAGGGATTCATCTGGACCCAGACAAAGTCAAAGCCATCCAGGACATGCATCCACCGAGGAACCTCAAAGAGCTCAGAGGCTTACAAGGCAGGTTAGCCTACATCAGAAGATTCATAGCAAATCTATCGGGCCGCTGCCAACCGTTCACCCGTCTCATGAAAAAGGGTACTGCCTTCATATGGGATCAAGCTTGTCAAGAAGCTTATGAAGACATTAAGAGGTATCTCACAAAACCTCCAGTCTTGGTGGCCCCTACATCAGGAAAACCATTTTGCTTTATGTAAAAGCTCTGGATTATTCCCTCGGCGCCCTCCTCGCTCAAAAGGACGACAATGGCCATGAGCAAGCCATTTATTACCTGAGCAGGACTCTCATAGGAGCGGAATCTCGCTACAATCCTGTTGAGAAAGAGTGTTTAGCTCTCGTCTTTGCCGTTCAGAAGACACGGCATTATTTGGTTGGCCAGACCATACATGTCATCTCCAGAGTAAACCCATTGCGTCTTCTTATGACGAAGCCAGGATCATTGAACTCAAGATTGGCTAAATGGGCACTGCTATTGTCCCAATATGACATGACCTTTACCCCTCAAAAGGCAGTTAAAGGTCAGGCCCTCGCAGAATTCTTGGCCGCGCATCCAGTTCCAGAACATTCAAAACATCACGAAGATATCCCTGATGAAGTCTTCGAGTCTAATGCAACCTCAGCAGAGGATGTGTGGCAGATGTTCTTCGACGGAGCATCGCGGATGGGCCCCAAAGGGAAGATTATTGCCGGAGTGGGGGTTGTGTTCATCTCCCCACAGGATCATATCCTTCCCAGAGCATTCTCCTTGACAGAATCATGCTCTAATAATGTAGCGGAATACAATGCTCTGCTCATCGGTCTCCAGCTCACCCATGGAATGAGGGTACGCTACCTCGAAGCTTACGGCGATTCAAAGCTGGTCATCAGTCAAGTCAAAGGCGAATATGAAGTCCGCCATGAGGACTTGGTGCCTTACTATCATACAGCCATCGAATTGGCTAGCTTATTTGAAGGCTTCTACATCGGGCATGTGTCCTGATCTCAAAATACCAAGGCGGATGCCCTCGCTGCATTAGCGACGACGCTAGCCTTACCGGCCGACACCGAGTATCACCTCATAGTCGCAACCCGGCATCTCGTATGCTCCAAGCATATGCTAAGGATCCAAGAAGTCCATAATATCTCCGTGGATCTTGAGCCGAGGGATTGGCGCTTCCCTCTCATTGACTATGCTCTGCACGGTCTGCTTCCAGACGATCCCAAAGAAGCGGCGTCCATCAGACGAAGGTCGCTCCGTTTCTACTATGATCCCACTTTGAAGACACTCTACCGTCGTTCATATGATGGTATCCTCCTCCGTTGCCTTTCCCATTCAGAGGCACAGGAAGTGCTTAAAGAAACACATGATGGCATTTGCGGAGCTCACCAGCCGGGTCCAAAGCTTAAAGACAGGCTGCACAGACTTGGGTACTACTGGCCGACCATGATGGCCGATGCCACCCAATATGCACGAAGGTGTAAGGCGTGCCAGGTCCATGCAGACTTCATACACCAACCTTCGGAGTTGCTCCACCCTACTGTTGCTTCATGGCCATTTGAAGCATGGGGAATCGATGTCGTAGGGCCAATCAGTCCCTCTTCGGCAAGAGGTCACCGGTTTATCCTGGCAATAACCGATTACTTCTCAAATGGGCAGAGGCCATACCGTTGGCCGAAGTTAAAACCTCCAATCTGGTTAGCTTCATCAAACACCATGTCATCCATCGATTTGGTGTCCCCAGGCGGATCATCCACGACAATGGTCCTCAATTCATAAGCCAAGGATTCTATCGGTTCTGCGATAAATACCGAATTCAGAATATGGCTTCAACAGCTTACAATCCTGCCGCCAATGGTTTAGCAGAGGCATTTAACAAGACGATCATCAAGCTGCTCAAGAAGTTTGTCTCCTCGAATAAGCGAGATTGGGACGAAAAGCTGGGTGAATGTCTCTGGGCTTACCGGACCACGGTTCGGACACCGACAGGCAATACGCCTTTCTCCCTGGTATATGGGTGCGAAGCGGTCATCCCATTGGAAATCCAGGTGCCATCATTGCGGGTAGCCTTGACTACTAAGATGACATCAGAAGACAATGATCGTCTGCGTCTTCAAGAGCTCGAAGCCCTAGACGAGAAGTGGCTACAAGCTCAGCGACACATCGAGCTATATCAGGCTCGGATGTCAAAAGCCTTCAATAAGAAGGTCAAGCAGAGAGTCTTCCAGAAAGGAGACCTGGTCTTAGCCGTCAGACGACCGATGATCATGACGCACAAGACCAAAGGCAAATTTCAGTCTAAATGGGAAGGACCGTTTGTAATAGAAACAGTCTATTCAAACGGGGCATACCGCCTTATGAATGCAGGTGGCGACCTACTCATGATGCCGATCAATGACAAATTTTTAAAGAAGTATTATCCTTAATCGAGGATCTTGCTCTCGATCAAGTTAACATTACACCTCTGATCGAGATCCGCGCGTCCGGAATGCGCACAAAGAGAGCCTCTCTCTTTCTCCAAGCATATCAAACCTGTTGGTGGCTGGGGGTTTGCTTAAAATCCCAAGGGATCTGCTCCCACTTGATTCCCTCTCCAGAATCACTTACCAATTCTCATCCATAGAATGGTAAGACCACATATTCCGCTGTTACGTTAACATTAAACCTATGACAGCAGTCCTCTCATTTCTCCTCATGAGAGCGAGACCTCCAAAGTCACTTACCAATTCTCATCCATAGAATGGTAGGACCACACATATTCCGCTGTTACGTTAACATTAAACCTATGACAGTGATTTCCTCGTTTCTCCCCGAGAAGACGAGACCTTTTCCAAATCCAATCCGACTTTTGAACTTGGTGACTTCTCAACCAGTTATGTCATCGCGACCTCTGAACTGGCAGATAGCCAAGTTTCATCTATCATTGAGCTTAGTGGCGTCTTAATCGGTTATGTCATTGCGACCTCTGAACCAGTAGACAGCTAAGTCTCAACCTTGAGTCCTGTTGACATTTACAAAAGACAGGTCTCGATACTTGTTGACATTTACAAAAGACAAGTATCACCTATTTTGAGCTTGGTGACTTCTCAACCAGTTATGTCATCGCGACCTCTGAACTGGCAGATAGCCAAGTTTCATCTATCATTGAGCTTAGTGGCGTCTTAATCGGTTATGTCATTGCGACCTCTAAACCAGTAGACAGCTAAGTCTCAACCTTGAGTCCTGTTGACATTTACAAAAGACAGGCCTCATACTTGCTGACATTTACAAAAGGCAAGTATCTTCACTCCAGCCCCGCAATGGGTTAAACCCGAGACTGGCAACATCTCAATTGGTTATGTCATTGCGACCTCTGAACCAACAGACAGTCATGTCTCATTATCCAAACAGCAGAAGTCAAAAGGAAAATTTTCTATTAAAGCCAAAAAGATGGGATACATGGAGGAGCATATACAATGGCTTACAGGCGTCTATGGTAAGATCGAATCCGATCCCCGAGCGAAGCTAGCCTCGTTCTCCTGTCATCAGCAGCCTGGGCCAGCGCCTGTGATCTCAGCTCGGCCTCATCGAAGTCCACCGCCTGAGCCAGACGAGCCTCGACCTCCGCCAAAGTCGCCCTCTGTGACGACTTCTGCCGCGCCAGTTCCTCACTCCGAGCCCTGAGCTGCTCAAGCCGCGCAGCCTCTTCATGACGCATCTGTGTAGCCTTGGATAAGAGGAGATTTGCCTTCCGGATCATCTCTTCAGCCCTCTTAACCTTATCTTCGGCATCAAGAAGAGCACTGGTGGAAGCGTCAATTGCACTCCCAACCTCTACTTCCTCTGTCTCCAAGGACCTCAAGTCAGAGGAGATAGCCTCAGCAGCCTCTTGAGCGGCGAGCTGAGCCTCGCGCCTTTGGGCAACAAGATGTGTGAGCCGTTTATCAGCCAAAATCGCTGCGTCTGAACGATAGAGACGGCGCCATTCCTCCACGTCCTTCTCAAGGTCATCTACCAGGAGTTCCAGAGCAGTAGCTTGATGGTACCCCTCAAAGTCCCGGATACACTCAATACCTCGGGAGAGGACCACCTTCAGCTTCGAAAATGGCACAGGCGAGCCCTTCAAGACTAGACCGATAGTCTGCTCCAAATCGTTATAGAAGCTGTCGACCAGATTACCGATGAAGTCATTCTCAGCTTCATCAATCCTCGAGACAACCTCGGAGCAATCTACCATCCCAGTCGACACCGCCGCAGAAGAAGAAGCGGGAACATCGACAGCAGCAGGGCAAGCCAAAGGTAACCTCAGCGGACTCCTCAGCGACACCAGCACGCCAGCCACCGCGGAGATAGGACTGGCAGCCACCTCCTGAGCAGCAGGCTCGACAATCAAAGTCGGGGAAATAGGGTCCACGATCACCCTCAGCACCGCACTGGGCAAAATTGCCGGCACCTCACTCGGTGATGTGATTGGAAGTGAGGATACCTCCGGGACTGCCGTCCCTTCAGCCTCTCGCCTTTCAGCTGACGTGGGCTGATAAGAAGGCAAGTCGCCATACAACACGTCCAACATGGCAACATCCGCCGTGGACGAAGCATTCAACTCACCCTCTGACCTTCCAGGGGAATCCTCCGGCTCCTTCAAAGCCGACACATCTTGAGGCCGAACACCTGCAACAAAGCCATGGTCAAAAATCAGATGCGGTAAACAAGAGGAGATCAAGAGGTTGTCATTTTACCGAAGGCTGATGTTACTTCGTCAGCCTCATCAGTCTCTAGGGGTTCCATCGTGAAGTTCTTGCCAGAATCAACGCGGATAGCCGGCCTGCTCGCCGATTCCTTCGCAGACCACCCGATAGAGCTGGATGCCATAGGACTTCCTTTAGGAGTCCCAGCGCCCGAGAGGCCAATGTCGGCCGCATCACCTCCAGACTCCTCCGAGCGAGCAAAGGAACCAGCTGCAGTTCCATAAGCGAATAGAGGATCATACTGGTCCCTTGCTCCCCATGCTCCTCAGCTCCTGCAACAACAAGGCAGATGGTGAGTTATTTAGAACACATCAAAGGCGCATCATGCAATCTTACCAGTTGTCGGTTCAGCAACCGACGGCTCAACCCCTAATGGAGCAGCAGGATGACGCACCGCAGAGAGCCCCCCCTCTACCACGATGGTAGGAGTCTGGCGACGGGACCTCTTCGCCGACGACTTCCTACGGGATCCACTCCCACGCTTCCTTTTGAAGTGGACATCAGAGTCCTCTTCCTCCACTTCTTCCACATGTTATGGGGGAGCTGTCCCCACTACACCAGAACCGGCTTCACGAGTATCAGCTTCATGGGCATCAGCCCTCGTCTCTGCCTCGAAGCGAGGGCCCTCCGCATCAGAAGCCCCGCTGTCATCTACAGCGATGAACTCCTCTATGCCAGGAACACGGACTCGTTTGCCCTCCTTCTTATCAGAAGCCTTCTGCCTCATCCGATGAGAAATTAGCCTCACACCCGAACGGTTGGCATTAAACCCAGCAGGTGTGGAGTTCGAAGCTGCATACCATTGGCAGAAACACAGGGTCGTCCAAAGGCCAGGATCCCTCAGCGGCGTGCGTAGCCACGCTCCAGTGCCATCCGCGGTAAAAAACCGCCAAGCATGAGCCCCATCAATGAGGCTCCCCATGAAAGCCAGGTCCGGATTGGGGTTGCCCACATACAACTGGTCATACCCAAATTGGCGGGCAAACCGGCTCGGGACGTAGGGCTCCAGGTAGCAGGTATCCCCACTCCTGTACAGCAAATGCGAGGGCCGGATACAGACCAGCCACTCGAAAACACCCCGACTCATGGGAGACCGACCTGACTCCACATCATGGAATTCCTCGTTGTATCCTGCACCCCGCAGGCGAGGAAAACAACGGAACAGGCTATAAGCGTCATAACGATGCACTAACTTACGGGCCTCGGCCACATAAGTTTTCTGCCACGAACGGCCTTCAAAGCGACAGAGAAGCGCCGTTTGAACACCCTGCGGAGGGTCTTCCCCAGCTCCAATCAAACTGGGGCAGTGCAAGGCGAACCACGCCATCAAGTAGGTGTACGGTAAACCTACCCTAGGATTGGGTCCGTCACAAGGCAGGACGGCACCCTTCCCTCACCTTGACGCCATTGGCCTGCAGAAAGCCTCCGTCAGTGCACGAAGGCCCCTCTGAATACAACACATCATGGCCGGGAGAAGACCCAGACGGTGGCCATGGACCAAGCGGACGGCAGGCAGCAGCACATTCGGGTGGACGATGTCACCCGAAGAAGAAGGCACGACACACTTCTTTAACCAGATGGTTAAGAAGCCGGCCAGCAACGCCTTGCGAGACATAGGACGACGGGCCTGATGGTGAAAGCTCCGAAGAACATCACCCTTCCCGAAAGGACCATCATCTTCTGCCACGACGATGTCCTTTTCAGCATGCACCTCCATCCTTGCCAAGATGTCTTCTTCAGCAACTCCGCAATGAGCTGCCTCAGGCGCACTAGTCATATCCGGGAACAAGTAGTTCCCCCAGCTCTTCAAGCTCTTCGAGCTACCCTTGCCACCAGTGTGGATGCTGGAACAAATGTGCAAGTGGCACATCAATTCCCGATATGTCTCAAGCAAAGCAGGCTCTTGCTTCTCCAGGAGAGCCAACTCCGCCTCACAGGGAAAGTACTCTTCGTACGAAAGAGACCCGAAGGGCAAAGCAGAGATCTCCCGCATCTCGTGCAGGGCCATGCCCAACTCACCAACCGGGGTGAAGAAAGTCCCCGAGGCCGGGCAGTACAACTCAAGGATGGCGTAGAAGCACGCCACCTTCATCTCAATACCGTAGCAGGTCGCCCTGACGGCCTCATGGAGGTTTAACCTCTCTAAGTCCCCCTCAAAATGAGTGAGGATATAGTTGGTCAACTCCGCCCACCACGACCTAGGAGGGTGGACCCAACCGGGAGTCCTGAAATCGGTGGCAGGGTAGTTCCCGTCAACTTCGCAGAACTGAGTGCCAAAGGTCGGCGCCGCAGCTGGGTTCTCTCCTACTGGAAGGTCCCGCGATACCTTCCCAGGGTATAGCCCCATTATGCTACGAGGATGGCCCGCCCTCGAATAGCCGGACTGGAATGTCAACCTCCCGACACTTACAGACTCGGCATTCAGGCTCACGCCCCACGCCATCTTCCGAGCCTGAGTCACGCTCGCGAAGGAAGACAAAGCAAAATGCCGCTTAGTGGACGGGAGATAGAATCTCTCGCCGTCCAACTGGAAGATCCACTGGCCTTCACCGGCCTGCAGCTGGCGATCGGGATCAGGTGCAGCATCCCCGAACATGAAGTCAGGCTTTCTGTAAGCCTGACGGTCGATATCTTCAAGCGGAGCCGTAGTCAAGATGCTCCGCATGGCCTGCGGACGACCGTCCTGGATGAGCGTATCCCGTACAAGGGAGCTCGGCTCACTGAACAATGAAGCCTGCCCATAGAACTGCAAGCTGATGTTTCCGCCTGCTCGACTGGCTAGACCGAACAGACTGTTCTGGAGGCCGGAGGCGTAATGTACTGCAAAAACAGAAATGAGCTATGATTAGTTCACCAATCAAGTGGATGCGAAAGCATAAAAATTCACTAAGGCATAGCCTCGCCCAGCAAGCAGGGCCTGCAAGGCGATAGCTTTGAAAAAGCTTCGCTTCATGGATAAGACTGCATCTTTGCAGAAAATATCCAAAGCGCCAACTTCGCTTAAAGCAGGAAGTGGCATAGCCCTAAGGGCTGACGTCATCAAAAGGACATCATGGTCAACAGTCGTCCTTCGTGGCCACGACTGAAGGAACAGACCCATATCCTGTTCCTCAACAGGATGGAGACTGCCCAAGCAATGGCTTCCTACGGAAGCCTAAAAGAAGAACTGTTCAGTTCTTACTTCCCTGGTGCAAGGAAAATAGGGAAGTTCAGGGAAACGAGTTCCCTAATGAGGATAGATCCCATTCGATCGTCCTAAATAGCCAAATGACTAGCTCCAAAGGAAAAGAGACCTCGGTCTCCAATCAGACAGGAAAATTCCTTACCGGTGACTGGTCGCTCGATGACCGGAGGAGGAAGGCCCTCCGCCGCAGAAGTCGCCGCTTCCTTACCCGCTCGTCTTTGGGCGCCATTAAGAACTGCAAAAGTTCTCGAAGTACTCTGAAGCAAAGGAGGAAGAAGGAGAGGAAAAGACAGAAATTTCTCTGAAAAAGGAGATCTTTTCCATGTTCAGCCCGATCGGGCTTTTATAGGCCAATCAGCGCCTGAAACGAGGCCTCGAAAAAAGGGCCCATGCCGCCGTTTCGAATTAATTCGAAGCAGCGCCTTCCCGAGAAGCGCCGGTTCAACTCTACTAAGAGTTAACTTCGCACTAGTGCAAAAGTGCGGACTTCGCACATTCCTTCAAGGGCTTCGCCAAGAGGCCTACCTTAGCCCTCTAAAAAGTGTGCTGCTCGCGGTACACACCAGTCTCGCGAAGATCATTCGAAGGAAGGACTATGTTCTTAGCTCCGCACACAGTCCAGCCCAGCAATGGCCGAACTCCCAATGAAAGCAAGCAAAAAATCAAATGAACAAGAGATGAACTTTCATTGATAGAAAGGGTACATTTGATATTACATCAAAGTTGTGTCTCATATAACACACCAAGTTGCCTAACAAGGTCATTTGCATAAAAGGCATACAAGCGGTTTTATCTGCGCCCAGGCCGGACCAACGGGACAGGAAGGGCCTTCCTCCTGCATAAGGCCGTAATCAGTGGTGCCGCAAGGACACGGTCATTTTTCTCCACAAAAATGGCAGATCTTGCTAGGCCATTTTTGTTGAAGCCTGGCAATAAAAACCTATCGCCGCCAACACGATAGATAACGTATAATGGGAATCGGCAGTGGTACCAGTGATCTAACAGGCGCGATATCCGCTTTCCTGAAGTGGATCGCCATCAAAGGCCACCAAAGTTGAAAGTCGGCAATGGTGCCGGCGATCCCACAGGCGACGCCCATGATCTTGAAGCGGATCATCTCCGGTAAAAGCGGCAGCCAGCCTCACCTCAGAACGAATCATCTCGGATAAGAGGCTGCCAACAGCCCCTGGAACGCGCATCCGCTGCCCCAAATTGTTCCTCCTGCTTAAAAGTAGAGCTTCAACCGGGGAAGCATAAGGCAATTTCATGGTTTCTTCCATCAAGTTACCAGACTGGCAAGCATAGCTCACTGCAAGGCAAATTGGAGCAAGTTAACAGTCAAGCACAGAAAGAGCTGCAAAAAACTTTAAGTCAGATTCTTGGGCGGCAAAGCAATCCGACTTCAGCAGAGGACAAGCTCCGACTGCACAGCAACTAATGGACTAGCTAAGCAAACGCCAAGTCCTAGCCTCACCTCTATGGCAAAGTCAGACACAGTCTCAACATTCACCAATATGGCAAGACTGGCTCAACCTTTGAAGAGGCCAAGTCCCAAGTTCTGCCTGTGCAGCGGACTTAACATGCAGTGATCTTTTTCTGATCAAGTCAAGATGATAGCTTCACTGGGAAGCTATGCCAAAATTCTTCTCTGTAGATCAGTTAAATAGAGAACAAGGGAAGCTAATCCTTGAAGCGAGCTGTCAAAGTTAAATCAAGGGAGACGAGTTCCCTAAAAGCGATGAAGTCTTTGAATGATCAAGACTTACCGGTCCTTGGCCGGATAATGACCAGAGTGGGCATTCCCACTAGTTCAGAGATCTGAGTATCTCTTTCAAACCAAGAGAAGAGAAGAGAGGCAAAGCACTTCTCTTCAGAGGACCTCAAGTGTCCTATTTATAGGCCCCATGGCCTGAGTGCGACCACCCCAAGCGTGGAAGCACGAGCGCATTCAAGGCATTTATTGCGCCTTGATGGAAGGGACGGTTTTCCCTCGGAACCGTGCAAAGGGAGAAAACGTCTCCCTCATAAAAGGCACTTATGGCGCCTTGAAGAAAGGGAGTATCCTCCCTTGGAAACGTGCAAATCGGAGAACATCTCCCTCGATTGGCGCGAAAGAAGGAATGATCCTCCTCGTAACCGCCCCACGGCAGTTGGCTTTGAAAAGGCAACAGGAGTTCCAAAGCGAACTTATTTCTTGGAAGCCCAGATGCGGAGCTACCCCGACGCGAAGCTACTCGCGAACCAGTGCAATTCTTCGGCGAATTCATCCCAAAGCAGGATTGAAGGCGAAGCTGAACTCAACCATCATGGCGACGTTCATACTCCACATACTATCACAGCAGTTCAAAGTGTTTCGGAGTCTGAGCTATTGCAGACTCTCGAAAACTTTGAAGGGGGTCTTGTTGACACTTAAAAAAGACAAGATTCTCATTGGTCCGAACGATGTCTAAACTTGTTGACATTCACAAAAGACAAGGGACAGACAAGCTGAAGACCAGTTTCCACCCACCTCCAAGGGACAAGGAAGCGGTTTGGACTCCACTGATCCAGCAAGCAGAACAGTGAACCCGGATTGTTTCTAAACAGACCTCAGCAGGTCTAAAATGCTAGCATTTAGCATTACATTAGCCCAAGGAGATAGCCTCGTTTGAGAGGCTAGCATCATCCAGAGCATCGCCAGGAAGCTAACTGAGAGCTTCGCCGAAAAGCCTCTTTTCGGACCTCGCCAAGAGTTGCCTCTAGCTCCGCTATGAGCTTCAAAGCGGGCAGCTCCGCTATTGGTCTACTATGGTCAACCTTTGACCAATCAAATCTCCTGATGAGATCGGATCCAAGCAAATCAAATCCAATCGGGATTCAAATATGACAGGTGATTGCCGCAATCACTTGACTCTCTTGAAGCGAGTAAAAGGATCAGAGAAAATCCTCCAACGATATGGAAAGGATCAAAACAAATCGGAAAGATCAACCGACTTGCCATTTTCTAGCTCCGCAGAAGCTATCCTAGCCTCGCAGCAAGGCTACTTTCCAGATTCAAACAGATTCGGTTCAATCTGTTTCCATATCTTCAAGGGGACGATTATACCCTTGCTCTCCCTATAAATAGCCCGCCAGGGGCACAAGGGGGGAGGGGCGTCCAGAGATCGGCGATCAATCAAAGTGGGCTTCTGCTCCCAAATTAATCCTCTGCTGATCAGGAGAATCGGACTTCTTCATAACGCACCGTGCGTTCTCTAATTCAGAGACCTTTCAAGAGAAATACTTCTCTCTTCAGGGTGGCGATACCCTAATCACCTCTTCTTCTCAAGGAATCTCCGGAACCAGGCGAGAAGGAATTCTCACAGAAGGCGGTTTTGAGAAGTAGCAAGAGGGTTCTACCAATCCTCTATTCTCTGATTCCCGGAACCAAGCGAGAAGGGAATCTCATCGCTCGCATCGTCAAAGGGACAAAGTGGTCGCGAGCTGACCAGACTCCTATCGGCACATTTTCCCAGAATCTCTGAGGAGATCTACTTGTAATCTTTTTAAGAATACTTGTAATTTAGCTCCTCAACCCTTTTTTGTAAGTTTCCCCCCTTTGCAAATCAATGGAAAACAAAGAGTAGCTCAAGAAGTTAAGTGAGAGATGAAATTCAGTTAGAAAAAATGGAGGAAAAACCAACAGAAAATAGCTTTGGAAAGAAAGAACTTGAAGATTGAAAGTTAGAAATTTTTTTCTCTTTTGAACTAAGTTGAAGAACTTGTAAACTTGTTGTCTAAAAACCAAAACCAATGACCCATATATAGACAATGAATAAATGTCATTTATAAATCATACTAGGTCATTTGGGGTATATTTAGACACATGGAAACCAAAATGCCCGTTGGAATCCACTAAAAACAAAACAAATTCAAAAACTAGCCATTATAGCCATTTGGCAGCCTGTCGGTCGACCAGCCAGTCGACTGACAGCTCATACTAAAAAGAGTCATTGGCTCCGATCGACTGCTCGGCAGTCCAAAAGAAAAAATTAAAACGTCGGTCGACTGACCTGGTCGACCAACCCTAACTGAGAGTGAGGGTCTCTCAGTCGGTCGACCGCTCGGTTAGCGATCGACTGGTCGGTTGACCGACAACGTGCACAAACGTGCATGCACCTAGCCAAAGGCCCAGTCGACCGCCTGGTCGACCATTTTGGCCTGAAATAGGCACCGATCGGGCGGTCGACTGTTCTGGCCTGAAACAGTTTCTGTATTAGTTTTGAATTTCAAACAATTTTCAAAATATTTTGTATTGGTTTATGGGTAATGTAGTAATGTATAAGTGATGAAATACACATTCTAAACTTGTTATAAAATTTTGAAAAAATTATGAGACATGTATCAAAACCAAACAGGCAAAATACCAATACTACCAAAAATTGTATTTTTTCAAAATCGTGTATTTTGTGTGTGTAACTTCTTGAGCATCACTACTATATTCTACACTTTAACAAACTAATATCTCACAAAGCTCTAGGTGACTACAAGATCTTCAACCAGCTTCTCCACTAGCGGTTAAGTGCTTTGAGCTTTGATCCCGTATTTGAGTCTTCTTGAGTTTCCAACACTTCCTTTAGTGGATGATACAACCTTAGCCAACATCCTCCTCCGCCCCACCACTGCCACCACGTCCACCTTCTCCTCCTTCGTCGCCCGCTACATAGCCCAATGGAAGAGCACCCGCCTCTTTCGCGACTCCTTCCTCCCTTACCTTAACTGCCTCCTCCTTCGTTGATGCCGCCACCTCAGCAATCCCAACCAATCCCAATCCTAACATAAAAAAAGAACCCATTGACATCTTCCTCCGAATGTGGACAACAGTTAGGGATGGGGATTAGTTGTTACTCCTGGTTTGGGAATGATCTCAACAAGACCTCTCTTAGGTGATACAAGATGGTTAGAATTAATTCTAAGTCCACACTGTTGGAACCACCAGCGACGGAGTAGAGATGCGCAGGAGAATAGTCGCCAAACACAAGAACAAAATAAATAAAGAAGAAAGCGAGAACACAAGGTTTAACGAGATTCGGCAATTTGCCCACGTCCTCTGGGCATAAGGGGAAAGAGTTCTTATTAAATCAATCAATTACAGGATACAATATCATGGGGCAATTGCCCCTCTTTTTATAGGCATGGAGTCCCACAAAAAAAGAAAACTAACAACTCCAAATTCGGATCAGAAACAAATTCAGAAGGATGCTCGAATTCGCCCAGAATCCTTGTGTTGCCGACAGTCTAAGGGGACTCTAAGGGAACTGTCGACAGTTCTTTGACAAACCCAACTCTCGTCTCTCGGTAAACCGCTGTCGACAGCCCAGAGTGGTTGCTGTCAACAACACGGTTCATCAGTCAGGGCATATCTCTTCTGACTATCGACAACCCAAGGGGACTGTCGACAGTCCTATGTTTTATTCTTTAAAAAAAGTCCATCCTCTAACTTTTATTCTTCTCTCTCCCCACAATTCTCCACCTCAGTGAAAATTTCTCAAATCTAAGCCGAACTCAACATAGTACCATGTCGAGTCTAACGGGCGGGTTGCCTACGTACCCTTGCCCAGGGATTAAGCCATCCGTAGTTCATCCAAACGAGCTCCACCGACGTCAAGTAACTGGAAGGATTTGGAGTAACTCCTTAAAATGTGCAAACTTCACTCCCTGAGCAACCATGGTAAGCATATCGACGGGATTCTCCTTCGTATGAATCTTCTATACTCGATGTCACCCTCCTAAAAATTTTCCCAAACAAAGTGGGGAACATGATGTCGATGAACTTCGTTCTTGCATGATATACCTGGTTCTTCACCAAATAGATAAAACTCATGCTATCACAATTGATTTTTAACAGATCATGATCAATCCCCAAGTCATCAAGCAACTTTTGAAGCCAAATTGCCTCCTTCATAACCTCCGTCATGACCATATACTCGGCCTCTGTAGTGTAAATCACCTAGAGGGGGGGTGAATAGGTGATGGCTAATCTAATCGTCACTAAATGCAGAATTAAAAACTATTATGACCAAATAAAACTATTTAAACTAAACACCACGTATAACACAAGAGTGTAGCCGAATTCCCCGCGAAGGGCTCTGAACTAACTCCTCTAGATTCCCCTAGATAAGGGTTGAGGTGCCGCGTTGGCTCTCTTGGTTGAATACAAGTGTTAGCAAACAAACCCCAAGCATATAACAATTAAGCACACAAGTATATCATTCATATGAAGATAAACACAATAAAGGAATGCAAGATATAAATAAGAGACAAAGAGAGAGAGTGAGCAATCGCAAACACAAGGGATTTGTTTCGAGGTTCGAGCACCCTTGCTCTACATCCCCGCCTTCGACACACGAAGGATTTCCACTATAATCGATCCCACCGGATCACTCGGTGCCGCAACACCTACAACTCTCGGACTCCCTAGTCCGTACACACCGCAAGCCGCACAAGCTCGCCGAGGCCGCACCTCAAACAACAAGTTCGCACTCGAACTCAAACACCGCGAACACACTTGTCCGCCTCCTCAAAGTACAAAGATGAAATCTTGGTGATCTAAACACTTTGATCACCAATACAAACTCTCACAACAAAATCCCTATGGATAGATGTAGCAATGGATAGCTCAAGTGTTGTGTGAGAAAACAAGGAAAGAGATGGTGGAGGAAAACTCAAGAAAAATCTCTTTTAACACTCTTGATAAAACTTCCCTTTTGATAGGAAATATTTGCTCTCAATTTTGTGGAGAAAACCTCTTAAAAGGATTGGAAAAATTAGCTCAAAAATACTCTCCAAATCTTAATCAAAACAGCCCCCAAATGCCCCTTTTTATAGAGCTAGAAAAACTAGCCGTTGGGGTCTGTCAGAACTGTCGGTCGACCGCCCGGTCGACCGGCCAACGGTCATATTCAGATCGTTGTGCCATCGTTCGACCGGTCGGTCGACCGAGGCCAGGATACAGAGAGCAAGTCTCTCTGTCCGGTCGACCGCCCAGTCGACCGGGGCCTTTCCAGAGAGCAGACCTCTCTGGACGGTCGACCGGGTCGGTCGACCGGCCCTCCTGCCAGAACTGGCGTGCACGTCTGTGCACGTCGGTCGACCGATCCGGTCGACCGGCAGAAGCCAGTACAGAACTGAAATAGGGATTAAAACTTGATCTTTTTGATTGAAATAAAATCCCATAAATTCACGAAAAATCTACAAAAATAGTTTTACCAATATACTTTGATAAACAAACATGCTTGCACAAAATCAAGGTATGTTACAAATGATTTGGACTATTTTTGTAAGTTGAAAATATTGGATCAAGTGAAAAACAGTATTTTCCAAAACTTGATTTTTCTAAAACTTATTTTTCTAAAACATCTATAAATACAAAAACAAGATATTTAAACTCTTTTTAAAGCATAGTGTTTATGGATATGATCCACTACACAAACATGGTGAAATATCTATGTTTTTGACATTAAGCTCTAAATACGGTTTTGATTAAAGCATGTAAACTTGAATATCAAAAACCAAACATGTATTTTCTAAAATAGAAAATCTTTTGTAAAAACAAACTAAATCAAGAGTGTGTGTGTATATGATATACTTGAGCAATCCACCAACTATTCTATCCTTTACATTTTAACTAAAAATAAAATCTTCTAAAAACAAGCCTAAACTCAAGTCTTCATCTTCTTGAAGTCTTCACTTGAAGCCTTCTTGACTTGGTCCAAATATCGTGCTAGCTCCAAAACTTGACTTTACATCCTTTGTTGAAGCTACGCACCTACTAAGATCTTGATCATAAATCTGTCACTAATTAAACACAAGATTATTAGTACAATAACTACATGAGTTGGTTATCATCAAAACTAGAGTGATGGGCCTTCGGGCCAACAATCTCCCCCTTTTTGATGATGACAAAACTCATGAAGTTATATATGCATGGATTAAAGTAAAGCTTCAAAGAAGCTCCCCCTTAACTCATGCATAAACATAAACAATAATATATGACAATGTATGCTCATAAACATGTATGCAAATGTATGGAGATAAACATGCTAACAAGCATAAAACAAATCAAATTCTTTTTCTCCTATTTGCAAAACAAAACATATATGCATAAACACAAATACTACTCCCCCTTAAGCAAGGAAAACATGCATATATAAACTCAAAATCTTTCTCCCCTTTTTGTCAATCATCAACAAAGGGGTTAAAGTAAAAACAAAACCAACAAATAAATTTTTCTCCCCCTTTTTGTTCGAAACTATGAACCAAAGAAGGGGTAAACCAATAAGTCAATAAAAGTTTATATGCGATATACATTCATGAAGAGGAAGACGGTAAAGTAACTTCCCTACACATATACATTACATGAAAGAGGGATGACAAGCCCTAATTCACATAATGCATAATATGTAATGCATAAGAGGAGATGTGAAGCTCCCCCTACACACGTGTATCACATAAAGAAGAGTTGTCAAGCTCCTCAATATACAATACACTCAACATGAATCTATATGTAGAAGAGATGTTAAGCTCTCCTTGCATATAGGCAATACAAATCAAAAATTTTGATTCTTTCTTTATTATGACAAATTTTGAGAATTTTTCTTAAAAAATTTTATTTTCTTATCATAAACAACTTTGTGCTTTAAACATGTAAATCAATTTTAACTTAAGCACAAAACTATCATATATATGTATGAAAAATGAGTATACCAATTGAAATTGATACATATATATATAAGAAAATAAAATATGAGTGTATACAAAAATAAAGTCAAATTGATACCAATTGAAATGATTCAATGATACCAATTGAAACAATAATAGGATCATGTGTATAACTCATAAAACATTGAAGAATAAATAACTAGTTAAAAGTAATTTTTGAAAAACTAGTTAAAGATCCTTCAAAACATGTGTTTTTCATGAATCATACCAATACACAAGAGATGACACTCAAAATCGATTAGGCTCAAAAATATGTTCATGAAACAAAGTCATGACAAACAAATAAAGTGTGAGTGTACAAGAATTATGTAATTAGCATTTTCATGAAAATAGTCAATGAAGCTCAAAATGATCAAAACAAATTATTCATTTTATTTTATCAAACAAAACATGAAAAATCATTTTTCATTAAAAACAATAAACTTCTAGGTATATGTATGATTTATCTAAATCTAACAATATGCATACATATCCCAAACATAAAAGAGTCTATTAAAGATATTTGCATGAAGGCAAGAGACTCACGGGTATACATGTATATTTATTAGATTTGAATAAAAATTGCATATACATGAAGTAAAAACATGAAAATAGGCAAAACAAGTATAAATGAGAGAATCATCAAAACTAGCTTATACATGTGCATATATTGAGTACAAATGAGCATTGAAGTGCAAACATATATGAATCAATTTGTTCTCATTATTTGTACATGTATAAATACAAGTTTTAATAAAGACTACATTCAAACTAGTATTTACCACATGAAGCACATAAAATAAATGGACATGCTATATGATATCACAAATGAATAAGCATGTAAATAAAATAGGAGTTTTAGAAATAGTTACCAAACTAGGGAACTATGCTCCAAATCTCCAAACATGGTGGTTGTCCACCAAACCTCCTTGATAGTGGTGCATCCAAAAATAAGTCCATCAAGTCCATAAGCATCCACCATCAAGGCACCATCCCTCTCACATTTTGTGAGAGCCCTCACCTACATCAAAAACATACGGTGGGGATTTTGGTACCCATTTTTTCTTGGGTCCTTTGGGGTTAGTCTTATAAGGCACCCAAACATTTTTCTTAGCAAAATTTAAAGAATTAATCTTATCATAACAAAATTTTGCTAAATGGCCTTTGCGGCCACAATGTGTACACTTGTACACCTTAGGATGCATATGGGTGTGGGTGTGACCATGACGTGCAACATATGCATGATGTGAATGATGTGCATGAACATGTGGAGCTTGTTTCTTTGAAAACAAAGACTCCAATCTCTTATGATTAAAAGCACACGAGCTCAAAGTAGAGCTCAAACAATCCATTTTATTTTTCAAAAATTTAATCTCATTTTCATTAATAGTAGCATGTAAAGCATGATGAGAATGAGAATCATTTTTCTTATTCTTTTTAGAAACTTTTTATTTTTCTTTTTCAAACATTTTTCTCTTCAAAGTAGTGTTTTCTTGAAAAGCAATTTCTTTTTGTTTTTCCACCAAAACAATTTGATTTTTCAAAGACATATTTCCTTCACATAAATCATTTAATTTAGACATAAGGGAAACATTCTCATTTTTTAAAATTTCATTTTCTTTTTCTAAACATGCAATGTTATTTTAAAAGAATCATTTTCTATATGCATGCACTCAAATTTCTTTTTCAATTTTTTATTTTCCTTTTTAATCATGTCATATTTCTCAAGTAGGAGTTGACAAAAAGTGGTAAGCTCATCATATGACATATCATTTTCATCTACCTCGGATTCGGTAGTTACCTCAAGGGGGTTATCCCCTTGGACCATGTAGCACATGTTGGAGGTGTTGCTTCCAACGTCCGAATCGCTCCCGGCATAAAATAGATCCTTTTCGCCAAGGGAGGTGATGATGTTCCAAGCTACAAAATTCGAATCAACATTAGAAACCCTAGATAAATAATCATCATTTAGGGTAGACTTTAAAGCATGAAGGGCTTTTGAATTAGCCTCAATGTACTTGCTATCATTAACATAAGAATCTTTAATTGTAGCAAGATAAACATGAAAACCTAGGGCCTTGAGGTACAAGGACATCTTAACTTTCCAAATTTGGATGTTAAGAATGTCAAAAGTGGGTGGTGACATGAAATCCATGGTGTGTGTACAAAATACGTGATTAGCCTAAAAAGAGGATCTTTAACTCTAGGTTGTAAGACCCAAATCAAGAGCACTTGGCTCTGATACCAATTGTAAATCACCTAGAGGGGGGCGAATAGGTGATGGCTAATCTAATCGTCACTAAATGCGGAATTAAAAACTATTATGACCAAATAAAACTATTTAAACTAAACACCACGTATAACACAAGAGTGTAGCCGAATTTCCCATGAAGGGCTCTGAACTAACTCCTCTAGATTCCCCTAGATAAGGGTTGAGGTGCCGCGTTGGCTCTCTTGGTTGAATACAAGTGTTAGCAAACAAACCCCAAGCATATAACAATTAAGCACACAAGTATATCATGCATATGAAGATAAACACAATAAAGGAATGCAAGATATAAACAAGAGACAAAGAGAGAGAGAGAGAGTGAGCAATCGCAAACACAAGGGATTTGTTTCGAGGTTCGAGCACCCTTGCTCTACATCCCCGCCTTCGACACACGAAGGATTTCCACTATAATCGATCCCACCGAATCACTCGGTGCCGCAACACCTACAACTCTCGGACTCCCTAGTCCGTACACACCGCAAGCCCCACAAGCTCACCGAGGCCGCACCTCAAACAACAAGTTCGCACTCGAACTCAAACACCGCGAACACACTTGTCCGCCTCCTCAAAGTACAAAGATGAAATCTTGGTAATCTAAACACTTTGATCACCAATACAAACTCTCACAACAAAATCCCTATGGATAGATGTAGCAATGGATAGCTCAAGTGTTGTGTGAGAAAACAAGGAAAGAGATGGTGGAGGAAAACTCAAGAAAATTCTCTTTTAACACTCTTGATAAAACTTTCCTTTTGATAGGAAATATTTGCTCTCAATTTTGTGGAGAAAACCTCTTAAAAGGATTGGAAAAACTGGCTCAAAAACACTCTCCAAATCTTAATCAAAACAGCCCCCAAATGCCCCTTTTTATAGAGTTAGAAAAACTAGCCGTTGGGGTCTGTCAGAACTGTCGGTCGACCGCCTGGTCGACCGGCCAACGGTCATATTTCAGACCGTTGTGCCATCTGTCGACCGGTCGGTCGACCGAGGCCAGGATACAGAGAGCAAGTCTCTCTGTCCGGTCGACCGCCCAGTCGACCGGGGCCTTTCCAGAGAGCAGACCTCTCTGGACGGTCGACCGGGTCGGTCGACCGGCCCTCCTGCCAGAACTGGCGTGCACGTCTGTGCACGTCGGTCGACCGATCCGGTCGACCGGCAGAAGCCAGTACAGAACTGAATAAGGGATTAAAACTTGGTCTTTTTGATTGAAATAAAATCCCATAAATTCACGAAAAATCTACAAAAATAGTTTTACCAATATACTTTGATAAACAAACATGCTTGCACAAAATCAAGGCATGTTACAAATGATTTGGACTATTTTTGTAAGTTGAAAATATTGGCTCAAGTGAAAAACAGTATTTTCCAAAACTTGATTTTTCTAAAACTTATTTTTCCAAAACATCTCCAAATTCAAAAACAAGATATTTAAACTCTTTTTAAAGCATAGTGTTTATGGATATGATCCACTACACAAACATGGTGAAATATCTATGTTTTTGACATTAAGCTCTAAATACGGTTTTAGTTAAAGCATGTAAACTTGAATATCAAAAACCAAACATGTATTTTCTAAAATAGAAAATCTTTTGTAAAAATAAACTAAATCAAGAGTGTGTGTGTGTATATGATATACTTAAGTAATCCACCAACTATTCTATCCTTTACATTTTAACTAAAAATAAAATCTGCTAAAAACAAACCTAGACTCAAGTCTTCATCTTCTTGAAGTCTTCACTTGAAGCCTTTTTGACTTGGTCCATACATCGTGCTAGCTCCAAAACTTGACTTTACATCCTTTGTTGAACACATACTAAGATCTTGATCATAAATCTGTCACTAATTAAACACAAGATCATTAGTATAATAACTACATGAGTTGGTCATCATCAAAACTAGAGTGATGGGCCTTCGGGCCAACATGTAGTAGATATTGCGACAATAGACTGCAGAGTAGAGCATCAGCTTACCGGTGCTTGGGATAGTGCAAACACATATCCCATTGCTGATAATGTATCTGATACACTTCAGCGTAGTCGGAATCAACGTATCTGATACACTCTTGCTTACCAGTAACATCCTTCTTGAATACAAAACAAACGTCCATGGTACCTTTGATATACCGTAGAATCCACTTCACTGCCTCCCAATGGCCCCTACTGGGATCGTGCATATATCTACTAACCATTGAGACAACTTGTGACAAATCGAGCCTTGTACACATCATTACATACATTAGACTACCAACTGCGCTAACATAAGACACGTGAGTCATGTACTCACACTCTTCAACAGTAGTAGGAGACATAGTAACCTTTAACTTAAAATGAGGAATCAATGGTGTACGTACAGACTTCGTGCCATCGTTGATATTGAACTTCTGAAGTACCTTCTTCAAATACCCCTTTTGCGTCAAGCTAACCTTGCCACTCTTGCGGTCTTTCTCAATCTACATGCCTAGCACCTTCTTTGCTTCACCAAGATCCTTCATCTCAAATTTGAAAGACAAGTCCTTCTTCAATTTATCAATTGCGGATCTGCTCTTAGCAGCGATGCGATGAGTATATCATCCACATATAACAGTAGATAAATGTACTCTCCACCAGGTAGCTTATTGTAATACACACATGGGTCGTAATGGCTTCGTGTATACCTCTTGCCTCTTATGAAACTATCGAAACGCTTGTACCATTGCCTTGGGGATCGCTTTAATCCATATAGCGATTTCTTCAGTATGCATACCATATTCTCCTTTCCTGCAATTTTGAACCTCGTCGGCTGAGACATGTAGATCTCTTCAAGATCGCCATAGAGAGGCGATCTTCACATCGAGCTGATCAAGTTCCAACTTGCACTGTGCTACTAGTGCCAACAAAATCCGAATATGCGAGTGCTTCACAATGGGTGAGAATACCTCGCTGTAGTCAATGCCTTCTCACTGAGCATACCCTTTAGCTACCAATCTGGCTTTATAGTTGTCACGCCCCGCTTCCCAAAATACGAGGAAAGGGAGTCGTGATGAAGGTCGGCGACGTATATACGCGAGAAAAATACCCCACACATATACGCTAAGCCTAAAAGTAACCTGAACAAGCTACAAAATCTACTGCGATAAATCAATACCACTGCAATATGACATATAAGTATCTAACACAATGATAGAAGATGAATAAAGGAAAAAAATGACAACAGGATGCGGTAAAGATAGAATCAGAAAATAACATGAATAAAATAGCAAGAATTCCTATAATCAAGAAAAGAGACTCTAGCTTCTCGTAACGCGTCCGATCACATGAATACCTGAACAATATAAGAAGATGTCCAATACCCTAGACATGCGAATCCAAGGTCGTCAGAAGCGACCTAATGAGTGTGTGTGTGTGTAAAGGAAAAAGTGTTCGTGCATAACGCAAGCAATAACAACATAAGCAATGAAAACATGATAACTGAAATGAAGGATAACAAGATAATCAATGTCAAGAATAAAGTTATGAATGATATATAACTAGTGTCCTGACCACTAATGTCAAGATGTGTAACCTAACATATGACACTAGTCTGGTATACAATCCGGTCATGTGTACAATCATATATCTATCATAGTTATATATACGTACAGTCGAGTGATCACGATCAGTCACAATACATTAACAGTTTATTATTATTAATTATGTCAGCGAACACCAATTGCCACATGTAATAGACGCATCCCATACTACGCCTACCACACATGCCAATCGAGGTCCTCAGTTATTGAAACTGATCGGTTGGAATTAAGTTCTAAAATTTTTCTTTTTGGAATAAAAATTTTTAATATGCAATTTATTAGATCCAAACCAATTCCTTTTTTTCTTCTTTTTAATATTTCAATTGGGGTAATAATTTGTGACTTTTATGTATTTTATATAAACAAAGGTGATATTTTTAATGAAAGAAAACGATCCATGGAAAGAGTTAAACATTATAAATTATTTAAATTCTAATTCCACAATTTAATTTTTTATTAGAGCTTAGACGAGAATTCTAGATGAAAATTTTATGGGAAGATAAATCTAATCATGAAACATTAAATCAAATTTTAATTCATAAAAGTTTGATTTTTTTACTTACTTGAGTTGTTCCTCCTTGCTTTCTCCTCAACCCTTGTACTTCAAACCCCCTTTTTCGTTCACGATTCGCTTGAGCAGAAGGGAAAGATGGAAGTGTGAAATTTTAGATTAGGGTTTTCTCTTGAGAAGAAGAGAAAGAAAGAGTTTTGGCTCTTTATATAGGATATAAGATATTTTAGAAACCTAAATTTTAATTAGGTTTAAATTTCTTAATTTAGTAATCAGGATTAAGATGGGAATTTGGATTGGAATTTAGATTATGATTATATATTTAAATTAGATTATAGATTTAGATTTGGATTAAGATTAGGATTGGGTTTTGGGTTAATGGGTAAGGATCTCATAGTAATGGGTTATAGATTATTGGGCTTTAGTTAAAAGAAATAAGTAATATAAAGAATAGGAAAAATAGAGAGTGAGCTTGCGGGCTTAGTTTTTGGGCTTAAATAAAAATAGAAAAAGATGAAAATAAGGAAGTGGGCTTGGTTCATATGGACTTAACATAAAAAGAAAAGAAAATAAAAGGAAAGGAGAATGGGCTAAGCTTATTGGGCTTAGATGAAAATAATAATAATATTAATAATAATACTAAATCAAGTTAATTAATAATAATAAGATAATAGGTAGAATCAGGTAAATTTTTAAAAATAATAATATGCTATTATTAAATAGGGGATATTACATTCTACCCACCTTAACAAAAATTTCGTCCTCGAAATTTCAATAAAGCAGGAAAATGAATAGAAGATTAAAGTTAAGAAATAGATATTAAGCAAACTGAGAAAATAAAAAGAATAACTGATGTTGATATTGTCTTCTCGCCTTCCACGTCGTTCCTCGGTGCGTTATAAGCCCACCACGCTTCCGCTGCGCGCTCTGATCTCTGCTACCGACTTTAAAATGAAGTGATCAAACTTAAGAGGTAAAATCAGGGAAATAGAATTAGAAAGATGATAGGAATCAAGATGGAATCCAGATTACTCTAGAAAAAGAGTTAGATCGGGGATATCAATAGATCAAAGAGATGGATCCCAAAAGAGAGAACAATCAATTTCAAATGGAGTCAATATCATCGTATGGATAGTATACGTATATTGCAGTGTAATTATAACTTGGTTCAAGATACTGGTAAAAACTAGATTCTCTTTTTATGTTGAACCTGGCTCTGATACCAAGAAAATCCTGTCACGCCCCGCTTCCCAAAATACGAGGAAAGGGAGTCGCGATGAAGGTCGCGACGTATATACGCGAGGAAAATACCCCACACATATACGCTAAGCCTAAAAGTAACCTGAACAAGCTACAAAATCTACTGCGATAAATCAATACCACTGCAATATGACATATAAGTATCTAACACAATGATAGCAGATGAATAAAGGAAAGAAATGGCAACAGGATGCGGTAAAAATAGAATCAGAAAATAGCATGAATAAAATAGCAAGAATACCTATAATCAAGAAAAGAGACTCCAGCTTCTCGTAACGCGTCCGATCACATGAATACCTGAACAATATAAGAAGATGTCCAATACCCTGGACATGCGAATCCAGGGTCATCAGAAGCAACCTAATGAGTGTGTGTATAGGGAAAAAGTGTTCGTGCATAACAATGCAAGCAATAACAACATAAGAAATGAAAACATGATAACTGAAATGAAGGATAACAAGATAATCAATGTCAAGAATAAAGTTATGAATTATATATAACTAGTGTCCTGACCACTAATGTCAAGATGTGTAACCTAACATATGACACTAGTCTGGTATACAATCCGGTCATGTGTACAATCATATATCTATCATAGTTATATATACGTACAGTCGAGTGATCACGGTCAGTCACAATACATTAACAGTTTATTATTATTAATTATGTCAGCGAACACCAATTGTCACATGTAATAGACGCATCCCATACTACGCCTACCACACATGCTAATCGAGGTCCTCAGTTATTGAAACTGATCGGTTGGAATTAAGTTCTAAAATTTTTCTTTTTGGAATAAAAATTTTTAATATGCAATTTATTAGATCCAACCAATTCCTTTTTTTCTTCTTTTTAATATTCCAATTGGGGTAATAATTTGTGACTTTTATATATTTTATATAAACAAAGGTGATATTTTTAATGAAAGAAAACGATCCATGGAAAGAGTTAAACATTATAAATTATTTAAATTCTAATTCCACAATTTAATTTTTTTATTAGAGCTTAGACGAGAATTCTAGATGAAAAATTTATGGGAAGATAAATCTAATCATGAAACATTAAATCAAATTTTAATTCATAAAAGTTTGATTTTTACATACTTGAGTTGTTCCTCCTTACTTTCTCCTCAACCCTTGTACCTCGAAACCCCCTTTTTCGTTCACGATTCGCTTGAGCAGAAGGGAAAGATGGAAGTGTGAAATTTTAGATTAGAGTTTTCTCTTGAGAAGAAGAGAAAGAAAGAGTTTGGCTCTTTATATAGGATATAAGATATTTTAGAAACCTAAATTTTAATTAGGTTTAAATTGCTTAATTTAGTAATCAGAATTAACATGGGAATTTGGATTGGAATTTAGATTATGATTATATATTTAAATTAGATTATAAATTTGAATTTGGATTAAGATTAGGATTGAGTTTTGGGTTAATGGGTGAGGATCTCATGGTAACGGGTTATATATTATTGAGCTTTAGTTAAAAGAAATAAGTAATATAAAGAATAGGAAAAATAGAGAGTGAGCTTGCGGGCTTAGTTTTTGGGCTTAAATAAAAATAGAAAAAGATGAAAATAAGGAAGTGGGCTTGGTTCATGTGGGCTTAACATAAAAAGAAAAGAAAATAAAAGGAAAGGAGAATGGGCTAAGCTTATTGGGCTTGGATGAAAATAATAATAATATTAATAATAATACTATATTAAGTTAATTAATAATAATAAGATAATAGGTAGAATCAGGTAAAATTTTAAAAATAATTATATGGTATTATTAAATAGGGGATATTACATTCTACCCACCTTTGAGAGACCCTATTTCTTTGCAAATACCCACTTACAACCAATCACCTGCTTTCCCTTTGGCAACTCTGACAGTTCCCAAGTGTCGTTTTGGTATAGAGAACTCATCTCTTCCATCATGGCATCCACATCTTGGACTCTAAATTGATTTCAGCTTTCCTATATGCAGACGGGATCGCCTCTTCAATGATTGGGGGAGTATAGGCTACAATCATATTTGTAGCGAGCCAACTGGGCTTACGTGAATTCCTGCGGGCTCTTCCAACTGCAGTGTATTTTTGGACATCACTCATAGCCTGTCCTTGATCCTCATCATTATCAGCATCCTGATCGGCTACATGATCACTATTCCGTGTCACCGCGGGTATGATCTCCAATGATACTGTCCTATCTAAAGATGGTGAAGTAGCATCACTTTTCACCTACTGCGATATCCCTTTAGTCTTTTCACTCTCCACCTGCTGAAAGTTTGTAGGCTTCACTATTGAAGCCTCATCAAGTGTGACATCTCTACTTATGATAAATTTCTTGTCCTTCGGATCTCAGATTTTGTAGCCTTTTACACCTTTTTTGAATCCTACGAACACGCATTTCTTCGCTCTTGTGTCCAATTTGTCTTCCTTAATATAATAGTAGGCCGGACACCCAAATACCCTTAGCAAATCATAATCCTAAATAACTTTTTCTGACCAAGCTTTCAGAGGAGTTTTAGCTCCTATCACAGACGACAGCAACCTGTTAACGAGATAGCAAGTGTACGCCAATGCCTCAGGCCAAAAGTATTTCGATAAACCAGTGTTGGATAACATGCACCGAACCTTCTCTAGCAAGTTTTTATTCATCCTTGTAGCCACTTTATTTTATTGCGGTGTTTTCCTTACTATGAAGTGTCTTTCTATATCTTCATTGTGGCATAACTGTAGGAAAGGATCGCTTGTATACTCTCTTTTGTTGTCTGAACAGAGTATCTTGATCTTCCTTCTCGTGTTTTTCTCCATGTTCCTCTTTCACTCCACAAACAACTTCAGGACTTCCCCTCTGTGCTTCATGGTATATATCCAACATCGCCTAGAGTAGTCATCTATAAAAGACACAAAGCAGTGGTTACCTCCAATAGATGTCATCCTAGTAGGTCCCCAAACATCAGTGTGAATATAATCCATAATTCCCTCGGTGCAATGAATTGCAGTGCCGAATTTCACCTTGGTCTTCTTTCTGATGACACAATATTCACAAAATTCTAATTTGCAGATTCTAACACTTTTCAATAAACCTTACTTTGTAAGAGCTTACAAAGACTTTTTCCCTGTATGTATGAGCCTCATATGCCAAAGCCGGGTGCAATCATCATCTGAATCTGTAGAAGTCGCCACTTGTCCTGTAACCGTACTACCCTTCAAGTAGTAAATGTTATTGCGTCGGACGCCCTTCGAAACAACCATCGAGCCCCACTCATCTTGAGAACACCATCTCCAATAGATACTTCGAGACCCAATGCAACAGAGATGAGATTTCTTTTCAATTGAGGTACATACCTCACTTCCTTAAATTCCCCCACCATCACATCGAACATCTTGATATGGACCGTACTTATCCCTTTCGTGTTGCATAGACGATCATCACCCATGACAACAAAGCATCCATCTATCAAAGCTAGAAAATCAATCTCTATTAGGACACACATGATAGGTAGCTCCTGTATCTAGCATCCACTCAGAATCGCCTGAGTAACCAATAGTAGGAGTAGTGATAGAGATTCAGAGAATGAGAATACCGTTGAGTCAGAGTCCGATCTACTTTCCTGTGAAGTACTACCCAATTGGGTGTTGATCACCCTTGCGAGATTGCCTCGGTGTTTTGACTCCTTATTCTTATCTTTGATCCTTGGATAATCAATTTTTCAGTGCCCTAATTCGTTGCAGAAAGCGCACTGGTTCTTCAAATCTCTGAAATTTGGCCTGGATTTTGATCTCTCATGCTCGTCTTTGCCTTTCCGATTGGAGCCCTACCTCTTACCGTTAATGCCTCTGCTATATACTATTGGAAGAAGACTGCTTGTCCTTCCTTCTTTCGTAATTTACAAGAGCAGCCGACACATCACTATAGTTATGTGTTTGTTTACCATTGATCAAGGTTAGGATAAAGGTTTCATACTCTTCATCAGGAAGAGAATTTAGAAGTATCAATGCCTTATCCTCTTTTTCGATCGTCACATTCACATTAACTAAGCTTGTAAGAAGCTTGATGTAGTTATTTATGTGTTCGTTAATGGAAAGTCCTCTCTTCAACTGAAAGTGGTAAAGCCTCTTCTTCAGTTGCAATCGCGATTCGATATTCTTCATCAGATGCTTCTTTTCGAGGATCTCCCACAGCTTCTTGCGAAAGTTTCATACAACACATAATACTTGATGTCTTATGTCAAACAAGACCTTACGAGACCACATGTCGTTCTATTTGTCCCAATCTTTTTCAGAAGTTTCCTCCGGGTTTTCTTCCAAACATAGAGTGTCTTCGAGGTTCGATGTCGTTAATGCATTCATCACCTTACACCTCCACATCCCAAAGTTGTTCCTTCCATCAAACTTTACCATATCGATCTTCAACAAATGTGGGTTCATAGTTTTCACCGTGGATGAACTATCTCTATCCATCTTCCAGTAGATTCCTCAAACTTTTATTTGTCTATTTCATGTGATATATCGATTTATTGCAGGAAAGGTCCATAGCTATTATAGCAAGGTTGTTATCGTAGCGTGGTTGATAGTAGTACTGGTCCTTACCAACACGTACACTGCCAGTCTCAGTTCAATTTTGACCTCCCAGAAGCTCGAACCTGTGGCAAATGACAGCAAGATAGGATGCGCTGGGGGATTCGTCCTTAAATATTTACAAGAAGTCCTTGGCTACAAGGAACAAAAGATCAAGAAGGTAAACGGGGCTGATAATTATCCTCTGGCATTTGACAGTGGCAACATTACAGCGGCTTATCTTGAAGTACCCTACATGCGTGTTTTTCTAGCTCAGCACAAAGGTTATACTGCATATGGAGAGATCCACAGTCTTGGTGGATTTGGCTTTGTAAGTTTCCATTTTTAGCTCGATTCACATCCTTACACGGGGCAAGATTTGACAACAAGTTAAGGGCTGTGTTAAGCTCCTAAATGCACACAGATGCACACTACAAAGACAAGAACAACAAAAGAGCTACAAAAATGACAAAATGTGAATGGGGACTATTAGCCCTTACTAAACCTAACACCTGAAAGAAGAAAAAAATTAAGTAAAATCTAGGTGTCTAAGTGGATATTTCTTTTGCATTTTCTTAACCATCTCTCTATTAACTTATTCTTTCAGGTATTTCCAAAAGGTTCTCCACTGGCTGCAGATTTCTCACAAATCATACTAAAGTTGTCCGAGGACGGAACACTAAAGCAGTTGCAAGATAAATGGTTCGCAGTCTCCTTGACTAGTTGCCCAATGACACCTAATGGTGAAAACACGGACAATCTGACCCTTGATAGCTTCTGGGCACTCTTCACTTTCACCGGTGCTACCACCACCATCATATTCTTACTATTCAAGGCTCGTTTGCTTCCAGATTACAGCCACCGCACCTGTCAAAAATTAGGTGTTCCTCTAAGGGAAAAATGTGTGAAAGTATGGAACTCCAAGTTAAGGAAAAGAAAAGAGCGTCAATTATCGCGAAGACGTTCCTTTCCCTCACCTCAGGTTGCTCCTGAACCGTGTGACGATACTTCGATAGTTGAAGAGCAGAATCATACAAACAGTGAAATTGAAGTTGGCGGCTTGCCGCAAAATAACATTTAGAAGGCAATTCAATGATATAAGCCTGTTCGGATGATATGTTTGGTGAAGCACGTATAGTAGCTTCATGCGAGAACTTACAACACTTGTCATCGTGTATCCATACTACTTTGACGTGTACAATGAGTTAGTAATGTTAAGTACCTGTAATATCAGTTATATTATGTAATGTACATAATATGGTGTGTATAACGAATTAATTACTTGTAATAACAGTTATATGCAATGTACATAATGTAACGTGTATGACACATGCATCGACCGAGGATCGGAGTATCTACGATAAGCATGCCTCATGGATGCAGCTCATCCCTTGTAGAAACACAAGTGAACAATCCGAAACCATTTCCGCACAAAGGGCTGTTCTCTTTTATCTTTCTATACGTGTTTCATCGTTTTTAGATGAATGCAACAATTCTAGGATGTGGACGCACAATAAACTAAAATCTAGGGGTGAGACGCCCGTACAAGCATTTGTTTGTGAAGACACGCATATTTAAGACATAAATTGGTACATTTATGTGTTATCTTTCACTATGGAAAGGACCATGAAGGAAAATTGACAGACACAAAAGTCTCACGCGTTAATAATTTTATCCAGAAAAATGCAGTTACTTCATTATTGTACTTTCCAGAAACAAAACTTAGACATTGATGGTCTCATGTTTATAAGGGTTTAATTTCCCAAACCTCTATCCATCACAAAAATCATTAGGAAAAAACCGGGTCGATAAAATTTGGGTGCCTAGATTTATCTTACCTCAAAAAAGTAAACATCATCAGAAAATGAGTCCTCACAGAAGGTACTCAGATACAAAGGTCGAAAACTTTAAAGATTTTCAAAGATTAAGCAGACAATTCAAGCTATGATTCACTTAATAAGAAGCACAAGATGATTACCTCGTGAATTTTTGAGAATTCAGCAGTGCCCCAGTTTCTCGAAGCCCCATCCACTTCCTCGTGAAATATTTTTGTTTTTTCCTTAACCCCTTTTTTCCCTTTACCCCTTTTTTTTCTTTACCTCTTTACCCCCTCCTTTGTTTTTCTTTTCTCGTCCGTTTCTCTTATGTTATACTCAGAAAAACGAGGATAAATTAATATACAGCTTTGACGATAAAAAACTGAGCCACATCGACGAGAGAGGCCGCCACTGTAATGAGAGAGAGAAGGTAATGGCTGAAGGGAGAGAAGGCGAAGACGGGGGAGAAGAAGAAAAACACTATGAGAGAGAGGGGGGGATAAAAAAATTTGTTTATGCTCACTCTCAGATGAGAACGAATGGACGGATAATTTTTGTAAAAAGATGGAGACAATCTCGTTTCTTTCTATGTTGATAAAGCTCTGAACCTGAACCGGACCGACCCGATTAGAATTCCTATGCTTTTAGCGACCGGGCGTTGGCTATGGGTCGGATTCGAGTTTTATACACCCGATTACCAAATGTTGGCGGTCCCCTTGCCAAGCCCGAACAAGAAAGAACGTGAAGAAGTTGGCAATATTTCCTTTTAAAAAAAAAATTAAGAAGAAGAAAAGAAGTCGGCGATCGAAAAGGAGAACAAAGAAGTTTTCTTAGTTCATGTGTAAGTAAGTCTCCCAATACTTCGGTGCATTTCATTTTTTTATTGTTTTTCAGAACACAGTACTTTGTTGCATTCTCAGTTTTTTTTTTTTTTTTGTGATGTTTTTTGGCTTGTTCTGGTTTACTTTTTTTATCAGTTGAATGATTGTATTATTAATTAAAAATAGCAGATGAAGTTTGATGTATAAATCTGGAAGTACATTCATGGGTTTTTTGGATTACTCATCAATTTTAGTTCTAGTTCTCCTCTCTTGGTACCTTGAATCATTTCATCGCAAGATTGAGGAAGACATTATTGATGGAATCAGGATGGTTAAAGCGGAAAAGTGCTCTTTGAGTGTTATATGATCATCGAACACGTTTTTAAAAGAGTATGTGGTACGATTGGGTCGAGTAAACCCTTAAGGAATGAATATTTGGTGGCCAGTGGCCCATCGGGGACTATTTTGCTCAATGTTTGTTCAATTACTCTTTTATGAAATGGTGGTGGACCAACAATGTTTTGTGATTTACAATGTTGGGTAGTTAAAAAAAATGTCTTAAAAATGAGTGCAGCAGAAATAAAAATGCTAAGATGGATGAGTGTCAATACATTGAGAGAGGATATGAAATAGTTGTATTCGCAAGAGGTTAGAGAACGCTTCCTTGGAAGACAAAATTGGGCATGTGCAATAGCGACCCATAAAGGTGTCACAAGAGAAGTGATAGAAACGTAGTTAATGGAGCTACAAGAAGTTTATCTAATGTTATCTACAAGTTCCCTTCTTATAGTCTATTGGGAGCTTAGTTATAGTCCCCTTCTTCGTGATAACTTTGCTCTCACTCAGTCTTTAAATGCGAGTTTTCTCTCCTCCTTTTTAGCCATTACTCCTCCAAAGGTTTATTTATGCTATTTAGGACATGCCTAAATCAATTCAACTTGTTGGGATTTGGGTCGAACAAATAGTCCCACATCGGCTAGACGTGGGGATGGTCTTGGGCTTATAAGTATTTGGGCAACTCCACTCAAGACCATCCCCACGTCTAGCCGATGTGGGACTATTTGTTCGACCCAAATCCAACAATCCCCCCTCGAACAAAGAGTCTCCCTGCAAGCTTAACTATCTTCACACTGGAAGATCAAATGCTCCATCGAGATACCGATGGCTGTCGGTCACTCTTTTGCACTGCGGTGCTAAATTTACTCGGGGCTCCATCCCAATTTACTCGGGGCTCCATCCCAAAAGACTAGTCTATTGGGTGGAGTTGCCCAAATACTTATAAGCACAAGACCATCCCCACGTCTAGCCGATGTGGGACTATTTGTTCGACCCAAATCCAACACAACTTACTTTTGTCAAACTGACAGTTGCTTCTATGTCTGTATCTTTATGACATGTATAAATGCCGTTTCTAGTTTTCAAATCATTGTTGTGTAGTCTGAGTTATACATGTCCATATATTAGGGTTTTCCTATGTTTTTGATGAATCTTGCTAACAAAATAAATTTCAATTTCATTTAAATAATTGGATAATTAGCTGGCCCTACAGATTGATATATCATGTCTTTCATTTCTAGTATTTAATTGTATCAATTGATTTGCATTTTCCTCGATATTTAACAATAATTACGAACCTGTCACTCTAACCCCCCAGTTCTTTATCTTGTTTGTTAGTTATGCTAATTTCTACAGATTTTTTTTTTCTTATTTCTTATCTTACTTCATTCAGGTGCATATTGGATGTTATTAGTGGTGGAAAATTTTTTTACAAAGATTTGGAAAGGCTCTTGCAGCTGGATACTTCCTCCATGCAGCCCAAAAGGATCCCAGAGGACTGGAGAATCCTATACTTGAGAACTAAGCATTGTATATCCACCCAGGCTTCTACAATGCTGCAGATCCAACAAAGACAAGAAAATAAAAGAGGCAAGAGCATGCTAAACAATATCATGAGTTGAATTCATGGCAGTTGAGTAAAAGTGATCCTTGCTTGCCCAGAGTCTTCTAGTTATAGTTCATTTACTAGTGTTGGAAACTGTATAACTGTTGTTAGGTACCACACAAAGTTGAGTACCTGTACATATTTTTATCTTCCTAGTGAGAAATATTTGTGGAATTGATAGTTAGCAAAATGGTTTGTAGCGACTAAACTTGCTACTATTTGCATGGGGATACTCAGGAGATGTGGAGGGTGGAGGATCAAATGAGAATCAAGGGTAGTGAGCGGAGTTAGAAGGAAACTTAGTTGGAGGGAAAAAGAGTTGCAAAGGGGTAAGTTCTTTGATACTTTACTATGTTTACATTTTTTTTTTCTTTCCATATGCGTGGAAGTAATGTTTATAATTCAGATTAGCTTTGTATTTTTAGTTACTCGTACTAGCTTAATTCTAATGATAACTTGATTAAAAAGCTAAATGCAATCATATGCTGATGATTCAGACTTCAAAACCATCTAATAATTTTTCTTTGTAGCTTCATTTTATAACAAAAGAAAGAATAGCGGAGATGTAAACCACATGACCCAGAGGCTACAGTTCTCCTCTTTTTCTTTTTTATGTGAAGGGAGTATAGCCACTTAATACATTAGAAAGAGGGTAATGATACTAAATACAAGAAGGCATCAGAAGAGGAAGCTAAGGAGCTTGTGGTTCACCCAAAATATGAAGTCTACACGCCAAGTATCATGAAAGACCTTGTGTTCATACAAAATATAGACAACATGTACTAAATAAGAGTATACGTCCCAAAACAAAATTACATTAACACAAGAATCTGGTAAAAACACCCAAAAATTTTGATACAATCATCATATTGAGGGCATGGAGGTAATAGCAAGGATATGGAGCTTGAGTCCTTGCCACTGTCATTGGTCGGTCATTGTCACTAGCATAAGAAGGGTGTGGAGCTAGGACGCAGACACAAACACAGGTCACGAGTACGACACGGAGACTCGACATAACAATTTCTTAAAAGATAGGACACAGGGACACGCCGACATGACACTGAATGTATAAGAATAATAACAAGGAGTGGATATTACATACATACTTAGACATGTATGCATCTACAAGTTCAGATGTCTAATAATATGATGATAATATCTATGCTAAAATTTTAACCTATCCTATATTCTTATGGCATTTTCAAAAGGAATATTCCTTGGCTCTTTAACTTTCTACGTAGTAGTTCAATTTATCCAATTCTTACATCAAATCATATCTAAACCATAGTTATCGGACTTTATACAAAGATCGGACACTCATGTCTGGGGAAACTAGTTTGTGATACAGACACTATACCATATTGAAAAGAACAGGGAAAAGTTTCAAATATTCTTAGGACATTATAATATTGGGATATTTCTCCAACACTTTCCTGATCCTGATACAACTTAAGTTAATGGGAAAATCATTTTGATACAATCATCATACTGGGACATTTGATGAAACTTCATTGTTGAAGTCTACCATCTCTTAGCAAGTGGAGAGATTGAAGACCAAAGATGTATCACAGTAGGTGAAAATTGATGTGGGGGTGGAGATTGATGCTACTCCTCCACCTTTAGTTGGTTCGGTATCAGTAAGAACTTCACCGGATGTGACACCGAGTGAAAATCATGTAGCCAGTTTTGATGCTGAACAGGTTGAAGACATTGATGAGAATGTTGAATTATTTGCAGCTATTAGAATCAAGATAAATCCACAAAAGTAGATGAAGAAGCATGAATCTCAAGTTGGTAACCGTGACAAGCTCAAGACCGTTGTTCTCCATGACGGTATTGGTAAGGAGGTTCATATGACTCAGCCAGTTTGATTTGCTGCTGAAGATTTAGTCACAATTGCTTGAGCTCGGTGGAGCTCGTTGAATGAACTACGGATGACTTGATCCCTTGGGCAAGGTATGGAGACAGCCACATAGGCGCAGCTGTTTTGTGAGGCAACTCGTATGATGCTATTGGTTTATTTGGGTTCTCGAGAAGCTGAGTTGGACTTCACGTAGAAGTGAAGAGTTGGACTTCGCATAGAAGTGAAGTATCGTGATCTCGATGAACAAATGATCTTTCAGTGACAAGATAGTTAAGCTCGCATAAGGGGTTGTGCATCCAGTTTGTTGAGCCGATATTGGTATTTGGTGTGTTCTACTCAGTTTTAGTTGGACCGTCTTGAATACATTTGGACTGGAGAGCCAGTCAGTTGGCGAGTCAGTGTTGGCTCATGATGGATTATTCTTGAGGTCATATGGAATGGTGTTCCATTCAGTTACTGAATTGTGACACGTTCTTTGGTTAGCTCATATGGTGTTATTTCTCTTCGGTGGAGTGATGGGAAGACATGTATGGTGCATTTCGTTTGGATAGCTGAGCTGAAATTTGGAATCTTTACAATTGATATTAGAGTTTGAAGAAATTTGCTAGTGGCAACGACAAACCCAATTTGGATCTGGTATGATCATTTGAAATCAATTGTATGTGTACTGAAGATTCATTTTTTAGAAACTGGTTTCGTCCGTTTGGTCAAGTCGAGATCGTGTGTCAATTTCTTTGAGATCGTGTGTTGATTTCATCCGGAGCGCTCAAGCCGAGATCGTGGGTTGATTTCACCAAGACCGTGGGTTGATTTCGCCAGATGTTCGTTGGAGATCGGCTCAGATTTGAGAAATCTTCACCGAGGTGGAGAATTGTAGGAAGAGAGGAGATAAAATACATCGGGAAGTGTTTTTTAAAATCATTAGAAGAGATAGCGCAGAGATTGGAATCCAAAGGAGCGAGAGCGCAGTTAGCAGCAGGCCAGAACGGGGGCCAGCCGACCGCCCGATAGACCGGCGTGCACAACGTGCACAAGCACAGCTAGATCGACCGCTCGGTCAACCGTAGCAAGGAAAACGGTCGACCGGGGCGGTCGACCGATTGGCACTCATTGGGTTTCTGTTGGGTTCAGTCGACCGACTGGTTGGCCGAAGGGATGTGTCGGTCGACTGCCCGGTCGGCCGACAGGCGACTGCTTCTCCTGAACGGATACAGACTTCGTTTCTGAAAAGGAGTCGAATCCAATTAGGGTTTCCTAAAACCCTGACTCTCTGGCTATAAATAAAGGGGTAGAGTCATCATGAATTGTAAGCAAGGAACAAGTTGTAATTGATTGTTGAATCAATAAGATCTCTCCCCCTTGCCCCGAAGATGTAGGCAAATTGCCGAACCTCGTTAAATATTGTGTTTGCTTTCTCTCTTGTTTGTTTTGTTATTGTCTTTTGGGTACTTCTCTGGTGCATCTCTCTCTATTGTTTGGGGTTTCTCATTGGTTGTTGCACGGCGCGAGTCGCAATACCTCCTCTATCTTTGAGCTTAGTGGGCGGATATTTTTCTTGGTGACTCTTTGGCAAGCTCATTTTCCCCTTCATAAGAGTCGCAAGCCACCATAGTGTGTTGTTCTTCGGTACTCTCAGCCTGATTTACTGTTTTTCGCCCACATGTAATATCACCTCCCACTCCCCCCTTTTGCTTGACTTTAATTTTCTATTATTTGTTATTTCAATAATATGGGGCTAAGGCCCCACCCTTTCCTCAAAAATAATAATTTTCCAAAATGCCCCTTACTCCTACAGTTTGTCCAACTCAACTATTAAGAGTGCAATGTAACATTTTCCTTCACAGATTATCTATAAAAAAACCTAAACTAGCGTCTTTAAGTCAGGTTTTATTTTGTTTTGCATAAGAGGGAATGGGAAAGAAGAGTCTGATACAGATGGAATCAAAATTTATCCGCAATAGAATTGGCAAACAAAACGTTTCTTATGTTTTGACTTTTTCCATTCATGTTTTAAATATTTCCCGCTTTCCTCGTGCCTTTGTAGCATAGATAGATAGTTATAGATTCACCCTTACAGCATAGAGATTAATTTCAGTGTGGGGTGGGGATGAATTTTAAGATATTATTATTTACTTGTTAATTATGATCACACATATTAATTAGACAAGCATTTAGATCACGAGTGTGTGACGAGTTGCGTAGTAGAGGTTTTTCACCGCTACGGGGGTAGCGTTTTGCTACGAGAGAGGAGGGTCGAGGAGTGGGGTTCTAGATGGAGCGAGGTTGACGGTGAGCGTCTATGAGGCGTGTCGTTGAGTCGAAGAACTTTTTTGAGGAGTTCAACAGTCCGGGTTGGTCAGAACCCAACATTGCTGTCTAGGTCGTGTAGGCGTCTGGATGTATAGCGGCAACGTCGTCAAGACGTCTGGAAGTAGGGTGACCCAATGTAGGAGTTTTTATTTTTTGGAAGGATCATTTTTGTATCTTTACATCTTTGTACCCTTCAATTTTTTTTGATTTGTCTCATTAAAAGCTTATTAATGAAGCACGGAGGGGTTTTTTAGGCCTCACGGTTTTTTCTCAAAAAAAAAAAATAAACAAGCATTTACAATAAAAAGTAAGAGATTGTACACTTACAGTGTAGGTATTAAAGATGTGTCAGTACAACAAAACATTGAAGTTGTAGTGAGGATTGAGGGTAACAATTTTATACTGTAATCAGCTTCCACAAGTTGAGCCCTTTTCATAGGTCAAAACTGGGCTTTTTGCGCAACGGTATTTGTTTTGTAACCAGCCTTTTAAATACGCGCTGGTAAAACTTGAACATGAGCTTCTTTGATACCACATTAAAGACCCCCCATTACACCGAAGTATCAAAGTTGTGGTGACGGTTTAGAGTAATAATTCATACACTAATAGCAGACTTATATTCTAATTCCTCGATAGCGGTGTACCAAAAACCTTCTACAAAGAAAGCCTAGAGCCCAACTTATAATTCCCCTCTCAATTAAAATCCTATGTATGTGGTTGTTTTGTCCCCACGAACGTACTATTTTCTTTGCGAGGGAGATGAGAAGACCAGCAGCTGAGACAACACCAGTTTCTAGAAAGAGGCCCCAGAAGGTGTCTGGGCCGATCGTGACATTGCCATCGTGTTGTCCTCGCAGGCTTGAGCAGGTGGAGGAATGAAGCAGGGTTTTCTCTAGCTCTAGGATCTCACTAGTTTCACTAGCCTTCAAGATAGCCTCTGAGATATCTATAACCAGTGGGGACCCCTTCTGAAATACCTGTCAATGCACAGCAAGTTATAGTCTAGCCTCATCCAGATTAAATTTCCACAAATTTGTTGATCTGAAAAAGCCTTACTCTATATCCCTACAGTATCATACCCAAACAAGGTTTTTTCTGCAGTTTATGATACAATAAGAGACCTGGTTTGGTTGATTGAAACCCTTTCCAATAGATTCATTTTCTAATCCAACTTGTGGAATTTTCATGTACCTAGGTTGCAGAGCAAACAAGTTGTTATAACACTTGTCCGAACACAGACATAGTTTAATTGTTACGATGTTTAGTTAATTTCAGGCCTCTAATTTATTGTAACCTATCGAAGATTTTGTGTGTGTGTGTGTGTGTGTGTGAGAGAGAGAGAGAGAGAGAGAGAGAGAGAGAGAGAGAGAGCCAAATCCACCAAGCTTGTATGTGGGTCCTGCGAGGGTGAATCCCTTGCAGTACTGTGAGAGGAACACTTCCGCATGGGGCTCAACGAAGAAGGCTGCCTTTATCATTCCACTGTTCAATGCTTCAGGGTATTCATCTATAGACCGGATCCGCATTATGTTATTTGGGCTAAAGCCCAGCAACTCCACCAAGTACCTTACGATAAAGGAGTTTCCATTGCAACCGACGATTGCACCAGACTCCTTGAGTGACTGAATGTCTTCTGCATTGTGCTTGAGCTTAGAGACTGTGAGACTTGAAGTTAGACTTGCCGTAAAAAACTGAGTTGAGGACTAGGACGACAAAGAGCCATGTCAACACCACCACCACTTTTGATAGAATGCTCAAGTTGCTCCCCAAAAAGAATCAATTGAAACACCATTTTAATTACACATTCGATGGTAGCATTCTCTTTTAATTGTTTTGTCTATGTTGTGTTTTTGAGAGAAGCTGTGAGGCATAAGCCCTCAAATATTTCATTAGAAAAAATTATTGAGACACTCTAAAATGGAAGGACCCAGACATTCGTGAGATCTTACACATAGCTGTACCGCTCAAAAAAGAAAATTAAAGCATAACTAATACATGATCCCATCAGTACGTACAACAAAATGTATCCTTCATCTCACCAGTGCCTAGCAAATGCTGGCCATAATTAGCATTGTTTGCATAACATTACTCTCTATTATCTCGAAAGTAATAGGATCGGCATTATTCGCTTCTCAAACAATTATAATATCCAGCAATGGTACTCCTCCTGATGTTATTTCTCTTGCAGACACAGAAGAATTGAATAATGAATATTTTTTGGCTCTAAGCTGTTGTAGAGCACATGTTTGGGGTACTTAGGTCAAAAAAATGTCACATGAAATTTACGTGACAGTTTTCCTAATGTTGGCCTGATGTATGGTAATTCTCTGAAAATTGTACGAAAAATTTATGGCAGTTTATTGCTTTTTTGAAGGTACATGATAATTTTTTACAAATAGGTGAAAGCCATGGTAGTTTATGTAATTTAGAGTAAAGATAAATAAAACATGCTAGTCAAATTATAGTAACAAAATTGTATAGAGAATGAACTATCCTGTATTTTACCGGTTTCCATTCATGTAATGTCGAAAAAAAGATGACAGACATTGAGTTATCTGAGATGTATATTTGAAATAGAGGGTTGAAAATGTCAGACTATGCCTCATACGGTAGTTTCATTAATCAGAGATTTACATGTCCAATTCTAACTTGTGATGTTATTCATAATTGTAAAACATGTGTCAAAGGTTAATTTCCTTGACGAAAAATATAATGGGTGGTTTGTACTAGATTCCTGCAGGTCAGCTTCCTACTACTTTCTCTGAAAAGAATTAGGGTTTTCTATTAGTCTAGCTAGATCTTACTTATAACATTTTCTTTTCTTTTTTTTTTTTTTTCAACTTGCAGCGTCAAAACCAGCTGAATGCATACTTAGATATGCAACAATTTCTTTGACAAATTCAAATGTTTTGAGTTCTGTTGGAGCAGTGGGCTTCAGTATTTAACGTGATTTGGTCACTGTAACCTACGTCCACGGAGAAGACAGCAAGAGGAATCCACTAATCAAAAGGGGAGAATACAAGAGATTACAACTCAAATCTCACTCACCCAAGCCCAATGAAACCCAACTCACTAGAGCTTAACAAAAGGAAGATGAATGGCAAGAGAAAGGAGAGAACAATATAATATTTGACAACTCTCTTTTCTCACTTCCTTGCTCCTTGAAATCTCATGCAATGTGGTGCCTATTTATAGGCAAAACCTTCAAACCTCTTCATCATTTCACCCTACACATACATCAAAATCATAGGGTGGCTATGATCTTCATAGGGTGGCTATGATCTTCATAGTGCGGCTAAGATCTTCATATTGCGGCTATGATCTTCATAGGGTGGCTAAGATCTTCATAGTGTGGCTATGATCTTCATAGGGTGTCTATAAATGGCTTTTAGGGTGGCTAGAGATTATGATTTGGTTTATTCATTAAAGACATATTAACAAATCTCCACCTTGTCTTGAATGAATAGAAAAATCTCTCCACCTTAACTTGAACTGTATCAAGCGTCCTTTGGATTCTTACTATCTTCTCTAGCCTCGACGGGCTCAACCTTCACCACTTTGAACACCAAGTAAATCGAGACAGTACTCGAACTTGTGCGAAGGTACGGGCTTTGTCATCATATCTGCTGGATTATCTGCAGTACCAATTTTCTTAACTTTGATAACTTCAATTTCTCGAATAAAGTGATGCCTGACATCAATGTGTTTGGTTCTCTCATGATACATCTAGTGCTTCGTCAGATGTATAGCACTCTGGCTGTCACAAAACACCGTAGTTACTCCTTGGTGTAAGTCGAGATCTTCAACCAAGCCTCTTAACCAAATAGCTTCTTTCACTGCCTCTGTAACTGCCATATACTCTGCCTCCGTAGTAGACAAAGCAACTGTCGACTGTAAAGTCACCTTCCAACTAATGGCACTACCTGAAAGAATGAAAGCATAACCTGTCAGAGATCTTCTTCTATCCAAATCGTCCGCAAAATCTGAATCCGAATATCCTACAATTTTGCAATCAGAATTAGTTCCCCTGTTAAAACACAGACCAATATTAGTAGATCCTTTTAAATATCGCAAAATCTATTTCACTGCCTGCCAATGGCCTTTTCCTGGCCTGTCCATATATCGACTTACGACACTGACTGCATGTGAAATGTCCGGTCGAGTGCACACCATAGCATACATAATGCTTCCAACTGCACTGGCATAGGGAACATGAGACATGTACATCTCTTCTTCATCACTTTGAGGAGACAAATCTGCTGAAAGTCGAAAATGAGCAGCAAGTGGAGTTTTCACAGGTTTGACATCAAGCATGCCAAATCTCTCCAATACCTTCTCGATGTATTTCTTCTGATATAGGAACAATTTTCCTTCTTGCCTGTTCCTGTGAATTTCCATTCCCAAAATCTTCTTCGCTGCTCCCAAATCTTTCATCTCAAACTCTTGTTTGAGTAGAGCTTTCAACTTATCAACTTCAGACATGTCTTTAGCTGCAATCAACATGTCATCAACATATAAAAGCAAATATACAAAAGAACCATCATTAAGCTTCCGATGATAAACACAACTATCATATTTACTCCTAGAGTAGCCATGCTCAATCATGAAAGTATCAAACCTCAAATACCATTGCCTAGGTGACTGCTTCAAACCATAAAGAGATTTCTGTAACCTGCACACATGGTCTTCTTTACCTTCAATAACAAATCCTTCTGGTTGATGCATAAAGATTTGCTCTTCAAGCTCGCCATGAAGAAAGGTTGTTTTCACATCAAGTTGCTCGAGCTCTAGATCGAACCAAGCAACCATGGCTAGCAACACACGAATAGAGGTATGCTTCACAACTGGAGAGAATACTTCATTGAAGTCGACACCCTCTGTTTGACTGTAGCCTTTGGCTACCAAGCGTGCTTTGTATCTTACAGACTCAGCACCAGAAATTCCTTCTTTCTTCTTAAAGACCCATTTGCAGCCAATAATTTTCTGTCCCCTGGGCGGCTTCACTAACTCCCATGTTTGGTTCTTGTGAAGAGATTCCATCTCTTCAGTCATAGCAACAGTCCATTCTGCAGCTTCATCAGAACTGATAGCCTCATTGTAAGTAGAAGGCTCTGGAATCTCAATAGATTCTGCCACACTTAGAGCATAAGCGACCATATCTGCATAGGCGTATCGCTTAGGTGGACGGATCTGCCTTCTTGCTCTCCCGGTGGCAATACTGTACTGTTGTTCTTGTAGTGTATCATCACCTGAAGTTGAACCTTGAGCATCATTGACTGGTTCAACGCGAGTGCTCTCCTGTACTCCTTCTGTAATTTTGCTCTCAAGCTCCACCTGCTTGCTTGCTTCTTCTCCTGAACCTGTAATATCAACAACAGACTCCTTTCTCGGTTGAAGCATGTAATTTTCATCAAAAGTAACATCCCTACTAATAACAAATTTAGGTGACTTAGGATCAGGAAACCACAACCTGTATCCCTTCACCCCAGTAGCATAACCAAGAAATATAGCTTTCTTTGCCCGAGGTTCAAGCTTACCATCATTTACATGAAAATAAGTAGGGCAACCAAATACTCGTAAATGAGAGTATTTAGCAGGGGTACCAGACCATACCTCTTCAGAAGTCTTAAAATCAATAGCTGTAGAGGGAGACCGATTTACCAAATAGCAAGCTGTATTTACTGCCTCGGCCCAAAAGCATTTTGACAAACCGGCATTAGAGAGCATGCACCGAGCTCTCTCCAACAGTGTCATGTTCATCCTTTCTGCAACTCCATTCTGTTGTGGTGTGTATCGAACTGTACGATGCCGCACAATTCCTTCATTTTTGCAGAATTGATCAAACTCCATGGAACAGAACTCCATTCCATTGTCGGTCCTGAGGCGCTTCACCTTCTTTCCTGTTTGCTTTTCGATCATAGCCTTCCACTGCTTGAAGGTAGCAAACACATCGCTCTTATGCTTGAGAGGATATACCCAAACTTTTCTGGAATAATCATCAATTAAAGTTAGAAGATAACTAGCTCCACCTTTTGATGGAACCTGAGAGGGACCCCAAACATCTGAATGGATGTAGTCTAAGGTATCTTTAGTCCTGTGAATACCTGTACCAAAAGAAACTCTGTGCTGCTTGCCAAAAACACAATGTTCACAAAAGTCAAGCTTTCCTATTTTCTGGCCACAAAGCAAACCTTGCTTACTCAACACATGTAGTCCTCTCTCACTCATATGCCCTAACCGCATATGCCACAAACGAGTGGTATCTAAGTCTGGATCTTCTGACATTGACACAGCGACATCACCTGTCACCGTGCTACCTTGAAGGATATAAAGGGTATCCATCTTCTTTCCTTTCATCACAACAAGAGAGCCTTTGCTAACTCTCAAAACTCCACCTTCAGCTGAAAACTTATAGCCGTTGGAGTCAAGGGTGCCCAAAGAAATTAAATTTTTCTTCAAATCCGGCACATGCCGAACATTACTCAACGTCCTTACAATACCGTCATGCATTTTAATCTTGATTGACCCAATACCAATTGTCTTACAGGGCATGTTATTTCCCATTAAGACATTACCACCATCAATTGGTTGGTAAGTCACAAACCAGTCCCTGTGAGGACATATGTGATAAGAACAACCAGAATCAAGAACCCACTCATCTCGTGAACGGGCATCAAGGACGGTAACTGAAAGAATCTCATGTGATGTGGAGGCTTTTTCTGCAACACTGACAACCGAAGATTTCTCATCTTGAGATTTCCTCCTTACATCTTCTTTTTCTTTGAGCTTAAAACAATCTTTTTTATAGTGTCCAAACTTATGACAATAGTGACACTCAACATTTTTTCTTAACCTAGATTTAGATCTAGATTTTCCTCGAGATTTTTCTCGACCCTTCTCTGTACGACCACGGACGAACAAGCCTCAGCTTGATCCTCACTTCCTACAACTGACACCTTTTGTCTTAACTCCTTAGAATGTAAAGCTGATTTGACATCTTCTAAAGAGAGTGTATCTCTACCATAGAGCAAACTATTAACAAAATTTTCAAAGGAAGGAGGTAATGAGCACAATAAAATGAGTGCCTGATCTTCTTCATCTATTCTAACATCAATATTTTTTAAATCCATGAGAATTTTATTGAGCTCATCTAAGTGGTCTTTAATTGGCGTACCTTCCTTCATGCGAAGGGTGAAGAGGCGCTGCTTCAAGTAGAGCTTGTTGGTCAGGGACTTTGTCATATACAAGCTCTCTAATTTGAGCCACAAACCGGCGGCGGTATCTTCATCGGCAACCTCCCGCAAAACTTCGTCGGCTAGACAAAGTTGTATGGCACTATGCGCCTTCATCTCGAGTTCTTCTTTTTCGTCCTCGGACATGGATTCCGGTGACTTGCCCTTACCGGATAAGACTTTCAACAAACCTTGTTGCACCAAGAGAGCCCGCATTTTGACTCTCCACAAACTGAAGCTATTTCTCCCGTCAAATTTCTCTACTTTGTACTTTGCCGAAGCCATCAGGAAACCCACAAGAAGATAACACTAGCTCTGATACCAGTTTGTTGGAGCAGTGGGCTTCAGTATTTAACGTGGTTCGGTCACTGTAACCTACGTCCACGGAGAAGACAACAAGAGGAATCCACTAATCAAAAGGGGAGAATACAAGAGATTACAACTCAAATCTTACTCACCTAAGCCCAATGAAACCCAACTCACTAGAGCTTAACAAAAGGAAGATGAATGGTAAGAGAAAGGAGAGAACAATACAATATTTGACAACTCTCCTTTCTCACTTCCTTGCTCCTTGAAATCTCATGCAATGTGGTGTCTATTTATAGGCAAAACCTTCAAACCCCTTCATCATTTCACCCTACACATACATCAAAATCATAGTGCGGTTATGATCTTCATAGTGCGGCTATGATCTTCATAGGGTGTCTATAGATGGCTTTTAGGGTGGCTAGAGATTATGATTTGGTTTATTCATTAAAGACATATTAACAAGTTCTATTATGGAAAGTCTTTCCAAATTTAGTTTCTAGTATAATTGTCCTTCCAGTGGCAAACTTAATCTAGAAAGACTGACTTAGTAAGTGATATCTGAGTCTTGTTATCCATATGACATTGATTTATATCCCAGTTTCTCCATAAGTTTCTCATATCAAATACTTTATGAAACTTTTTTTTGTTAAAATATATATGCAACTTGAAGAAGTGAAACATAATTTTGTGCAAGGAAGTTTGAACTTGAGAAATTTTGATACATACTGTGAGAGAAGAAGAATGTGGAGAAGGAAAACCAGAACATTGTCCCTGTTTGGCTTGCTCGTCCTCCCCCAAACTCTTCATTCTGAACCCCTCGCTCGATCACGGACACTGCATACCCCATGAATATGCAGGTCACAAGAGTAAGAAGCCACATTGACAAAGTGAAAGTGCTTGTAAACATCCAAGCCTCGTGGGAGCTATCAGTTCTCTCTCTCACTATCCTCACCAGTCCTGATTCCACGTAAGGTTGTGAGAATTCAGCGTGCCTGCATCGGTCAGCCGTTATCTCAACATCTCCAATTGCTGCATCAAAAGACTTCCGAAAGCAGGAATCTAATATTAAATTCTTTGACAGCAAATTTATTCTTAGAAATCTCAGTTAAATTTTGTGCAATTGATCGTTACTGACTTTGACCCTAGAATGGTGGTCAGATTAGATTGATACATAAGAAACTTCTGGTCCCCTGTTTTTTCTTGCCCCCCTATCCGTCTATGATGTCCATATCTGATTTCTATTGTTTACTTGCATGCTTATCAAATTTAAATTGGTGGTTTAGTGGGAAGCTTTTGACATTTGTAAATAGGGGGAAAATATTCCTGTAAAACTGATTATTTTTATACCCGCAGTTTCAAAATTGCTTATGTACCCAAGTTCCTGACTCGATATTAACTGTAAGTGCAGCATTTTAGCTGTATATGGCATTTGTCTTTGAAGTATAGCATTTTTTTTTTTTATCATGTATAGAATATTATATCTTTGTTCTTTTTTTTTTTTAACTAGGAAAGTGTTCAGAATATGAAGAATTAAATGTGAATCTTTGAGTTGAATTACGGCGAGATCTATTGATAGAATCAATTGGATAATGGTTGGAGTGTGTTCTCCTTCCATTGGGGATGAACGTGGTATATTCACATGTTCAATTCCGACTTCGAATAAATGAGATATACAAGTCTAAAGTTTGCCTAATTCAAAAGCCAAAAGGGACTAAAGGTAGCTAAAACCATTTAGTCCCACATTGGCCATGGGATGAAAGTTTGAAGTGTTTAAATAGAGAAAAATGAGAACAAAGGGTGTGCCCTTCGGGTACTTGGAGTTTTCGCGCGCGATTAGGGGGAAACCATGCCCACACACGCGCGCGGCGGTGGCCGGAGCCGGGCTCGGTTCGGGTTCCCTACTCGGTCCGATTCTTTTTGAACTGGTCTCACGGGTATACCTCACTCCAAATACTGTATAAGTGAATTAATTATACTGTATAAGTGAATTAATTTTCTTTATAAAGGGGTTATACTGATATTCAGTATATTGAGACTGACTTATATTCAGTATATTGAGACTAACTTATACCAGTCTAATTGGTGTTTAATCAAGAAAGGTAATTAAAAGGTAGTTCTGTAATTATGGAACGTTCTATTGAATTGCAGAAAATGTCTGAGACTAATCAAGACAGCTCAAGTAAGGCACCAAACATGCAGATCCAAACTTTGATGCCTGCTCCACTTCCTAACCTGAAACCAGAGAAGCCAGAAAAATTTAACTTTTTGAACTGGTCTCACGGTATACCTCACTCCAAATATTGTATAAGTGAATTAATTATACTGTATAAGTGAATTAATTTTCTTTATACAGGGGTTATACTGATATTCAGTATATTGAGACTGACTTATATTCAGTATATTGAGACTGACTTATACCAGTCTAATTGGTGTTTAACCAAGGAAGGTAATTAAAAGGTAGTTCTGTAATTATGGAACGTTCTATTGAATTGCAGAAAATGTTTGAGACTAATCAAGACAGCTCAAGTAAGGCACCAAACATGCAGATCCAAACTTTGATGCCTGCTCCACTTCCTAACCTGAAACCAGAGAAGCCAGAAAAATTTAATGGCACAAAATTCAAGAGGTGGCAACAGAAGATGCTCTTCTACTTGACCACTCTGTATCTGGTCAAATTCCTGCAAGAGGATCCACCAGAACCCGGAACTGATCGGGACTCAGTCCTTGCAGTCGATGCATGGACTTAAGGTGACTTCCTTTGCCGAAACTATATTTTGAATGGACTAGATGACTCTCTTTACAATGTCTACTGTCCTATTACAACGGCAAAGAAGTTATGGTCCAGTCTTGATAAGAAGTACAAGACTGAGGATGTCGGTACCAAAAAGTTCGTCGTAGGACGATTTCTAGAGTACAAAATGGTGGACAATAAGACTATGATCAGTCAGGTGTAAGAGTTCCAACTTATCTTGCACGAGATAGAGGCCGAAGGTATGAATCTACCTGAAACTTTTCAGGTTGCTACCATCGTAGAGAAACTCCCACATGCGTGAAGAGATTTCAAGAACTACCTGAAACACAAGCGCAAGGAGCTGAAGTTGGAAGATCTCATTGTGAGGCTTCGAATTGAGGAGGACAACCGAAAGTCCGAGAAACGGAGCAGTAAGAACTCCTATGAAGTCAAGGCCAATGTGATCGAAGACTCAAAGGGGAAAGCGTCTACTTCCAAAGGCTTAAAGCGGAAGAAGACTGCCCAAGGGTACAAAGACAAGATCCAAGAAGACAAGAACATATGCTTCAAGGGAACTTGCTACATCTGCAACAAAGAGGGGCTTAAGGCGAATGAATGTCGCAGCCCTCTCAACAAGAATAAGAAGAACCATCCACAGGCAAACCTGACCGACCATGCATCGACCCATTGGCCAGGCCCATTCTCATTTTTCCTTCTTTTTTTGTGAAGTGGGCCTGAGCCTGGCCCATTGAGCCTAACCCAGTTTCCGTTTTCTTTTTTTTTTCCCCTTTGGGCTGGGGCCAGTGCGGCCCAGTCTTTTCTTCCTTTTTTTTTTGTTTGGCTCTGACCCAATGGCTGCCCAGGCCACTGGGACTGGGCTAATCGGGTGCGGGTCTGCACTCGGGTCGGGTGCAGACCCGGCTGCACAGACCCGACCTGGGTCTGTGCAGCCCCTTCTGCTCTCGGCCTTTGGCCGAGAGCAGTTTGCTTCTTCTTTATTTTTTTTCTTTTTAGTTTAATTTTATATACATACATACATACCTATATATACCGATATAGATAAACTTCGAATCTTCTTAATTTTTCTCCATAAATAAATACATTGATACATTTCCATATATATTTAATTTAGATTGTTAGGGTTGTTGGAATATGAAGAATATATATGTGAATCTTTGAATTGAATTACGGCGAGATCCGTTGATCGAATCAATTGGATGATGGTTGAAGTGTGTTCTCCTTCCATTGGGGATGAACGTGGTATATTCACATGTTCAATTCCGACTTCGAATGAATGAGATATTCAAGTCTAAAAATTGCCTAATTCAAAGCCAAATGGGACTAAAGGTAGCTAAAGGCATTTAGTCCCACATTGGCCATGGGATGAAAGTTTGTAGTATTTAAATAGAGAAAATTGGGAACAAAGGGCGTGCCCTTTGGGTACTTGGAGTTTTCGCGCGCGATTGGGAGGAAACCATGCCCGCACATGAGCGCGCGCGCCGCCGCTGGCGGCGGGGGCGGTGCTGGGCACGGGCTCGGGCTCGGGTCTGGGTCTGGGTTCGGGTTCCCTACCCGGCCTGGTTCTTTTTGAACTGGGTCTCACGGATCCGAATCGCCCCGCTATCCGGATCCGAACCGCCCCGCCAACGGACCCGCTCTGCTAACCGGATCTAAACCGCCCCGCCAACGGCTGTCTGTAAACCGTCGCGGCGGTTGGACGGTTGCGGCGGTTGAACCGAACCGTTGCAACGATTCAGACCGAACCGTTGCAACTGTTCGTCGGGTTCGGACCAGATAGCCCCTCCCGGAGCGCTATAAATAGCGCTCTGTATTCTCAATTGAAAACACACCAAAACAATACTCAACTCTCTCTCTCTCTCTGCGTTCTGAACTGAGGCTCTCTCTGCGTTCTGAACTGGGACTGAAGTGAAGTTCTGTTTTGAAGTAACTTCTAACGGGAAGTGGGAAATTCAGTTTTCGAAGCGACTTCCAAAAGAGATTCTGTAAAAATTCGTTCTGAAAGAGGGCTCAGAAAATTCAACAGATTCTTTATGTAATATCCCTAATCTAAACTACTATATTTTTATTTTTCCTAAAGTATTTATTCTAATTTACTGATTATCTTTATTTAATCAAGTTAATTTATTATTTTCTTTCTTGTGATTATTATTATTAATATGAAAATTTATTTTTAAGATAGTAAATGATACTTTGGCTTTATATGCTATTACCATTATTTCTTATCAGTATTTTTAAATACTTATTATCATTAGTGTTATTATTATTAATATTGTCAGTGTTTATAAATTATTAATAGTGTTCCAAATATTTTTGTTTTTTATTATTATTATTATTATTATTATTAGTGCTACTATTATTTTATTTATTAATTTTAATATTAGTATTATTATTATGTTGATTAATTTTTATTGTGATTGCTAACATTATGATTATATATGTTATGGTTAATTATTTTTAGTATCATTATTAATTGTTATATTATTATACTTTGTATTTATTTATTATTGTTGTAGTATTCTTCTTTCCTTGATCCTACCCATACCCATTTGGATTCCATAACCCATTATACCCAATACCCTTTAGCATACCCATTAATCTATTGGACCCAAACCCGTTGCCTATATCCATTATATCCTTAAACCCATACCTAATAACCCATCTTAAATATAATCCTATATAATCTCTCTTTTATAACTCTAACCTAATCCCTAAACCTATCATCTGCAGCCGCCTTCACCTTCACCAGATCCACACACGGCACCACCGGAGCAATCCTCCTCCACCTCCATGGCCGAGCAGCAGATCCAGCACCTCCTTCCCCTCTTTGATCTAGCCGACCTCCATCCACCAACAGGCCGGCAGCTCTCCCCTTCCTCCTCTCCGGCGGCAAAACAACAGCCGCAGCCCAGCGCCCAGGCCAGGCGCTCCTCCCCCGTGCACCCCTGCTCTTCGCTCCAGCAGCAGGACAGCCGCAGCCGGATCTCCAACGCCCAGCCACCCCCTTCGCCAGCAGCCACAGTAGCCATTGACCCCTTTGCAGAACCGACACCCCCATCTGGCACCTAATCCTCCCTTGCCGCACTTCCCCTTGATTTACACTGTTCCCTGGTGGCGCACGCAAGCTTCCTGCAGATCCAGCGTGCCAACAACACCCGGGATCTCCACCAGGCCTTTGACAGCCCAGCATGCCCACCAAAGGCCAGCCGTGAGTCCCCCTCTCTCTCTCTGTTAATTGGTGTGTGTTTATTTTGAGTGTGTGTGGGTTAATTTTGCTTGTGCCTGGGACTTAGTGGACATATAAATATGTAGGTTTATATTTATGTGTTGCATTGGCATTTTGTTAATTGATTCCAAAGCCGAGCCCCCATTGGCCCGTGAGCCCCTGTACAGCCTTCTCCCTTTACAATTTAATGTGGATGGGAATGATAATGTGCATATTAATTCATGTATTTATGTGTTTTATTTCATGTGCGGCAAAATCATACTCCGAGTCATTTTCGGGCTCTCCGCGAGATGCCGTTGAACGCCGTCGGCGAGCGCGAACGCACCCCACGTCCTTCACGGCGGGTTGCTCTATCCAACGACACCCTCCGCGATTCCGGACGCTTCCATCGGAGCCTCCATCGGTGCGCCGCAAGATGCCCCGAGGTTAGCTTTATTTACATGTATAATGGCATTTGTGTAATAATTGGAAAGTTATTAAATGTGTGTGTTTGTGTGTGTGCGCGTGAGTGCCTTTGGTTTTTGGATGCATGCATGTGTATGCATGCATGGATGTAAATTACTTAATGTATAAGTATACTTATTAATTTGGCTGTATGCATGTGTTTATGTATAATCATGTATATGTATACTTGTATATGTAAATATTTGGGTGTACCCGTGAATATATGCACGTGAAGCGTATATGTATGGGTACATTAGTATGTGTGTTTATTTGTGTTCGGTGGCATGCTACAGTGATTCAGACCCATTCGGTGAGATCCGAACCAGCTACTGGAGACTTGGACCCGATTCAGGTTCGTGTCGTTCTGGACCCGACACACAGGAGATTCGAAGACCGATCCATAGGATGATCCGTAGATCAGTACCAGTTCGTGCAGTGAAGGCCAGACAACGATTCGGTTCCGAAACCGCGTCATTTCATGTGAGTGTTTGCTTTTGTCTCATTTTTCTTATTTACTGTTGTCTACATGTATTATGTTTTATTTTTATCATTTCATGTGATTTCCTGTTATATTTTATCAGTTTCATAACTTGTATTCGTTCATGAGATATGTATGATTGTTCACTTTAATCACCTAGTTGATATGAACTCGTATCAGTGTCATTTTATGTGTTACTAGTTTGTTGTTGTTGGCTTAGGCCTATTTTTGGATATACCATTAGACAGTGACTTGACTCAATCGATTGATTGGATAGATTAAGTATTTAGTTAAGCATCAGATAGATGTGGATCTTGTATTTGGACATTGAGATATTAGAGCGATATCATTTCATGAATAGATGATTACTGTTTTCAGACTGGGACTAATTGTAAAGGAACTTGGACTGTACACTAGCTTGATCTTATATTGGATTGGTTCGTGATTGTGGTTTATGATCTACAATTATCTGAACAATTATTAGACTTAATATTTCTTACTTGGTGATAATTCAGTTAAGAATTTATTCAGATATTTGAGACAGATGATATATTTCATTTAGAGTACTTTCTAGACTTGTTATTCTTTCATTGGAAATAACTTAGGTGATGATTCATTCGGATATTGATGATGGACTTGATATGATGTTACTTTACTAAGAAATTGGATCACTTGATGTTTGGATCAGAATATGGAGTTAGTTGGAGTTCAAGTAAATTGGGATTTATGTTATTTACATTGGATATTGATCAGTATTTAGATGTGACTGATTTTGTTAGATTGTGACTAGATGGGTGGATATCTTACCTTGGACTTCGATATGTGATACATATTAGTTTTGGATTATTAGAAGTAAGGGCTCCTAGATGTTTCAACTGATTATATCATTTGAGTAAGGATGAGCTGTTAATATTGACTCATGAGTGGACTTATTTTAGATTGCGGTTCTTTGAGGATGTTCGTCTTTAGATATGATTTCGGTATCCATTGACTTGTTGATCTCGAAGACATACCATGTGCTTCATGTATAGATATTGATTACATCATTAATAGAGATTGAGTTATTATGATGGTGATCCATTCGATGTCAGTGATCTTGTACTTCAGAGCTATCAGATAGCAATTATCAGTTTATCAGTTATTGGTGAGACTATTTGTTGGTGATCATATTCTGTGTTCAGAGTTTATATGAGTTGGTAGATATTTGTATCAGCTATTGTTATATGCAGTGCAAGCATATGAGATATTGACCGGTTCTAGATTAGACTGTCTATTGAACAGTATCTGGATTCGTTATTGTATAAATCTATTTATCAAAAGTTACTGGGAAATGATTGTTTGACCGTAACCCCGGTACAGTTCTACTGTTCATCGTATACACGGTTACCGTTACTGTTCTTGTTACTGATATTGTTTCACCGTGTATACGATCACTGATTTACTGTTACTGTATTGTTATTGTTACTGTCACCATATCATCCCAGTGTTCTAGATAATATGGACATTGACTGATGTAACTGAATTGAATAAATAATAATGTAAATGGACAACTTACACCGGGATTGGGGAAATTGATGGAGGAGACAGCGTCTGTATTTTGGATGGACCTAGGATACAGGTTGCGCAGCCGACTTAACGGTTCCACTGCAGGGTTCCGGGGGATGACTGACATCCCATCTGTTTACTGTTCCACAGTGCTACTGTGAGTTTACTGTTCCACAGTGATACTGTGAGTACTGTTACTGTTACTGACTACTGGCGTAGGGCCTGGTTCAGCGCCAGGCATCTGGGCCGTGGTCCCGGGTATGTACGGGACCCACCTAAAGCATGGACAAAGTCTCTTCTATTAATTTCAATAAAGTAGGACCCTGATTGACACATGTGGTAGGCGTAGTATGGGATGCGTCTACTGCATGCGTCAATTGGTGTTCGCTGACATATTAATAACAAACTGTTGATGTATTGTGACTAACTGTAATCACCTGACTGTGATAGACTTATAACTATAACCATGACCGGATTGTATATCAAACTAGAGACATGCTAGGTTACACACCATAACGTCAGTTGTTTTTACAGTTATGTTAGTTACCTTGTTCTACATACATGTTGTTATTCAGTGTTTCATGTTATTTAGTGCTTTCAGTTATCTGTTTTTATTATTTATGCACCGTTTATCTGCACGAGCTTTTTCCTTTACACCACACTCACCAGGTCGCGTTCTGACGACCCTGGATTTGCACGTCCAGATATTGCACGGTTTGTTTCTAATGTGCAGGTGTTCGATGAGACTGTTCATCTTGCGAGGGACTGGACGCTATTTCTTCTGTTCTGGTATCCTCACCTCTTTTATATTCCTGTCATTTCTTGATTTTACCTTTATCGCTTCAGCTGTCATTTTTCTTGCCATCATTTATCTGCCATCATTGTGATTGTCATTATATGTATTATTGCAGTGATCATTGATATTATGCTTCTGATCATAGCTTGTTCAGGTTAACTTTTAGGCTTAGCGTGTATACGTGGGGTATTTTTCTCGCGTATATACGTCGCCGACTCTCGTCGCGTCTCCGCTCCAGCGTATTTTGGGAAGCGGGGCGTGACAGGGTTTTCTTGGTATCAGAGCCTAGGTTTTCGACTTGCGATGTTGAATTTTGAATTTAGATATTCGCAAGAGAGACCTAGTTCTTACCTGTAACTTGAAATAAGCTATAGTTACACTGCAATATACATATACTATCCATTATGATATTCAGTCCATTTGGAATTGACCGTCCTTCTTTGAAAAATCCTTATCTTTGATCTCTTGATATCCTTGATCTCTACTCCTTTAGAGTGATTCGGATTTCCACCTTGCTTCTCTTTCTCTTCCTCGATTCTTTTTTCTTGACATTGCCTCTTAAGATTGGTTTACTGCTTGTTGAAGCCGATAGCAGAAATCAGAGCGCACAGCGGAAGCATGGTGAAGTCTTGATGCAGTGAGAAGCGGTGTGGAAGCTTCATCTTTTCTCTTATTTGATTTTTATCATTCTCCGCTTTATCGAAATTTGAGGACGAAATTTTTATTAAGGTGGGTAGAATGTAATATCCCTAATCTAACTACTATATTTTTATTTTTTCCTAAAGTATTTATTCTAATTTACTGATTATCTTTATTTAATCAAGTTAATTTATTATTTTCTTTCTTGTGATTATTATTATTAAATATGAAATTTATTTTTAAGATAGTAAATGACACTTTGGCTTTATATGCTATTGCCATTATTTCTTATGTATTTTTAATTACTTATTACCATTAGTGTTATTATTATTAATATTGTTAGTGTTTATAAATTATTAATAGTGTTCCAATATTTTTTGTTTATTATTATTATTATTATTTATTAGTGCTACTATTATTTTTTTATTAATTTTAATATTAGTATTATTAATTATGTTGATTAATTTTATTGTGATTGCTAACATTATGATTATATATGTTATGGTTAATTATTTTTAGTGTCATTATTAATTGTTAATATTATTATAGTTTGTATTTATTTATTATTGTTGTAGTATTCTTCTTTCCTTGATCTCCCCATACCCATTTAGATTCCATAACCCATTATACCCAATACCCTTTAGCATACCCATTAATCTATTGGACCCAACCCCGTTGCCTATATCCATTATATCCTTAAACCCATACCCAATAACCCATCTTATATATAATCCTATATAATCTCTCTTTTATAACCTAACCTAATCCCTAAACCTATCATCTGCAGCCGCCTTCACCTTCACCAGATCCACACACGGCACCACCGGAGCAATCCTCCTCCACCTCCATGGCTGAACAGCAGATCCAGCACCTCCTTCTCCTCTTTGATCTAGCCGACCTCCATCCAACAACAGGCCGGCAGTTCTCCCCTTCCTCCTTCTCTCTCGGCGGCACAACAACAGCCGCAGCCCAGCGCCCAGGCCAGGCGCTCCTCCCCCGTGCACCCCTGCCCTTCGCTCCAGCAGCAGGACAGCCGCAGCCGGATCTCCAACGCCCAGCCACCCCCTTCGCCAGCAGCCACAGTAGCCATCGACCCCTTTGC